>JAHRHZ010000187.1:0-50336 GCA_024137785.1 Ginglymostoma cirratum | reverse complement strand
GAGGGGGACAAAGGTGAGGCCTTTACTGAGGACTGACCGTTCGTCCCCCTCCACCCACATATCAACGAATACCGCTCACGCTTGGATATTGAGCAGTTTTTCCTCCGCCTCCATCCTCTATCCACCTCCCCCTCTCTCCCTATTAATTTCAGAACCCTCTTCCCCTCCCCCATTTCTGATGAAGGGTTTGGGCCCGAAACGTCAAGTTTTCCTGCCCCTATGATGCTGCTTGACCTGCTGTGTTCATCCAGCCCCATGCTTGTTATCTCAGCACTTCAATATTAATTGGCAGTGGAATTGCCTTGGAGAGAAAAACAACAGATTCTGTTTTCCTTTGCCACTCATTATTGCTCAGTTGCTTAAAATGTGTGACTTTTTTTTTCCTGTTTTGTTTAGGATTTCTTGTGTTTGTCCTGATAAAATGCTTGGGCACCAATATTCAGCCATGTGGTGATAGTCTGATGAGCTAATCGTTGATTTGGTCTGATTTGATTTATTATTGTCCTGTTTACCAAGTGAAAAGTATTGTTTTGCATGCTGTTGAGGCAAATCATATATCGGGGTAATACAACAGAATGCAGAATATAGTGTTACAGTTACAGAAAAGGTGTAGCGAAAAATCAACTCTAATGCATGACCGGTCCAGTCGGTAGTCTGATTATAGTGGTGAAGAAGTGTTTTTGAATCTGTTGCTAAGCGTTTTCAAACTTTCGTATCTTCTCCTGGGTGGAACAGTACATAACTGGGGTAAGAGGTGTCTTTGATTATGTTGGCTGCTTTCCCGAGGCTGTGGGAAGTGTAGATGGACTCAATGGATGGAAAACCAGTTTTCATGTTGGACTGGGCTGCATTCAGAACTCTCTGAAATTTCTTGCTGTCTTGGGCGGAGCAGGTGCTATACCTTGCTGTGATGCATCCAGAGAGATTGCTTTGTAATGTGCAGCTTCAAAACTTGGTAATCATTGAGGGGACTTGAACAAACATTGAATACAGGGATGAAGGAATGAGAAATCAAAGGTTCAGATAGATTTATATAATGAAAAACAACTAAGTAGAAACAGGATAGAAGGAGAAAATAAATTAGACTTCCTAAAATTTACATTGGTTCCAGTGTCAGCTTTGACTCTTGAAAATTCGAACAACAAAAAAAATTCTCATTTGATTGTATAAAGTTAAAGTTGCCATAGTCCCAGTGCATCATTGGGCTACTTTCTTGTGAAAGAGAGATGCCTGGGTGGTGGCTTAATCTGAGGGCCACCAAGCCTCAGATGAAGGATGGAGGGAGCGTCCTTCATGGTAATCTTAGCCAGTGTGGGAATTAAACCCACGCTGTTGGCATTGTCCTGCAATAGCAAACCAGCCACCCAGCTAACTGCCCCCCAGTATAATGGTGAATATGCCAAGGCAGAAGACAGAAACAAGTAATAGCAATTTTACCTGTCAGTGGCAAGCAGGGTGCAAAATGTTCAACAATAATGACCACCATCGCAATGAGCACGAAGAGACTGAGGCAGAGATGCACCAAAGTCACCATGGTGTGATTTTGTTCCGTGCAAGGAGAAGAAACCAGTTTTGATCGCTGTGTGTTCAAGTGCTCGACAGGCTGACAGAAATGATCGAGAAGCAGAGAGCATCGACCTCCTCGCTGTA
This sequence comes from Ginglymostoma cirratum, assembly GCA_024137785.1. NCBI lineage: Eukaryota > Metazoa > Chordata > Chondrichthyes > Orectolobiformes > Ginglymostomatidae > Ginglymostoma > Ginglymostoma cirratum. Next base: position 48,686 of record JAHRHZ010000187.1, on the reverse strand, counting down.
GAGATGCCCAATGTTGGAACGGTTACAATGAGTAACAGGGTGGAGTGTGTGGTCACTTCTTGTGAGGAAATGTTATAAAGCTTGGGTCTGTATCCATTGACGCTGGGACAAATGTAACATTTAATTGGTTGAAACATGTAAAGTCTTATAGGATATGTTTTATTTCTCATTAACGGGATGAGGGTATCACTGATCGGCAGCCTTTATTGCCCGTCCCTAACTGCCCAGAGGGCAGTTAAGAGTCAACCACATTGCTTTGGGTCTGGAGTCACATGTAGGTCAGAACAGGTAATGATGGCAGTTTCCTTCCCTAAAGAACATTCGTGAACCAGATGAGTTTTTCCAACAATCGACAATGGATTCACGGTCATCATTTAGGCTCTAAATTCCAGATATTTATTTAATTCAAATTCCACCATCTGCCGTGGCAGGATTTGAACGCAGGTCCTCAGAACATTATCCAGGCCTCTGGATTAACAGTCCAGCGATAATACCACTAGACCATTGATTAAAAACTGATGCTGTAAATCAGAAACAGAAACAGAAGTTGCTGGAAAAGCTCAGGACAATTCTGAGGAAGGGTCACCAGACCAGAAATGTTAACTCTGATTTCTTTTCTCAGATGCTGCCAGACCTACTGAGCCATTCCAACAATTTCTGTTTTTGTTTAAGATCTTATGGGACTTGACAGTGCAGATAGTGTCTCAAATGTTTGTTTTTTTCAATAAGACTAGGTCATCAGCCTAAAACACTATAGTAAATGTACTTGCAACTGAGATGAAGACAATAGATTTTTCTGTCCTTCCTTCATCAAACTGTAGAATTCGGTTCCCTGGAGAGCAGTCAATGCCGGATAATTGATTTTATTTATGACGGAGTGAGGCAGATTTTTGACTGACAAGTGCATAATAGACAATTAGAAATAGACTGGTGTCATGTGACTCTCAAAACTGACTGGAAAGGAACATTATTTAATGTAGATCACTGACAGAGAGGCCTGACCATCCCTGGTTAGTTGCAACCTGAGGCAGACAGTTCTGCAGACCAATCCCCAAGTCTGCTTTATGAAGGGTCCGGGTGACGAGTCAAAATGAGCAGGCTATCACCTGTTACTAATGGAAATTCCACTCAACCAGCTCCATAGACAGGTTCATTAATGATTTCCCGTGGCACTTAAAGGGCCTATCACAGCAGGAATATCGAAACTGTATTAACACCAGTTGCAGACCTCAAATGATACACTGCTGTTCCTACTTGAAAGATTTGAATGTACTTTGTTACATTCATATTCTGATTCTTGGATCATCAATAGAAATGCTTTATGGAACGTTTTCAATTAATACCATGATCTCTATCTGTTACGCTGGATCCGTATAAAACACCGGTTAGGCCACAGCGAGAGTATTATTTGCAGTTCTGGTATCCACGTTCTAGGAGGAATGTGATAGTACTGGGAGTGGGCGCAGAGCGAGATTTACCAAGATGTTACCTTGGGGGCTGGAGAGTTTCAGTGAGGGAGAGAGATTGGACAGACTGGGGATGTTTTCCTTCAAGCAGAGGATATTGAGAGGTGGGGAGCGTGATTGAGAAATATAAAATGATGAGGGGCATAGACGAGGTAGTCAGAAGAAACTTTCCCCCTTGATCGATGGATCAATAGACAGGGGGATTGAGACTTGAGATTGAAGGTGAGAGGCAGGAAGTTCAGAAGGGATGTGAGGAAAAACCTTTGCACCTGGCATCTTGTACTCACTGCCTGCAAACAGTGGGAGAGGCAGAAACCCTCATCACATTGAAGAAGAATTCAGATGTGCACTTGTGATGCCAAGGCTATGGGCCAAGTGCTGGAGAAATGGGATTAGAGAATAGTTAGGTGGCTGTTTTAGCCCAGCACCAATTCGATGGATGAAAAGGTCTGTTTCTGTGCTGTAGCCCTCTATGAATCTGTGACATTCAATTTCACAACTTCCACTCACACCTAGCATTGCCCAAAAGCATTTCCTGCGTTATGTCCACTGTTTGCTATTTTGATTATTTCTGCCCCTCTGGCAGATAATCTTGTAGAAGCTTTGCCTGTTCTGATGAATTGACAAACTTGCCTCTTCCCACCCAACTCAAATGCAACTGAGGAACGGTTGCTGCACATTGGGGACCTGAATGTTCAAATGGTCGAACGGTCATGTTTGACAATGCATAGATAGCTTTCTGTCAAAGCCCAGGTGTTATATTCTATTGAACATTGTTAGCATTGTCTGGCATTGTTTATGAATCAAGATGAAGTTGGCCAATTCAGAAACAAGTAGGCAAGTTAAAACGAGGGCGTAAGACAAGCTTAAAACCTGAAGTACCATTAAAAATTGAACAGTCTTTTTGTAATTATCAATTTGGATAAAAATTAAACCAGCAGCTGCTACTACCTGTGTCTATTTGTAAATGCGAGGAAGACTTTGAGATACAAGGACATGTGATACCTGTTGATGTGTGATTCGCCTTTCCTGTCTCCATGACTGAAACAGATTGGCTGAATGGGGAAAGGATAGGACGTCCATTAACTTCTGTTTGATATCGACAACTGTAGTTTCCTGCAGAAAAATGTTCACAGACAGCGATGCTAAAGGCTGCAGTATCTTCAAGACCAGTCACACGACTTTCTTGTCTCAATCCTTTCCTCCGACTGTTGTACAAGTAGAATAGTTCTCCTGTGGGGCGAATCTCACCTTTCCAGGAAATCATAATGTAGTTCCCACTTGAACTCGCACCAGAATCTGAGAGCACTTTGATCATTGGTTGGGCGAGTTGATCTGTCACATCATTTTACAATAATGAGTTTTACAAATACACGTACATCTCCTTGTTAAAGCAACACACTTGAACTGAGAAAGGTGCAGAAGAATACAATTGCAAAGGGCAGAGAGTGATCTTAACAGCAACAAGTCTGAAAACAAATATACAACATATTCCACCATAATGTCATATAAAAAATTGGTAAGAACTTAAATGATAGCATCTACATCATACTATAACAGACAACACAATATAATGTTAGTCTTCAGTAAAATAATATTCCTTATTCATAAAAAAGTGCACCATGTCAAGTATCATAAATGCTTCACACTTTATGGCAGGGGACTACGACAATACAATAGCACCCCTGAAAAATAAACCAACAACAATATTTGAAAGGCTGTGTAGGTTGCTGGAGTTGCAAGTCAACTTAAACATGTACTAACTCAGTCTTCCATTCTTGATACTTCTTGTGTAGAACCAGACTTGAGCTAATGGTATCACATCACTATCTACCCTTCTGCAAATGTGAGCAAGTCTCTGTATGAAAATAGTGGACAAGTTGTAAGAAACACCAAAGTCTTTACTCAAGTGACACCTTACTTCATTATCAATGCAGTGGATCAAAGAGAAGATGGTTTTGGTCCTGGAAGTGATTAAAAAATAACCTTCAAATGGAGGAGGGCAAGGGGACAATAGTCATCCAACCCATAAGTAACTGTCCCATTGCCATTGACTGAGAGAGGTTAGACAGGTGAAGGACATAATGTTCATGGCCAGCTCCCAAAATCAGGTAAATTAACAGAGGGGAGGAAGGGGGAAAGAGATTCAGGGAGGTGAGCCACACCATATCCCTGGGAGAGAGCGGGAGACTGTTGGTCCCAAAGACTACCAGAGACTTCCACCAAAGGCCACAGCATTACTGGGAGGTGGGAGCATGCTGGCTACACATCTCCATTCTTCAGAATGGCTCTGAGATGGTAAAAGAGTTTACATGCACCCCGTGGGTCGCAAAAGTCCTTCCGTTGCCCAATTAACAATTGCAACATATCAAAATTGCTGCTTCTCAATAAACTCTCAGAAAGTTGCTATAAATGGCCAACTACCCGTGTTTGGTGACTGTGATCATTTTGCAAAATCTGAGATTGACATTCTGGCCAATTGATTTAGTGTTTACTGAACTATCACAAATGGATTAATTCAAATGAGAGAGAAGTGCATTGGATGACATATCTCCGTCGTGTATCTGAATGGGGTCAGTCCATCCTGATCTTCTCCATGTAATTTCTCTACCCGAAATAAACATTCACATATGTAACTCGCTTGACCTCTCCTTAAGGGTTTTAATTGTAAAAATATTTCACATTGTCCTTCAGGAAGATCTGTGTCGCTACATTTGGAATTGTAGCAAGAGTGTATCTATGTGACTGGACATTGACAGCTGCACGTCACCAATGTTGTCTCTCCTTCAAAAAAACACACTGTATGATGGATTCAGAGACACAACCAGGTTTGGCAAATCATCTGAGGAGTACAATTGAAGCAGTTTATCTGCAGAATATCTTTAATCAAAATGCATGAACCTGTTACAATAAGCTGACCTAATGTGCACTTTATTACAAAAAGATTACACACTGATATGGACTCAGTTACAGAGGATAGTGCCTGGGAGCATTCAGTTTTAAAAATAAATCTTACTGATTGAAATTAATCGAACGTACATGGGACACCTGTTTTTATTAGCCGAACATTTAAGAGCAGGGAGGTGATGCTGAGACTGTATAAAATGTCGGTTAGGCCACGCAGTGAGACCGCTGTGTGCAGTTCTGGAATTCACATTCTGGGAGATGTGTTAGCACTGGGAGAGGGTACAGAGGGAGACTTACCAGGATGTTACTTTGGGTCTGAAGAGTTCCAGTGATGGAGAGATTGGACAGACTAGGATTGTTTTCTGTGGAGCAAACCCAGAGGAGTTTGAAAGGGGATGAATGAGGGATCAATGACTGAGGGTGGGGGTTGGGGGGGGGGTGTGGTAGTTGCATAGCTTGGAGGTAAAGGACATGTAGTTTCGAGGGGATGTGAGGGAAAAACCTTTTCACCCAGAGGGTGGTGGAGAATCTGGAACTGACTGCCTGTAAGTGGGGGAGAGGCAGAAACCTTCGTCACATTGCAAGTGTAAGCTAAATCCTTCTTCAATGCCGAAGCTATGGGGCCAAATGCTGCGGAGATGAAATTACAGAATAGTGAGGTGGTTATTTTTAACTGGAGCAGATCTGATGACTTGAACTGAGTTGGCTGTGCTATAGATCTCTAGGACTGTATGTCTCTTTTAATCTTCTGATGGCCATAACATTTTTATGGAGTTTCAACCAACAGATCCTGATAATGCAACATTTTCAACATGGTAGTTTTCACACTCCTACTTCTTTGTACTGCCAGGAAGTATAATCAGCAAATCTGCGGCACTTCATGATGGACACAAAAAAATGGATGTGACAAGATTAACTTTCAAAAATGATGTCTAGAAAATTGTACACAAATTTCAGCAGGTTTGTTTAAGCTGTTTCTAAATCAATTGATCTGATAATCAAGTGGAAATGCATTAACAAAGTAAATGTTAATGGATTAAATTGCTTTTTAAATTCTCATACTCCCATATGTCCTGCATTTCGACCAGCTCATGGAAATGAACTAATGGGAAACAATAAAGGAATTGCTGCATATAAATATTTTCCTCTTTCCAAATCTGAAGACATAGATGCAAATTTCTGTAGCAACACATTTGGATGGTCGAGGCATGAGAAAGGAGTGTGATATTTTTGCATGATAGAACATAATATAAATTGGTATAATGCTAGTTAGATGTTTCAAGTTGAGGATTAACAGGCATTACTGCAGAAGCTTTTGGTGACAGTTTCAGACAAGGCCTTGCTGAGGCCACACCTTGAATATCATGTGCAATTTTGGTCCCTTAGTCTGAGGAAAGACATTCTTGCTATTGAGAGAATCCAGTGGAAGCTCACGACTGGTTTCCGGGATGGCAGGACTGACGTATGTAGAAAATCTGGATCTTACTGACTTGTACACAGTGGGGTTTAAAAGAGTGGGGTGGGGGGGAAGGATCTCATAGAAACATATAAAATCTTAGTGGGACTACACAGGCCAGATGTGGGAAAAATGTTCCTGATGTTGGGGAAGTCCAGAACTAGGGCTCACTGTCTAAGAATAAAGGGTAAATCATTCAGGACTGAGAGAAGGGAGGATGGGGGACATTTTGTTAGATTTATTGAAGAGAGAGCTGGGTATGGACCTTTGTGGCTAAACAAATCAAGGGGTACAGGGAGAAAGCAAGAGTAGAAAACTAAAATTGCATGATCATATTGAGTGGTGATGCAGGCTTGAAGGGCTGAATGGCCTATTGCCGCATCTATTTTCTCTGTTTCTGTGTTGCATGTTGATTTTAAAACCTTGGATGCATACACCAGAAGTCTTCAAATTATGATGTCAAGGACCGATTGTAGATAATGTTAGTGTAGTTGTGTATCTGGTTATCTCATTGCAACTTTCCCGGGATATTCAATGTAAAGAAAGAACGGCCAACAAAGGGATCCAGGCCACCTCACAAAATAAGGAAGACATCAATATGTTAGCATAAGGAACTGTGATTGAAGTAAAAAGATGCCTTATTATTTTGGTTCCAGACAAGAAACAGCAAAGGGAAACTGTCAGTGGTATGAATTACTCATAGAGCACCAAACTTAGTATGTAAATTTTGGGCATGTTATAATCAAGAAATTAATGATACATTTAATGTGAATAGGGTCATAAACAGCATGGCAACACCTTTGGTCCAATTTGTCCACGTCAACCTGACATCTCAATTAGCATTTGGTTAATTTCCCTCTAAATCTTTCCCATTCGTATACCCAACTAGATGTTTTTCAAATCTGTAACTGTACCAGTCTCTATCATTTCCTCTGGTAGCTCATTCCATACACGCACCACCCACTGTGTGACAAAGTTACCCCTCAGGTCCTGTTAAATCTTTCCCCTCTCACCTTAGACATATGGCCTCACCCACCAGAGGAAAAAGACCTATTCTCTACATTAAACACACAGGTAATACTCTTTAATGTACACAGGAGCTGCTATTCCCAAAAATTTACACAGGGATCACTATTCTCTATTATATTCCCAGGGGCTGTTATTCTCTGTAATATGTAAAGGGAATGATGTTGTCTGCAATATACACAGGTAATTCTTACTCTGTAATATACACAGAGACAGCGATTTGGTAATAAAGTAATAACGAGCAATTACATTTTATGTGGAGACTCAGTTGTCGAGTCAGCATTAATGTGGCAGAGGATGAATTCCTGGAGTGTGTAAAAGATGTTTTCCTGAGGCACCAATGTGGGATAGGTCCAGGTTGAATTTAATATTTTATAATGAAAAAGGGTTAAGTAATATCTTTTCTTTAAATGAGCGTAAGGGAAATAGTGACCACAACATCATAGAATTTTAGGAAAGAGTGACCATAATATCTCAGAACTTTATTTTAAGTTTGACTGTGACATTATTCATCTTAAAGCTGAACAGAGGATCAAATGTGCATCCCTTTAGTGTAAAAACTTCCAATGGGGACAGTGGATTGACCAAGGTTCAGAGAAGGTATCTAAATTTCACAAGAAAGCAAGCAGATTGTAAGACTACCAGAAACAGTTGGAAGCCTGACAATTAGGAGTAATGTCAGACCCAGTGTAAAATACCAACAAACTGTTAAGGAAATGGAAAGCAATATAAATTCAAGCAAGTGATGAATACAAAGATGGACATGAAAACTTTTAATGATACTCTAGATAGCATAAATATGAATCCATTGCAGATAAGGACAGGAAAAATGATACTAGTGAACATGAGAGTGCAGTAATTGATCTTGCATAAGGCTATAGGACCATAAGAAATAGGAAGAGGAGTAGGTTGTTTGAGCCCGTTCTGCCAATCAATAGGATTGTGGCTGGCCTAACATTCCTCAAGTCCTGATTTTCTGTCCTTTCCCCATAATACTTGAATCCACTATGGACCAAGAATCTCTCTATCCACACAGTCTCTGCATAACTCCTACCCCACCACTACTGCACAGACACACAGAGCTCTCTGCAGCAAGGAGTTCCAAATCCTACAAAACCCTCTGAGAGAAAAAAAATCTTCCTCTCATCCTTAAATTGGCACCCCTTTATTCTGAGACTGTGCCCTGTGGTCTTAGACTCTCCCAAAAGAGGGAAACATCCTTTCAGCATTGACCCTGTAAAGCTCCTTAAGAATCCTACATGTTTCAATGAGACCACTTCTCATTCTTCTAAACTCCAGTAAGCAGAGTCCCAACCTTTTTAACCCTCAAGTAAAGTGATCCAGTAAATCATCCAGATAAAAGCAATACAGAAAATCATACAAGGTGCCAAAGGAATTGCAGACACATTGCAACAAATAAATAATATTAGTAAAATGATAGTTGATACAAATATATCCAGAACGAGGCTTGATAAATATCTTTAACCAGTTGAAGATAATGCCAGGGTGATGAAGAAATGGGCAATAAAAATAATTGCTACATTGTTGTCTATCTTTTGTAACTCCTTAGATTCTGGAAGTGGTCATGCTGTCTCGAAGGCATCAGACATAACCTCTTAAAACAGTGAGGAAAAGGGATCAATGGAGACCTTTGTTAGCTCGATGACCACAATAGAAAACATGTTAGAATCCATGAAAGAGAATATAGCAACTGAGTTTGGAGAGAAGAATGGTAAATTTGGACAGAGGCAACATGGGTGTATTTAATTGGGAATCGTGCTTGACAAAACTGACGGAGCATTTCAAGGATGTTCCTTGCAGGATCAGTAAATGGGAAACAGAGAACTGAATAGGCTTTCAGAAGGCTTTTCATAAGAGCCCACACAGGATGTCAACAAAGAAAAGCACAGCTCATGGGAATGGGTGGATTGAATGGTATGGTTTGGAAATTGCTCTGGATAGAGAAAGCAGAGATGAGAAAAGAATGAATCATTCTCAGGAGGCAAGCTTTTCTCATGGGGTATCATAACCATGAGGCATCATGAGTCTAGAAATAACTGAAGGTGTCAGCACAGGCAGACAGTGTGGTGAAGAAGCCATACAGGCTGGTTGGCTTCATAAGCCAAGGTATAGAATATTGCAGCAGGCAAGTCTTGTTGCAACTTGATAAAACATGGGCTAGTTCACTGATGGAATACTGAGAGTAGTTCTGGTCACCACACCATCATAAGGACGTGATAGCACTGGAGAGGGTGCAGAGGAGATTCACCAGGATGTTGCCTGGGATGGAAAATTTCAGTTCTGATGGGAGACTGAATAGGTTGGGATAATTTTCCCTGGAGCAGAGGAGGCTGAGGGGAGATTTGATTGAGGTTCACAAAGGTATGATAGGCATAGACGGAGGAGATTATTATAATCTTTTCCCCATGGCAGATGCATCGAAGACCAGATGGCATAAGTTTAAGGTGAGGAATAAGTCATTTGGAGGGGATCTGAGGCAACCTTTTTCAATCTGTGAGTGATAAAAATATGGACTGTCCTGGCTGAGGATGTGGTGAAGGCATGTACTCTCGCAACATTTAAGAAGCATCTGGACAGGCACTTTAAATGGCATGTCATAGTAAGCTATGGACCAAATGCAGAAAAATGGGATCAGTTTGTTGATTAGCATAGACATGGAGGGCCAAAGGGCCTATTTCAATGCTGTTTGACTCTATGACTCTGACTGTATAACAAGGATCAGGCTCACAACTCGATGCAAAATTTATAAATGATTCGGATGACAGGCCAAATGGTAATAATTTCAAAATTGTTGAAGGAATAGGCCAATCAGCTCCTCAAGCCTGCCCTGCCATTCAATAGGATCATGGCTGATCTGCGCTCCTAAAGTGATATAGATGCAAGTTCAGGAGTGTGAATACCTTAGAAATGCCTTCCACTCATTTCTACCATCGCCTCATTTACCCTTTCTCTCCCACAAATATTCCCTGAGACCTGTCTGCCTCAAATCGAATATATTTTGTCATGCCAGTATATTTGCTTAGCTGTCTATAGGTTTCTATAAGTCCAATTCACTCGAGCCTGCCCCATGATAACATTCGCTTCCACTCGGCCTCTCAATTTTATCTTTCTCTTGACCACACATCAGCATACATTTGCCCTTCAGTAATTAAAGTAACTTCTCCTATCAAAGTTACAAATTGTCCTGTCACTTCAGTGTGATCTATCTCTCCATGAAAAAACAAGTCAACTGTCATATTACCAGAAATAAAGAAAATTCATCAGCTAAAGGTTTTGATGTTACTTTCAGTTCCAAAAAAAGCTCTCTTCTTCTGGCATGTTATTGAATCTGATCTTGTCCACTTCATAGTTAGCCTGGATTACATGACTATATATGTATGCCTTGTCATTTTCTTTTGTTTTACATTATTCAACCTTGATGAGTACACCTTTTCTCCTCATTCATATTTAAAAATTGTTATGAAGGTTTTCAGAATTTACAAAAAAAAGGTAGATCAATGGGATAAAGATTGTAATTTTTCACTTCCATAATACTGGATTGTAATAGTCTAAGGTATTCATTAAAAAGTTGCAGGGAGCTAAACTCTTTTGATGCACTTCCACAAATGACCAGTTTCTGAATTATGCAAAGTAACTTATTACTGAGAGTCATCTTCAAGGAGTCAACTGCACAAACTGAGAGGACCTGCTACTCACCAATTGCAAGAAGGATTGAAAAACTGAACATTTTCTGATGAAATTCTGACTCGATATTTTGTATGTTGAGATCTGTGAGTTGGTTTCTTCTACTACTTGACTTTCTGACTGGTTGAAAAATAACAGTCTGTATGGAGTACGGTGAAACAGGAACTGAGCTGGCAATACAAGTTCGCATGTGATTTCCCAACACTTCTTCTATCGCTCATGTTTGGGTAAGTTATTGCTAAACATCAAATAAAGAGACAACATTGTGGAAGTGAGAGCCCTAAGATCCTTCAGCCAGATTACACACAGGCTAAATTTAGCTCAGTTGGCTGGACAGCTGGCTTGCGATGCGGATTCACTTCTTTTTAATTTGAAAAATATACTTTATTCCTAAAAGCATCTTTATACACATATAGTTACTTAAGCAGTTCAGTTTTTCACAGTATGAAGAAACAAAAAAAAAATCATTGGAGTTTGATTCTACCCAATAAAAAGAAACCATAGGTATTTCTTAAATAAAAACCAAAAGAACTGTGAATGCTGTAAATCAGGAACAAAAACAAATTTCTGGAAAAGCTCAGCAGGTCTGGCAGCATCTGTGAAGAAAAACAACAGAGTTAACCTTTTGGGTCCAATCACCTTTCTTCAGAAACCATATTTACAGTAATTCAAGGGATTGGGAAATCAAATAACTGAATGAACCCCCATTTAACTTCAGCAGAAAGAGCCTTAGAAGGTGGTCTTTCCCCACTGCACCTTAGTGGCAGCTACCCCAAGCTTTAGTGTGTCCGTCAGCATGTAGTCCTGTAACTTGGAATGTGCCAGTCTGCAAAATTTGGTCAGTGTCAACTCCTTCTGGAAGACAACCAAGTTTTGAGCAGACCAAACAGCGTCTTTCACAGAGTTGATACTGCACAGCTGCAGTCCATGTTTGTTTCGGTGTGTGCCTTAGGTAACAGAAGGTAGAGCCACAGAGTCCCAGATCATGGAGCTGCTCGGGATGAAGCTCAATAAAAGCTACTCCATCTTCCTGCAGACTTCCTATATAGAAAGGCACATTCCAGCAGGAGATGTGAGACAGTCTCTACCCTCTGCACAGCTGCTTTGAGGCAGTGGTCTTGCAGATCGACCAGGCCTATATGAAGGATCTGACAGATAGTGCCCTTCTCACCAGCAGCCAAGCAATGTCTTGGTGTTTGTTAGAAAGTTCTGGTGATGAGGCATTCTGCCAAATGAGTTTGACAGTCTGCTCAGGGAACCACAGGAGGGGATCCACCCCTTCCTTTTCCCCACAAGGTCTTGAGGACACTACATGCTGACCACCACTCTAATGGACTCATAGTCAAAGGTATTTATCTTTGCAAATTTCTCAATGAAGGACAGATTATATGGAACAGTCCAATGACTTGGAGTGCTCCGCAACAGCGAGCTGGTCCCATCTTTCACAACACCGGGGCCAGTTAGAACCTCTGTATATAGTGACACTTGGTGTTTTTGTACTGAGGTTCTATGCATAGCTTGATGCAGCTGTACACAAAGGCATTCATCACGATGATGGCAATGTTGGATATGTTCGTTGCCCCCCCCCCCCCTGCCCCCCCCCCCCCCCCCCACACCTCAGAGTTATCCAGAGTTTTATATATGGAGTCCTCAGACATAGTCCATCTTAGACCCCCAGATGAAATGGAAGATGGCTCAGGTGACTGCAAAGGCGCAGGTTTGGGGAATGGGCCAGACCTATGCCTCATACAACCACAGAAAGAATCCCTCACACCTGATGGACCAGGTTTCACTGGCAATGCAGAAAGAGCGGTGCTCCCAAAAGATCAGTTTCTGCCTCACCCTAGTGATGGGCTCCTCCCAAGGCTTTGTGCATGCTCCGACCCCTCAGAACCATATTTCCAGCACCTTCAAGTAATCTGTCCTGACGGTGAAGGGAATAAAGGATCAGTCGGCGCAATTCCCAAGGAACATGGACTCGGTCTTGCATCAGTTTACCTTAGCTCCCAAGGCCAGTTTGAACTGATTGCAGTTCATGAGTCTGCACACTGACAAGGATCCGAGCAGAAAACAGCAACATCATCCCTGTATGTGGAGGCTTTGACCTGCAGGCATCCACTGCCTGGAATAGTCAACCCTCTCAGGCTCATGTCCTTCCTAATGGGCTTCCTGATTGACCTGAAGGCGTGTATTTCCTCCCCATTAGTCTTTATTAGACAGCACTACCCTGAAACCGTACACGGAGGCATCGCACATCAGCATCACCTCTCATCTGGGATCGTAGTGTACCAACTCCTTAGATGATGATAGCTGCTTTTTCACTTCCCTAGAGGCTTCTTCTTGGCTATGTGACCATTTCTAAGGCTTAGCATTTTTCAATAGCAGCTGTAGGGGTGCCAAGATGGAGGCCAGGTTACGTATGAATTTTCCATAATAATTAATCAACCCAAGAAAAGACCTAAGCTCTGGTACAGACAGAGGATCTGGGGCATCTTTGATCACCCGCACGTTATCTACCAACAAGTTTAACTTGGTCTCGTCAATTCTGTAGCTCAGGTAGGTCACTTGGGATGCCTGGAATACACATTTTTCCCTTTTGAGGCATGCCCCTGCCTTGGCAAAATGTTTGAGCACTATGTCCAAGTTCTCTAAATGTACTTAATTGTGCTGTTCCCGGCTATTAGCATGTTACCCTAGATAAATGGCGACCTGGGTAGTCCTTGTAAAATGTTGTCCATTGTCCACTGGAAAAGTGCACAGGCTGATGATACCCCACATGGTGGTCTTGTAGATTAGTATAACCCTTATGTGTATTAATTGTAACACGCTTCTGGAAATCCTCATCTAACTGCAGTTGTGGGTATGTATGGCTCATGTCCAGCTACGTGAAGGACAGTTTTGTGCATAAATTTCTGTGCAAGGGATTCGGTATTTATCCAGCTGCGAGAAGCAACATTCTGTTTGCTTAACATCTCTACAAAGGTCAGCTAAGCCATCAGGCTTCACAATTAGTATGACTAGTGCTGCCCATTCCACAAACTGGACTGGTTTGAAGATTCCTCCACTTCCCAGACTCCTGATTTCTGCCTCTATTTTGTCCATAAGGCAAATGATACGGGACGGGCCTTGCAGAATCATGGAATTCCTTCCTGGTCAACATGTAACATGGCTTTTTCCCCTTTGATAGTCCCGAGATCTTTTTGGAAACCTCTGAGTATTTAATTAAGACTTCACTCAGGCAGCCATTCTCTAAACAAAAAATATTGAGACAATCAAGGTGAATCTTTCTGAACCAATTTCACCCCATCAGGACTGGGCCCGTGCCTTTTACTACAATCAGTGTTACTGAACCAGGGGCTTCTCATCAAGATTTGAACTGAAGTTTACCCTTAATCCGAAGGAGGTCTTTGGTATACGTTCTTAGACTGGCTGAGATCATGTGCAATCCTTAGGAATGGAGACCAGATTGAATTTTAGTAAAGATTAGTTCCACAGCCGCTGATACAGCCATGCCGGTGTCAACCTCCATTAGAACTGGGTAGTCATTAACCAGACATTTACTTTGATTCAGATTTGGGTGTTGCTTATCAACTGTTCCAAATGTAGCGAGGCTTTCCAGGGTGTGCATTCACTTGTATACTGGCCTATGAGTTCTCTTAACTCAATTCAGGTCTAATGGGACTTTTTTGCTGTCTTGAGTCCACATACCGCCAGCAACTACAATGGTCTGCCAACCCGGATCCTTGAGAAAATTCTGTTTGGCTTTACTTTGGGGTCTTGTTATGGGCTGACCTGGGGTCCCTCTGTTCAGGATATGTCCTGAGTAAGGCTATTCAGTTTCCTTCATTCAAGCAGTGTTCCATAAGCTCAGTCAGCCTGGTGAAGTGTCCACTCCGATCGGCATACTCTGTAACTCATAAGCTCCACTGCCACATTATCTAAATACAAAGCCAGTTGTGCCCATTTGAAGTCCAGTTGGGCTTCAGCTAGTAGGCACTTTTGCAAGGTCCCATCATTAATCCCACATGCCAAATGGTCTCTCTGCATCTCATTTATGTTTAAACCAAAATCACATGCCTCTGCCAGTTACCTAAAGCTTGTCAAAAATCCCAATACAAATTCACCTGGTTCTCAAATTGTCAAGTAAACTGATAGCATCTCTGAATTAGAGGAGCCTTGGGATTGTATTATTCATCATCTTAATCCATCAACTCTTGAAAGGTTTTAGTATCTGGTGCCTCCTGGAAAGCTAGGCTCCTTATAACCTAAAAAGCTATAGGTCCACATGCTGTCAGGATAATTTTTTTTTGTCTAGCCCAATGTCATTTGCCCAAAAAACAAATGTATTCTTTCTGCATACTGTCCCCCGTCTTTGAAGGTAGGATCGAATGATTCAAGCTTCCCAAATAGCGGCATGATGCCAGTAATGCTTACCTAATTCCAAAGCAACTGTTGTGAGCAAATCTCTGCAGGGGTGTGTTTTTCTCTCATCACCACTGAAATAACACCATGGAGGCTGGTTTCCCGTCATTAAATCACCCTTTATTTACACATACATAATACATGAAACTGACCCAGCTGGCACTCTTAGAGTGAACAGAACCTCTGATACTCCTGTTTATATTTGTCAGCCAGGGCTCCCTGATTGGACAAGGTTAACAGCCCCAATCAGGGAGGTTCTGATTCTTTGAGATCCATGGCTGACATTGTTGGAATCACTGCAAGAGAGGGCTACAGAAGAGTGTAAGGGGAATCTCCATGGATAAGCAGTGTCAGATTTGGAAGCAGATGTTTCAAAATTATCAGTGAAAATACAAAAGATTCGGGTCAAAAAGCAAAACTCAACAAGAAAGCAGAATTACCCATGGTTGACAAAGGCAGTCAAGGAGCATTGTCCAATTAAAACAATTAAGGTGGACAAAGCAGCAAAGTGTTGAAATAGATCAGAGAATTGGACATAGTTTGAGAACATGGAGATACTGATTAAAAATAGAGAAAAATGAGAATGGAAGTAAAATGTTAAGAAACATATAAAAATATCAGAACGAGCATATGTGGATATCTAAATGGAAAGAAAGTAGCAATCTGTAGGAAATGCTCCAGAGTCTATGGAATTTTGGAAGATGTTCATCAATGCATCTAATGTTTCCGGGGTAATTTCATTCACTACTCTGTGATGTGGATGATCAGGTCCTAGTGGTTTATCAACTTTCAACACCATTATTTACCCCTCCTTACAGTGATTCCATTTACTTTTGCCCTCCAACTCAACCCTTGGTTCTCTAACATTTCTGGGCATTTATTTGTGCACTCTTGTGAAGACTGAAGCTAGGTATGCATTCAAATCTTCTTCCATTTCTTTGTTCCCCAGTATCATTTCATATGAATTCTGACTACACTGGACCTACATGTATCTTTATAAACTTCTCACATATTTATAGAATTTTTTACAGTTGGTTTCAATGTTCACTGCAATTTTACTCTTCTACACTATTTTCCACTCTGGAGCATTAATTTTCCTCATTTCCTGATTTCTACAATGCTCCCAATCCTTAGGCTTGCTGTTTTCTTTGCTCTGGCGATATTATGTCTCTCCTATTTGGATCTATTCTCTTCCTATTCTCTTTTACGACCCATAGCTGAGCCACCTTTCCTCCTTTTTTGTGTCAGACAGGAATGAGTAATTGTTATAATTCATGGGTATTATCTTTAAACAGGAACCATTCCCTATGCACCTTCAATCACTTTAGTGTGACTCCACAAGCCATCCTTGCCAATGTGTGCCTCTTATGCTCATAGTTCCCTTTACTTAGATTCAGGATCATAGCTTCTATTCAACTACTTGGATCTTCATCTTAATGAAGAATGCTGTCACATTATGGTCACTCTTTCCCAAGGGATGTCTGTATAACAAGGTTGTTAATTCGTTGTTTCTCATTCCAAAGTCTCCCATCTAGGATTGCCTGTTGTTTAGTTGAATCTTAAAGATATTGGTCTACAGAACCATCTCTCTCTCTCTCTCTCACTCACACACACACACACACACACAAACACACAGACATATGCACACAGACACACATACACTTCAAGATGACAGCTAACCATCACCTCGAGGAGAACTAGGAATGGGCAATAAATGCTGGCCAGCCAGCAATGCCCACATCCCACAAATGAATTTTAAAAAATACCACACACATATACACACATTCTCATGGAAATATTCCTTTGTTTTATCCAATCTGTGTGTAAATTAATGTCACCCATGATTACATTTGTACTGTTATTGCACAACTCTCTAATGCCTTGCTTAGTACCTGAATATGCTTGCAGGAAGACTAATGGAATGTTAGCCTTTACTACAACAGGATTTGAGTGCAGGAGCAGTGAAGTCTTGTTTTAAACACATCAGACTTTGGTTAGGCCACACTTGCAGGACTGTGTACAGTTTGGGTCTCCTTATCTCAGGAAAGATGTTATTCCCATGTAGAGATGGCCATGAAGATTCACCGGACTTGTCCCTGGATGGTGGGAATATCCTATAGAGAGAGACTGGGCAAACCCAGCCTGTATTATCGAGGGATTTGATGGATAAGTGTTGGTATCATTGAAAATACAGTAACACAATCCTTAACAGGAGAGACAGGTTTAATGTTTGCTGGTTGGGGGAGACTATAACCGGGCAGGATTTTTAAATAAATAGGAGTTCAATCCGGGCAAGTGTGAGGCGATGCATTTTGGGAGGTCTAATTCTAGAGCGAACTATACTGTAAACAGAAGAGCCTTGGGAAAAGTTGATGAGCAGAGAGATCTGGGAGTTCAGGTCCATTGTACCCTGAAGGTGGCTGCACAGGTGGATAGAGTGGTCAAGAAGGCATATGGTATGCTTGCCTTCATCGGACGGAGTATTGAGTATAAGAGCTGGCAGGTCATGTTAAAATTGTACAAGACTTTGGTTCGGCCGCATTTAGAATACTGTGTACAGTTCTGGTCGCCACATTGCCAAAAGGATGTGGAAGCTTTGGAGAGGGTACAGAGAAGGTTTACAAGGATGTTGCCTGGTATGGAAGGTGCTAGCTATGAAGAGAGGTTGAGTAGGTTAGGATTGTTTTCATTAGAAAAAAGGAGATTGAGGGGGGACCTGATTGAGGTCTTCAAAATCATGAAGGGTATAGACAGGGTTGATAGAGATAAGCTTTTTCCCAGGGTGAGGGATTCAATAACGAGGGGTCACGCGTTCAAGGTGAGAGGAGAAAAGTTTAAGGGGGATACACGCGGAAAGTACTTTACACAGAGGGTGGTAGGTGCCTGGAACGCGTTGCCAGCAGAGGTAGTAGAGGCAGGCACGGTAGATTCATTTAAGGTGGGTCTGGACAGATGCATGAGTAGGTGGGGAGCAGAGGGATACAGATCCTTAGGAATTGGGCGATAGGTTTAGACAGTGGATTTGGATCGGCACAGGCTTGGAGGGCCGAAGGGCCTGTTCCTGGGCTGTAAGTTTTCTTTGTTCTTTGTTCTTTGTTTAGGACTTAAGTCCGAGATGAGGGTTTATTTTGTTTTGCTCAGTGGATTGTATTCTTTAGAATTCTGTATCTGCAGGGTACTGTGGTCTCTCCACCTTTGTGTATGTTTAAGGTACAGGGTGATTGATTTCTGATTGCCAGTTGTTCACTGGGTTATGGGGATGCAGTGTGTAAAATGCATTGAAGTGCTTGATCAGCAATGATCATATTCCGTGGGACGGCAGGTTCAAGGGGCTGAATGGCCCACTCTGTCCCTACATTCATCTGCTGCAAAAACAACAAGCTTTCTCTGACTGTGAGAATCAGCGCGCGCGCGGGACACAAACACACACAGTGCTTCTTTTCACTGCCCTAGTAGTCACAGCGCAGAATTACACATTGTAATGGGACTATTGTCTCATGTAGTTCAGCAAGATTCCTACGAGACCCAAGGCAGTTTTGTGAAGATCCGTACAGTCAAAGGAGGAGTAATTCCCTCAAGTTTGCACCTTGGATCACGTTTCATTTCTTCCTCTGTCAAATTTATCCACATCCAGTTGCACATTCATTAAATAAACTTTTCCGAACATTTTCAAGTTTAACAACATTTTTCCTAAAGCACAAAGACCAGAAATATATGGCGTATTCGAGAAGTGGCCTCACCAATGTCCTGTATAGCTGCAACATGACATCAGAAATCCTACACTCCATGCACTGACCAGTTAGGGCAAACGTACCAAATGTCTTCTTCACACTTTATCTACGTGCAACTCCTGCACCTTGGATCATGTTTCATTATTTTCTCTCCCGAATTTATCCATGTCCAGTTGTTGCGAAGTTGGATAGAGTATTTGTGGGTTGGGAGACAAGACGTTAGAATTTGGTATTTCTAAAATCTTGGTGTTTGTAAAATGCTGGGAGGCGGGGGTGGGGGGTGGGGAGGGGAAGCATTGCGTGGTCCCTTTAAAAGATTTTGCCTCTTCTTTGCTTGGAGGTGTCTGTAAACACTTTGAAAGTTTGCAAGTACAGAGCACCCAAATTGAAACATTTGTCTCGAAAGGCCATACTATTAGCAGGCCAAGCAGTATTTTTACCAAGACAACAGCTTTTTGAATTTAGCCAATCAATTTGAACCAGGCACTAAGATACTAAAGATCTATCAAATTTGAATCTGATGGCTTTGACAACCTAGGACCAATCTGATTGTAAGAAATTAATATGCCATCAGGGGTCTTAAAAAGGGAGCAGTTGTGAAATCGGCAGAGTGAACTGCCATTGGCTAGAGATAAGAGTTCTCAGCTCTAAGAGAAAGCATCATCAAATCAGAACTGTACTATGGCATGCCTGGCTAAGGTTCCTGAGAGGAGTTCACAGAGAAAGCATTCCTGACAGAAGGATCGACTGAGAAAGTATTCCTGCCAGAAGGATCGATGGAGGAGGCATCCCTGACAGAACAATCAATGGAGAAGCGCAGAACATTCTGAAAGACACAGAACCTAGCTGTAATTTCAACAGACTAAATTCTTTTTTTATAGTATAACTGGGACTTATTTATTGGAACAGCGTACCATTAGAATCTTGTTTATTTGGGAATAGTTGGTAGTTAGAAGGGATTTATTCGGTTTGTTAAAAATATAATTAATTTGTTCACTGTTAGAGTTAGATAAATAAATTGTTACTTATTGATTTTAAAGTGTGTGTCAGGAATTTATTTTATTTAACCACTAGAAGTTGCTGAAAGACTGGTTCTACCCTTTTTCACATTCCTTTTACAGATCATAGGGCAAGGTGCGGTTTCGGCTTTAGTTCTCAGATGGGGATCAACCTCTGCTTTATGACACAATTTCCCATTCACTACATAAACTGTGCCAAGTACCTGCTAGTACATAGTATTTAAGTTCTGGGTAGCTTTTGACAGTAAAAACTGAAAGGCAATTTGGTCACAAAAATACGAAAGCAGATTATTATCTGAATGGCTGTGAAGTGAGAGAGGGGAATATTAAACCAAACTTGTATGTCTTTGGACACCAGTAATTGAAAGTAAGTGTGCAATAGAGTTGTAGAGTTATACAGCATGGAAACAGACCTTTTGGTCCAACTTGTCCATGCTGACCAGCTATCCTAAACTGATCGAGACCTATTTGCCAGCATTTGGCCTGTATCCCTCTCAGCCTTTCCTTTTCTTGTACCCACCCAGGTGCCTTTTAATTGTTGTAATTGTAACTGCCTCCACCACTTCCTCTGGCAGCTCATTCCATACACACACAACCCTCTGTGTGAAAAAGTAGCCCCTCAGGTCCATTTTGAATCATTCCTCTCTTGACCTTAAACCTATTCCCTCTTGTTTTGGACTCCCTTACACTAGGGAAAAGAACTTGGCTATTCAATCTATCCATGTCTCTGATGTTTGTATAAATCTTTATAAGATCACTTCTCAGCTTCTGACGCTCCAGGGAAGAAAAGCCCGAGCCTATTCAGCCTCTCTCTATAGCTCAAACCCTCCAATCCTGGCAACTTCCTTGTAAATCTTTTCTGAACACTTTCAAGTTTAACACCATCCTTCCGATAGCAAAGAGACCAGAATTGTACAGAGTATTCTAAAAGTGGTCTCATCAACGTCCTGTACAGCTACAACATGATGTCCTAACTCCTATACTCAATTCACTGACCAATGAAGGTAAACATGTCAAATGCCTGTCGACTTGCAACTTCAGTTTCAAGGAACTATGGATCTGAAACCCTGGGTCTCTTTGTTTACTAACAGTCCTCAGTGCTCTACCATTAACCGTGTAAGTCCTGGCCAGGTCCAGATGCAACAGGCAGTAAAGGATCAGCACAGTGATCTTAATAGCAAGAGGATTAGAGGTTGGGAGTAGGGATATCTTGCTACAATTGTACAGTGCATTGGTGAGGCCACACATGAATATTGTATGCAGCCTTGGTGCCCTTATCTAACAGAGGGAGTGCACACTGAAGGTTTCCAGACTGATTCATGGAATGGCAGGATGTCCAGAAACAGGGGTCATGGTTTAAGGAGAAGGGATAAACCTTTTAGGAGTGAGATGAAGAGAAATGTCTTTGTCCAGAGAGTAGTGAGTCTATAGGATTCACTACCAAAAATATAACTGAGGCTAAAACATTGTGTAATTTCAACGAGGAGGTAGATATAGCTCTTATGGCTAAAGGTTGGGGGAGGTGGGTAGCAGGACGAGGGTATTGGGTGCGATGATCAGCCAAGATCTTATTGAATGAAGCAGCAGGCTTAAGGGACCAAATGTCCTACTTCTGTTCCCACTTCTTATGGGATTATTAACTACCAAATTAGTCTGACCCATCTTGTTCAGTTGTGAAAGACACATTGTGTGATAAAAATCCAGGCCCTGGGTAGTACATACATGAATTTTTGATTGTTGTACACACACAAATGCCACTTTGTGACAAGCTGTGTCTGAAGTTCTGAATTAGCAACGGACTAATTGCATTCATGTACTTGCTGGTGTTTGAGTACATTCAAACAAATTTGGATCTAATCTCTGGCAACCTTTTTAAAATAATACAATTTGGTGTACACTCCATCTGTGTATCCTACAATACAGTTTAAAAAAATGATAAGAATTAGAATATCCTTTTATTATCACGTGTACTCAAGTATGGAAGTACAGGAGTACAGTGAAAAGTTTACAGTATCGCTCCACATCTTAGGTACAAAGTACTTAGGTACAGCTCTTGGGTTCAAAATACAGAAATAAAGGGAAAAAGAGAAAGGGTAAAAAGTTACATTACTTACAGTTGCTCAGAGTAAACGTTAGAAAAATGAGAATAAAGTTAAGGTAAGACCGTAAGACATAGGAGTGGAAGTAAAGCCATTCGGCCCATCGAGTCCACTCCGCCATTTAATCATGGCTGATGGGCATTTCAACTCCACTTACCCGCACTCTCCCCGTAGCCCTTGATTCCTTGCGAGATCATTTGCGTAAGCATTTCAGTCTTTCAGTAGATCAGTGCAGCGGTCTTCCACACATGATCTGCCTGGGCTCGCAAGCCGCTGACTGCCCGCACTGGACCCCAGTCCGACAACTGTTCCGCTCCAGCCCGCCAGCCGCCCGCCCGCGCATCGCTCGAGTCTCTAGCAACACCCCCGGCTGTCCCCACATCACTCGAGCCTCCAACCCACCGGCTGTCCCCACGCAGCCCAGGCCTCCAGCCCGCTGGCTGCCCCTACACTGCTCGGGCTTCCAGCCCGCCTGGCCGTACGGAAGCAGATGTATCAGCCTCTAAATGATTGAACTCGATATAGACTTCTGAAGGCTGCAGGGGAGATAAGACGCTCTTCTTCCAGCTTGCTCTGAGCTTCGCTGGAGCACTGCAGCAGGAGCCCGAGATGGAGATGTTGGCTACGGTGAAATACGGTGGGGTGTTGAATGGGCACGTAACTGGAAGCTCAGGATCATTTTTACGGATAGAACGTAGGCATTCCTTAAAGCAGTCGTCCAGTCTGTATTTCACTTTCCCAACGTGGATAAGACCCAATTGTGAGCACTTAATAAAATTTAAGTGAAGTGCAGGTAGATCGCTGCTTTATCCGGAAAGTGTATCTGGAGCCTTGGATAGTGAGCGGGGAAGAGGTAAATGGGAAAGAGTTCCACTAGGCAATGTCCAGTTAGCAGGCAGAGGTTCAAGTGGCTCAGGAATGCATTACTTCAATTCCTGAACCCTCCACGAATCACGTCACTCTACAGAACAGCCTGACTAAACTGCAAGATTATGTGGCCCGTTTCAGATACACCATTCCCCCTCTGCCAGAGCACCTCACGTCCCTGTTCAAAGAAGTGGAAGTATCCCTTTTACACACTAGGACAGAAAATTGGGAAATAGGGAAAGAAATAACGGCCGACTGTCTGTGTGGAGTTTGCACATTCTCCCCGCGTTTGTCAAGGTTTCCTCCGGGTGCTCCAGCTTCTTCCCACAGTCCAAAAATGTGCAGGCTAGGTGGATTGGCCAATGCAAAATTGCCCGCAGTGTCGCTGAGGAGAGTTATAGGATGATGAGTCTGGGTGGGATGCTCTGAGGGTTGGTGTGGACTTGTTGGGCCGAAGGACCTGTATCCAACTGTAGGGATTCTATGATTCTATGAACAAACAGCCTAGTGCAATCTAACAACAGTTTGGTTTTATTTTCCAACTGTGGTTGAGGTCAAGTAGAGGAACTGTACTCAATCATTGGATAGGGTACAGTTTGTGGTTGTAACAAGTCAGCAGTTTTCTGATTTTCAAAAAGAAAGTCCGTGCCTGCTGCCTCCAAATTACTAACACAAATGTTCTTCTCTCTATCTATGAATCTATTTATCCATCTATCTATCGACACATGGGCCATTTCTTCAGTTAGACTCCAAGTTGTTAATGCTGCTTTTCTAGATCAGGAGTTCAATAAAAATGCATTAAAGCTGCCATTTATAGAAACAGCAATGTGTCAGATATCTTTATTGAATGTACTTGCTTAGATAGAACATTGTACAAAGAACAGCACAGTAACAGGCTCTTTGGCCCACAACGTTGTGCTGAACCATGATACTGAGTTAAATTAATGCCTTCTGCAGCCCCATGGTCCATATTCCTCCATTCCTTGAATCTTCATGTGCTTCTCTAAAAGCCCCTAAACACCCTGATTGTGTCTGCCTCCACCACCATGAATGACAGCACATTGCAGACACCTACAACTCTCTTTAAAATAACTTGCCTCTCATATCTCCTTTGAACTTGCCCCCTTTTATCTTAAATGCTTGCCTCTAGTATTAGATGTTTCAACTCTGGGAAAAAGATTGGACTGTCAATCCCATTGATGCCACTTATAATTTTAGAAATTTCTATCAGTTCTTCCCTCAGCCTCCACTGCTCCAGAGAAAACAACCTGGATTATCCAGCCTCTCATTATAGTTCATACCCTTTAATCCAGGCAGCATTCTGATGAACTTCTTCCGCACCTGCTCCAAAGCCTCCATGTCCTTTCTGTCATGTAGTGACAGAATTGAACACAATACTCTAAATGTGGCCTAACCAAAGTTTTATAAAGCTGCAGCATCACTTCCTGACTCTTGTACTCAGTGCCTGAACCAAAAACAGAAAGCATGCTATATGCCTTCTTTACCACCGTTTCTGTTTGTATGGCCATGTTCAGGGAGCTGTGGACTAGGACCCCAAAATCCCTCTGTACATCAATGCTATTAAGAGGCCTGCCATTAACTGTACACTTTCTCTTAACATTTGATCTCCGAAAGTGCAACACATCGCACTTGCCCATATCTGCAACTGATTTATATCCCATTCTATCATTTGTAATCTCTATACTATCCACATTTTCACTGATCTTTGTGTCGTCTGTTAACTTACTAACCCATTCATCTGCATTTTCATACAAGTCATTTATCTAAATCAGAAACAGCAGAGGCCCCAATACAGATTCCTGTGGAACATTCCGAGTCACGGATCTCCAGCCAGAAAAAAACACCCCTCCACCACTACCCTCTGCCTTCTATAGGTAAGCCCATTCTGAATCTAAATGGACAAGTCAGCATGGATCCCATGCATCTTACAGATGAATCTACCATGAGAGGTTTTGTTGAAAACCTCACTAAAATCCACATAAACACCATCCAATACTCTACTGTTGTCAATCACCCTTGGTCACACTTAAAAAGCTAATTAATAAGACATGACATGCCCTGCACAAAGCTATGCTGACTATCCTAATTAGGCCATGTTTTTCCAAATGTGTGTAAATCCCACTCCAAAGAATCATCTCCAATAGCTTCCCAACCACTAATGTGAGACTCACCGGCCTATAATTTCCTAGATTATACCTATTTCTTTTCTTGAAAAAAGGAACGACATTAGCTCTTCGCCAGTGCTGAGGGACTTCTCCATTGCCTAGAGGATATGAAGATCTTGGACAAGAGCCCAACAATCTCCTGTCTTGCCTTTCTCAACAACCTGGGGTAGATCCCATCGGGCCTTGGGGATTTAACCACCTTAATGCCCTTCAAGAGACCTACACCACTTCTTTCTTGACCTCAAAATGCCCTAGCATATTAGCATGCCCCACACTAATCTTACAATCCTCCATATCCTTCTCCTTGGTGAGTAATGATGCAAAGAACTCATTTAGGATCTCACCCATATCTTCTGCCTCCAAGCACGTTTTCCCTCCTTTATCCTTGAGTGGCCCTACTCTCTCCCTAGTTATCCTCTTGCTTTTAATGAATGGAGAAAATGTTTTGGGATTCTCTTTAGCTTTACTCACCAAGGACAATTCATGGCCCCCTCCTTGCCCTCCTAATTTCCTGTTTGAGTTCTTTCCTACTTCTTTTATAGTCCTCATGGACCTGTTCAATTTTAGCTCTCTAAACCTTACATACGCTTCCTTTTCCTTTCTGACTAACTTCACAATTCCTCTTGGTACCTAAGAGTCCCATACCTTGCCACCTTGCCGTCCTTGTCCTTCCTCCTTACTGGAACATGTCCGGTAATAGCTGCTCACAATAGACACTCCCCAGCTCCAGCCTAATACTGATTTAATTTGCCCTCCACCAGTTTAGTACCTTCCTCAAGGTCCTGACTTATCTTTATTCATAGCTATCTCATCCTTATTCATAGCTATCTATCGATCGAGGGATTTGTGGCTGTCAATCCGGAGAGGATGTGAAATGTGATGATTCTGCCCCCGTGTATCGTCCTGTCAGTGTGGGAGTCAGAGTCCTCTCAGAGCAAACACTCTCCCTCTCCCTTCAAGGTCGAGGTCAGGAACATCAGTGAGCGTGGCTGTTTCCAAGGGCAGACAAAGGGGAACAGGTCATTCCAAATGACGGGGGAACCAGGGGATTGCAGAACTGTGAACTATGGGAACACATAGGATTCTACTCAGTCCTGCTCTGGGGTTTGCAAGGCCTAATGCCACCCTGTTCTCTTAATCTCCATATCAAATAATATCCCACCCAGTCTAAACCCACTCTGCCCCTCACTTCCCTTACACTTTAATATCCTATCATCTAATCCCAGTCCCTCACTCCCACTACCCTTTATTGTCCTCCTCATTCCTCTCAGCCTTTAATATTTCACCCAGATTAGTTCCATTCTCCTCTTCACTTCCCATATATTTTAATGTAACACACATGCTAATACAAACTCCTCGCCCTTACTCCCAGCTCCCATTTATATCCTAAATTATTTAATCCCTATCACTCCCTCAACTCCAAGGAGATCAAGATTTTTGGCCCAGTGACACTGAAGGATCAGCAATATATTTCCAAGTTAGGGTGGTTAGTGGTTGTTGGCAGTGGTGGGGTGGAGGGGTTTGGGGGTAAGTAGGGAGCTTCTGGCAGGGGTATGTTCCTATGTAACTGCTGTCCTTGTCCTTCTGGATGGATGTCGCTGTGGCTTTCAAAGGTGCTGTATAAAAGAAGCCTTGTTGAATTTCTGCAGTGTGGCATTTTGATGCCACTTATTCCTGACACAGTGCATCAGTGGTGAAGGGACTCTACTCATCTCAAAATGTCTGCCCCTCTGTCCTGATCCTCCAACAGTTTGGCGTGCCCTCGGTCCTGACCCTCCGACAGCATGGCACGCCCTCAATAATGATGCTCTGACCCTGTGATCACAATTTGAAGTTCACATAACATCTTCTGCAGTGAGACCTGAACTGACAACTTTCAGAATGAGAGGCATGACCCATACCCTCCTTGGACTGAGGGATGGTCAGTTGGAATGGTACTTACCTAGAAACTATAGATGGATTGTTTTTTTGAAGGTTTGATCTTCGAATTCCTCCACATACACACAAAAGTAATAGGCATCACTGTCTTCAGGTGAGAGGTTGTTCATGTCCAAGAAGCAATCCTTCTGCTCCAAGTCTCCAATTATATCCATATATCCAAAGGTGGACATTCCATAACTGGGATTTTTGCTGTAGGTGATGGTGCAGCCTTGGCAGGCAGCTTGCAGTAGGACTGTGGATCTGGGACGCTTTGTCTGAAGGGTGGTGGGAACAGATTCAATAGGAACTTTCGAAAAGGGAAGAATCGAAGGAATTACTGGTAAGGGGTAAAGATTGCATGGCAGTGACAGGATGGGGATGTGGGGAAAGAGTAAAACATAGTGGAGAAATCTGTCAAAGAGCCAGCCAGTGTGTGCTGGGCCAAATGACCTCTGTCGCATTTGGATAATAATTTCTTCCGACCTGTCAGCAAACCAAAGGCCATCAATACCAGGGATACCCTCCCCATCTTCTGTTCCTCACCTAAACAAAAGACAGAAACTTTTTAAACCAAAGCTTCCTCAAAGCACAACAATCAAGATTCAAATCCATTTTTTATGGAGTTAAATCACACAACACAGTGAACTTTAGAAGTATCTCTATCTCCCTGTCTCTCTTGTCTCTTTCTCTGTCACAACATCTGCCTCACTTTATCTCAGTCTCCCTGTCTGTCTTTCCCTCACTCCACTCTCGACTGTCACTCTCTGCCTTTCTGTCTCTCTTTCACTGTCTCTCCTTTTCCAGCTTGGTCTGTCTCGATCTTTCTCGTTCCATTTCCCTCTCCATCTCCAATTTGCTTCTTCTACCTCTCTCTAATTCCTCGTCTGTCCCACTGTTTTCTGTCTCTCTGCTTTCTCTCTCCCTCTCTTTTTGTCTTTCTCTCTTGTGTAATCTGTATCCCCTGATCTGATTCTTATTTGCTCTCTCCCTCTCTCTCCCCTTCTCAATTTGCATGTCTCTCTCTTGGACGTAAAACCCCCCGCTGTCTCTGCCTCACTCCGTCAAACTTGTTTTGGCTCCTGAGATAATAGGAACTGCAGATGCTGGAGAATCTGAGATAACAAGGTGTAGAGCTGTGAAACGCCAGGGCCGCACTCTCTATGGATTCGGCGGCTGAGCAAATCGACCCTTTTCCAGCGAACTCAAAGGCTCTTTTCAGAGCAACCCAAACCCTCCGATTGAGAGCGGAGACCTGAGGACGGAGAAGGCAGCACGTAGAGAGGGTGTAGTGTACTGCAGCTGGTTATTTAACATCTTTCGCGGTTTTTAATTTTGAATCAATCTTGTACAAAAATACACTAGTTTCGTGTCCAGCGTTACAGAAGAGAGAACAGCCAGAGCAAACCATTCCCTCTGTTGTTGTCTGTAGTAACTAATATCTTATAATCAAAGTACCCCAAAAGTGAAGAAAGAGGCGTTGTAGTTATTTAAGAATATACTGATATGCGGCTGGTTATACCACATTGCGACTAAGCGACAGAAACAACAGTCGGCTCTGTCATTCAATCATGGCTGATGTGTTTCTCAACCCTGACGTGCCTTCTTCCCCTTAACTTTTGGTCTTGTGAATACCTGTCTCTCCAGTAATAATACCAGTACGTGTAGTTGGCTGTCCATACCATGAATAATAGACTCGATCCCCTCCCCCGCCCACCTCCTGTCGGGTATTCACCATCCCTCCCAACCTTCCGCTCTCCGATGCTGAAAGCTCTGTACTCAGCAAAGGCCTCAGCTTTATCCCTCTGCGCCCCCACCTTAACGAATTTCGGGTACGACATGACGCCGAACTGTTCTTCCGCCGTCTTCGCCTCCGTGCTCACTTCTTTGGACAAGAGTCCTCTCCCCGTCCCACAGACCCCTTTGCCCAACTCCAACACTCTCCCTCACCTGTACCCCTCCCTCCGGCCTTTTACCTGCACTCGATCTTTTCATTGAGAACTGTCGACATGACATTAGTCGCTTCAATTTCACTGCCCCTCTCAACAAATCCAACCTGTCTCCCTCCGAACTGACTGCACTCCATGCACTGAGATCTAACCCTGACTTTGCCATGAAGCCTGCCGGTAAGGATGGTGCTGTTGTAGCCTGGGTACTGACCTCTACCTTGCAGAGGCTGAGCGCCAGCTCTCAGATATCTCCTCCTACCTTCCCCTGGACCATGACCCCACCATGGCACATCAGGCCATTGTATCCACTACAGTTACGGATCTCATTTCATCCGGTGATCTCCCCCCACCCGCTTCTAAGCTAATAGTTCCCCAACGCCGCACAGCTCATTTCTACCTCCTGCCAAAAATCCACAAACAGGACTGTCCAGGTAGACCCATTGTTTCAGCCTGCTCATGCCCCACAGAACTCATCTCTTCCTACCTTGGCTCAGTTTTCTCTCCCCGGTCCAATCCCTACCCAGAGACATCCATGATTCAGCTGACGCATTAAGCTGGTTTCAAAGCTTCCAGCTTCCAGTTTCAAAGCTTCCCCAGCCACTTCCTCTTTACCATGGATGTGCCATCCCTTTACTCATCCATTCCCCACCAGGAGGGACTTAGGGCTCTCCGCTTCTCCCTGGAGCAAAGATCTGAACCATCCCCACCCACCACCACCCTCCTCCGCTTGGCTGAGCTTGTCCTCACCCTCAACAACTTCTCTTTCAACTTCTCTCATTTTCTTCAGGTTAAGAGGGTTTGCCATGAGTACCCACATGGGACCTAGTTATGCCTGTCGCTTTGTGGGGTACGTGGAACATTCCTTGTTCCAGTCCTATTCCAGCCCCTACCCACAACACTTTCTCTGATATATCAATGATATCATCGGTGCTGCTTCCCTCTCTCATCTAGAACTGGAAAACTTCATCAATTTCACCTCCAATTTCCACCCTGCCCTCACTTTCACCTGGTCTATCTCTGACTCCTGCCTTCCCTTCCTCAACATTTCTGTTTCCATTCCTGGGGATAGACTGGCCACTAATATCCATTACAAACCCATTGACTCCCACAGCTACCTGGACGAGACATCCTCACACCCCACTTCCTGTAAAGACTCCATCCCACTCTCTTAGTTCCTCCGTCTCCGTCACAAATGTTCAGATGAGGCCAACTTCGACAAGGGAGCTTCCGAAATGTCCACATTCTTCCTCAACCAAAGATTCCCCAGCTCCGTTGTCAACAGGGGCCTCAATAGGGTCCGACTCATCTCCCGCACCTCTTCCCTCCCACAACAGCAATAGGGTTCCCCTTATCCTCACCTACCATCCCACCAGCATCCACATCCAGAAGATCATCAGATGCCATTTCTGCCACCTCCAGCAAGATGCCACCACCAGACGCATATTCCCCTCCCGTTCTTTGTCCACCTTCCGCAGGGACCGTTCCCTCCGGGACACCCTGGTCCACACTTCCTTCACCCCCAACACCTGCCCACAGCCCTACGGGACCTTCCCCTGTAAGTGGCGAAGGTGCAACACCTGCCCATTTACCTCGTCCCTCACCACTATCCAAGGACCCAAACATACCTTCCAGGTGAAGCAACACTTCACCTGTACTTCCCAGAATCTAGTCTACTGCTTTCGCTGCTCACAATGTGGTCTCCTCTACGCTGGGGAAATGAAGCGTAGACTTGGTGACCACTTCGCAGAACATCTACGTTCTGCTCGCAAAAAAGACCCTGAACTACTTGTTACCTGCCACTTCAATGCACCACCTGTTCCCTGGCCAACATCTCTGTCTCCAGCTTGCTACAATGTTCCAGTGAAGCCCAACACAAGCTGGAGGCAAAATACCTCATTTTCTACTTGGGGACCCTACAACCTTCAGGACTCAATATTGAGTTCAATAATGTAGAGCCTAAACTCTCCCATGTCCCAGCCCCCCACCCCACACACCAGGCCCTGTTACCACATCGCCTGCCACTACACACCCCTGTTGTTAGTCACTAACAGTCCACATTAACAACTACTGACCCTCCCAGCCTGATCGTTAGCAACTCCTTTGTCCAACTGTCTTTCTCTCTGTTTGGGCTCTGTCCTATTGCCGACTCCCAACCCCACCCACTTCCCTATTTTCTGCATATAAACTGACGTTTTCCCAGGTACTGTCAGTTCTGAGGAAGGGTCACCGGACCCGAAACGTTAACTCTATTTTCTCCTTCACAGATGCTGCGAGACCTGCTGAGCTTTTCCAGCAACTTTGTTTTTGTTCATGAATAATAATATGTTCTTTTATTATTTTTGGGACCCAGACGCTAATCATACATATTGCAGTATTTGTACTTCATTGACGCTTCCATGAGCGATACTTTGTTCAAATTTAATTCTGGCAGCCCGTGTCGATGTTTTCGTGGCGTGTTCTTTCCATCTGCCTGTTACAGACAGTTCCGGCAGTAATTACGCATTGTGTTCGGGCTAATTATAATCAGGGTGAAATAAAAATGATAGTGATATCCTGTATTTTCATCGGGGTACACTGCATTATCTCTTAAGATGTTTGAATCGGCGGCTTGTTGAGATTAACGGAGGTTACACGTTCGTTTAATCAGTTTGTCTGGGCTGTTTCAAACCCCGCGCTTTCCTCCTGCCTGCAACAGACAGATCAGGAAATGATCCAAAGTCCTGACCGCGCTGACTGCAAGCTCCGTTTCAAAGAAAATTCTATAAAGTATAAGATATAATCTCAGATGCAGGCGAATGATGTTTTGCGTTTTAATATTTAATTATTCTCAGGGTGAAATCGGCGGGCTATTTGAAATTGGCAAACTGTCATTTCAAGTTAACCAGTCAGCTTCCAAAAATTATTTTACTGCCTTTTCGGTACCTCCAGTAGCTGTTATTCAGTGGGTTGAGGGACGGGAGTGTATCCAATCACAGCTCTAGGGCGGGCTCTTCATTCCCTTAAATAGGCAGCGCGGCAGCCAGCTCACCATTGATAGTAGCAGCCTGTGTCGCAGAGAATGGCCAGAACCAAGCAGACAGCGCGCGAATCCACCGGAGAGAAAGCTCCCCGCCAGCAGCTGGCGACCAAAGCGGCCCGCAAGAGCGCTCCGGCCACGGGCGGAGTGAAGAAGCCTCTTCGCTACAGGCCCGGCACGGTGGCTCTGCGGGAGGTCCGCCGCTAACAGAAATCCACCGAGCTGCTGATCCGCAAACTGCCCTTCCAGCGCCTGGTGCGGGAGATCGCTCAGGACTTCAAGACCGACCTGCGCTTCCAGAGCTCGGCCGTGATGGCCCTGCAGGAGGCCAGCGAGGCTTACCTGGTGGGGCTGTTTGAGGACACCAACCTGTGTGCCATCCACGCCAAGCGAGTCACGATCATGTCCAAAGACATCCAGCTGGCCCGCCGGATCCGCGGGGAGCGCGCTTAAACGGGGCGTGCCCGACCCTGCACATTAACCCCAAGAAACACCAACGGCTCTTTTCAGAGCCACTAAACTATCCAGAGAGAGCAGCAATCGGTAGGGGCTATTGACTTAATTAACGCAAATCCACAGCGCGCTCTTGGTGTCGTGCCTCAATGCAACAGCTGGTAAAGGAACTGAATGGGTTTGAGATGCATTCATGTCATATTAAAGACAAGACAACTCCGGGCAATCAGGTTTATAAATGGAGGTTTTCAGTAATCACAACACAATTCAAGTACTGCACCTCACATCGTCAGAACTTTATAAATTTCCGATTGAAACGCCTGTATGCCAATTGCTTTCTTCGGCACATCCCCCAGCTGCAACTGAACTTGGCGCAGGAGAATGGGAGGAAACAACCGCCAATTTCAAAAGCTCACCAAAATGTACAAATGATTTTTATATTTTCGGTCGTGAAATTGAAATTTTGACCAATCTCCCACTAGTGTATTCATTCGATCCTCTGAGGAGGGTCGGCTTAGACTCTAATGGCCTCTTACTGGCGGGTAGGCATTCCATGACTGTTGTGCCCTGTCAGCGTATTAAGGGGGATAGCGCTTTGAGTTATTATGTAAAGTCGCTGGCCCTACAGTAAAAGCTCCAACTTTATTATTCCAGTCCAGCAGCTGTTCTGGTTTTATCTTGGTTAAGGATAAAACAACAAAAAGCTCATATTTGCGCAATCACACTTAGAGTCCCGGGTTTTCACGTAAAATGAAAATTAATTAGCCAGCAGTGACAGTCGAGCTGCTTTTCACTGATGATGTGAGTGGCTCTTAAAAGAGCCTTTGGGTTGTCAGAAAAAATAACGATGTCTTCACTTTTTAGTGGCGCCCCCAGCGGCGGTTTTCTTGGGCAGCAGCACGGCCTGGATATTAGGCAGTACCCCGCCCTGAGCGATGGTCACCCCTCCCAGCAGCTTGTTGAGCTCCTCGTCGTTGCGCACGGCCAGCTGGAGATGCCTGGGGATGATGCGGGTCTTCTTGTTGTCCCGGGCCGCGTTCCCGGCCAGCTCCAGGATTTCAGCCGTCAGATACTCCAGCACCGCAGCCAGATAGACCGGCGCTCCGGCACCCACACGCTCAGCATAGTTACCCTTTCTCAGGAGCCTGTGAACACGACCCACCGGGAACTGCAGGCCAGCCCGGGACGACCGGGACTTCGCCTTCGAGCGAGCTTTCCCACCAGCGCCCTTTCCTCTCCCAGACATGGCCACAATCTCACAAGTACTTTCACAGAGAATGGGGCAATGCGCCCACATCCCGCCCTCTTATAGCTTCGGGAGGAATGGTGGTGCGGCCATTGCTGATTGGTCACATTGTACAGTATCTCCTAATATAGTTTCAATTCCCAATCAGATATCTGCTTCACTCACCAATCAGGAGAGGGCCCGGGGAGGAGGCCGGAAAATACCGGCGCCAAATCATCAAACGCTTTCTTTCATACTCGAAAAGCCCGCCAATATGTATAAAAGAGGGAATTTTACAAAGAGAAATGCGTAAAGACTTACGAGTTAGTTTAGTTTTAGCTTACAAATGTACGCTTCACACAGTCTCTGTCTGATTCCCTGGCCTAATTGAATCCGTCTATTTCTGATCTTGAATTTTATTTTGCGCAAGACCTTAAGGATAAGCGGGAGGGAAAAAAAGCCCGCCGAACATTGTTCTCTGGACAGATTGAATTTAATTCACACCTGCACCCGAATATATTGATAAAAGTATCACATAACTGCTTCTTTCTGGTCCGCGCAGTACTGCTTTCAACAATATTTTACAGTAGCACTCCCTATTGCACTAGATCAACAATATTTCCACTTTTGCGATGCCAATCCGGCGGCTGTTGTGCTTTCATCACGGTTCACTTTGAAATTCTCCCCCAGACAGCAGAAAGCCTCATTTATAGCTTTCTGCAAAACTGGATAGAATCCGTGGGGAGATTTGAAAACAAAATAAAATTCTTCAGCGTAGAAACCATAGGAAAATACCGGCGCCAAAACATCAGCCGTTTTCTTTACGATTTGAAAAGCCCGCCAAGATAGACAATACGAGGAAGACGTTTTCGAAAGATTTTTGAATAAATGTTTACGATTTAATTTCCTTTTAGTTAATAATGTTCACTTCACACAATCTCTCTTTGTCACTCCCTAAGCAACACCGTTTTCAGAAAATTTTGCGAAGTCGCCCTCACTTATTGTGCTAGATCAGACTTTCCGGCAATCTCACCGACAGCAGAATGCCCCACACACTGCAAACTGAAAAAAAAAATCGGATAAATTCCCTTACAGATTTGGAAATTGAAACAGAAATCGCACGATATTTCTATTGATGGAACTCAAATAAGAGGGCATATTTTTTCGTTACCACGGGTGAAATCCAGCGTTCATACCCCACTGGGACAAGTTTGAAAAACTCTCCAACTTGTAGGAAATAGGGGGGAAAAGTTTTACAAAGAAGATTGCATAATTTAAGTTTTCTTTGAATTTAATTCACTTTCACATTACAAGTGCACCCTGCTACATTTATAAAACCTGACACAACGTTCTTCCGGGTGACCGGGTTAAAACTTTAAACAATAGTTCGAAGTCGCCCTCCTGTGTAGTCCTTGCACAGACAGGTTCACGCTTACGATTGCAATCCGACAGCTGTTCTGGCTTAATCTCATTTCATTTTGAAAGCCTCTCACCGACAGCTGAAAGCCTCCTTTACAAGCATTCTGCAAAATCTGTTCGTGGGACTC
Source organism: Ginglymostoma cirratum (assembly GCA_024137785.1). NCBI lineage: Eukaryota > Metazoa > Chordata > Chondrichthyes > Orectolobiformes > Ginglymostomatidae > Ginglymostoma > Ginglymostoma cirratum. Next base: position 13,695 of record JAHRHZ010000187.1, on the reverse strand, counting down.
CAACAGTTAGTTTTATTTCCAGGGGGTGAAGCTCCTGATCAAGGGGTAAATAATAACTGGAACTTATAGAAGTTGCTGAAAAATGACTCAGTGACGATAAATATGCTTTCTGTACAGGGAGGGATAAGAAACTGGGTAAGGCGGCAACCGAGACTAAAGGACAGAGGGTGTGGGACCGCACGTTAATTTTGAGAACGTTTGTTTAAACGAAGATAAAGCTTCGAGACATTAATTATAGATACCGAAAATCATTTACAAACTTAAAACGGTTCTAAAATGGTTCAACTGCTTCAGTGAAATTGTGGGTGGCTGTTAAAAGAGCCGTTGGATTTTGGATGTGCGTTTCTCTCAGCACAACGTGATGTCTCACTTGGAGCTGGTGTACTTGGTCACCGCCTTTGTACCCTCCGACACGGCGTGCTTGGCCAGCTCCCCGGGCAGCAGCAGCCGCACGGCGGTCTGGATCTCCCGGGAGCTGATGGTGCTGCGCTTGTTGTAATGGGCCAGGCGGGAAGCCTCCCCCGCGATACGCTCGAAAATATCAGTTACGAACGAGTTCATGATGCTCATGGCCTTGGAGGAGATGCCGGTGTCGGGGTGAACCTGCTTCATCACTTTGTAGATGTAGATGAAATAACTTTCCCTCCTCGATCGTTTCCTTTTCTTGGTGCCTTTCCCTGGCGCCTTCTTGATGATTTTCTTCGCGCCCTTCTTGGAAGTTGGCTGCGCTTTCTTCTCATCAGTCATAATGACGGTCACTTTCAGACACAGAATAAAAGAAAGCGGGCTCGGAGCTCGCTTTTTATAGCCTGACGGCGTCAGCAATGCTAATGAAGGATGGGGGAAAACCTTGTTTCTGATTGGGTAGTTTAAAAGAACGTCAGACCATGAGATTCGCGCCTCTGTGTCCCACACTAACCAATCACAATGTGGATCTATCAGGATATGCAACGAAATGTGAAACACAAAAATAAATTTTGTACACGGATCAAATTCGTAGCTCATTTGCAATTGAACGGGTTATTGTCATCTAATAATATTTTGAACACAGTGCCTGTGAGATTTTAATTGTGACAATGTGTTTTATTCTGCTCATGATAATCTTTTGTGAGTAAAATATTATCATGTTCATCCCTATCTGAGATTTCCTTATTTCGCTGTGGGCAGTATTGTATTGTTGAGACATTCAGGTTTATTGAGGGACAGTTTGCTGAATATCTATCAGTCTCTGCAATGTGGAAATGGGAGTGCAGTTATCGATCTGTCCCTGTCTGTTTATGCAGAGTGAACGATTATTATTCTCTCATAATCTGTTCCCGTCATACAGTCCAAGAGATGTACAGCATGTTAACAGACCCTACGGTCCACCTCGTCCATGGATACCAGATATCCTAGATTAATCTAGTGCCATTTGCTAGCATTTGGTCCACATCCCTCTAAACACTTCCTATTCATATACTCATCCCGCTGCCTTTTAAATGTTGTAGTTGTATTAGCCTCCGCCACTTCTTTTGGCATTCAATCCATACACACACCACTCTGTATGCGCAAACATTGCCCACCTTTGGTTCCTTTAAATCTTTCCCCACTCACCTTAAACCCATACCCTCTAGTTTTGGATTGTTCTACCCTGGGGAAAAGATCTTGATTATTCACCCTATCCATGCCGCTCACAATTTTATAAACTTCGATAAGGTCACCACAGAGCCTCCAACACTGCAGGCATGGTTCCATCAAGGGGAAGTCATGCCTGACAAATCTGCTAGAATTCTTAGAGGAAGTAACAAGCAGGGTAGACCAAGGAGAGCCAATGGATGTTATCTACCTGGACTTCAAAAAGGCCTTTGGCAAGCTGCCGCACAGGAGGCTGTTGAGTAACATAAGGGCCCATGGTGTTAGAGGCATGGTGCTCGCATGGATAGAAGATTGGTTGCCTGGCAGAATGCAGCGAGTGGGGATAAAAGGCTTGCTTTATACATCAATGATCTGGATGAAGGAACTGTTTGAATTCTGGCTAAGTTTGCAGATGATACAACAATAGGTGGAGGGACAGGTAGTATTGAGGAGGTGGCGAGGCTGCAGAAGGTTAGGAGAGTGGACAAATAAGCGGTAGATGGAGTACAATGTGGGAAAGTGTGAGGTCATGCACTTGGGTAAGGAGAATAAAAGCATGGACTATTTTCTAAATGGGCAGAAAATTCAGAAGTCTTCAGTGCAAAGAGACTTGGGAGTTCTGCTCCAGGATTCTCTCAAGGTAAGCTTTCAGGTTGAGTCAGTAGTCAGGAAGGCAAATGCAATGTTGGCATTTATTTTGAGAGGACTTGAATATTAAAAAAAAATGTACTAATGAGGCTTTAGAAGACTCCAGTCAGGCCACATTTGGAGTATTGTGTGCAGTTTTGGGCCCCATATCTCAGGATGGATGTACTGGCCCTGGAGCAGGTTCAGAGGAGGTTCACGAGAATGGTCCCAAGAATGAAAAGCTCAACATATGAAGAATGTTTGAGGACTCTGGGACTGTACTCCTTGGAATTGAGAAGGATAATGGAGGATCTAATCAAAGCTTACAGGATACTGAATGGCCTGGACAGAGTGGATGTTGGGAAGATGCAACCATTGGCGGGAGAGACTAGGAATCAAGGGTACAGCCTTTGAGTAAAGGGAAGACCTTTTAGAACAGAGATAAGAAGAAACTTCTTCAGCCAGAGAGTGGTGAATCTATGGAATTCACTGCCACGGAAGGCTGTGGAGGCCGGGTTATTGAGTGCATTTAAGGGTGAGATAGATAGGTTTTTGATTATCAAGCGGATCAAGGTTACGGGGAGAAGGCAGGAGAATTGGCTTAAGGAACTTCTTAGCTATGATTGAAGGGCAGAGCAGACTTGATCGGCTGAATGGCCTGATTTCTGCTCCTACATCTTATGGTCTTATAGTAATACAGTATGGACACTGGCCCTTCAGCCCAAACTGGTTCATGATGACCATGGTGCCCACTCAGCTAGTTCCAATTGTCCACATTTGGTCCGTATCCCTCTAAATCCTTCCCATCCATGAACCTATTCAATTGTTTTTTAAATGTTGCTATTGTAGCTGCCTCAGCAACTTTTTCTGGCAGCCTCTTCCACTTGTGCACCACTCTCTCCGTGAAGTTGCCATCCCTCAGGTCCTTCTTAAATCCTTGCCCTCTCACCTGAAACCTATGTCCTCTAGTTTTCAATTCCCCATCCCTGGGCAAAAAACATGACATGCATTTATCCTACCTGTGGTCTTCATGATTTTATACACTTGAATAAGGTCACACCTCATTCTCCTATATTCCAAGAAATAAAGTTCTATCCTGGCCAACATCTCCCTATAAATCAGGCCCACTAGTCCTGCGTAAATCTTCTTTGAACACTTTCTAGTTGAACTATGTCTTTTCTACAACAGGGTGACCAAAACTGTACACAATACAGTGCACTGATGATGTTATGTAGTATGGTGATGAAATGTCTGTGAACGAACTTACAAACTCGGTGAGCAAGTCAACAGCAGCGTAGTTAACAAACTGACGCTGACAGTTACTGCAATGCAAGTGTGAAAGCAATTATCAACATGTACCTGTCAGTTTCTGCAATTTGAATGTCACTGATCAAACTCTGTCAGTTTCTGCAGTTATCAATAAGGACCTGTCAGATGGTGTAAATGTCAATGGGTTATGAATGGTGAAATCTGTTTGAATTGGGTATTTCGAGTGGAGAGAAAAGAAAAATAAAGTGGCATTCCTCCGTGATTTTTTACTGTCGGTTTGAACATGTCTGTCTGGAAATTAAAGCTCAATGTGTGTCTGACTCAATCCACTCTGTGACTGTGGAAAGGATGTTCTTTGCTCTGATTGTGGTAACATACCTGCTGTTTGTTAGAAGGAGCTGGTCACACTTTGCTTTGTACTGAAGAAATGATACATTGCCTTGTTCCTTCAAGTGTTCGTCTGTGGGATGAAAGAACAGACAGCTCCTGTAAACCAACATCAAATGGGTTTGAAAATATTTGACTGATCAATTCAACATTTAACTAATAATCATTCAGATATTTAAATTATCACCAGGAATTCTAACATAACTATGGGTCTGATTCCACTCTTGCCCTGAGCTGCACTTCATTTGATCAATTTTAAAAACTTCAACTCTAATTGAGAGCTGTCCAGAAAGTAACCCATACCTGTACAGCTCCATGACTGGAACGACCTAATGCAAACTTGTCTGTGGATATAAGCTTAGTTATTGATCTATTCATGTCAGTTCCTACTTGTTGAATGTGTGAGTGTAATTATCAATGTGTTCCTCTAAATATTTGGCAAACTATTTATGTCTTCCACAGCAGAGACTGACAGGGACACATTAGTTGTAGAACTATCGATCATCATAAATGATACAGCACAGAAGGAGGCCATTTGGTGCATCATGTCCATGCTGACCTGAACACACCCAGATGGCCACCATAATCGCATCTTCCTGCACACATCCCATAGCCCTGCAGGTTTCAATCTATTATCCTTCAAAACTTAGTTCAGATGTGACAGACTATCAACAGAGGACAGCCAGATTATTTTGTGAAGAATTTGGAAACTAAAATTTAATACTGAGAACTGTTGTGTAAATACCCAGATTTTATGTAATGAGATTTTTTTTTGAAAATAACTGTCATTATGAAACAAGATGGACAGCCACACTCGATTGATCCTTCAATCTTCCTGCATTCGAAAACAGATCAGTTTAAATGTTTCATGTAAAGTGGAGAGCCAGTTACCATTTGAGCTAATTTTTAAAAAAAGTCCATGATTATAAAGTCTTCTGGCTTACAACAGAATAAAAAAAATTCTACTTCTGCTAGATCAAGAATTTGAGAACAATCCTGTGATAAAGGTGGAGATGGTAGTTCCTCTGCCACAATGATACATTTATGGAAATTGAATGCTGGCTGAATGGATGCAGAATTATTGGCTGGTTGTTTCTAACCAGTGCAGACTTGATGAGAGAAAGGACTGTTTGCTGTGCTGTAGTTGTCTATCACTATATATGTGTGAGAGATAATCATTTTGTAGATATCATGTTTCTGTTAGCTAGAGTTTAAATGAAACTCCACAGCTGTTAGTCCTTGGATCACATCTTTAGTTATGATGTTTGTATTTTGAACTAGTTCTGAATCAGTCAGTACCTGTACCTGTCAGTCCATCCACATGGAAACAAAGCAGAGTAATATTAAAGGTCCTGTCACACTTCTTCAGAACAGAGGTTCAACTTCAGAATACTCATTTCTCTTCTCATACGCTGATAGGCTTGCTGAGTTTTTGCAGCAATTTCTACTTTTGTTTCTGATTTCCAGCATCTGCAGTTCCTTGGTTTTTCTATTTGTCAGGAAAATGTGTTTGGAATTCACATGATTTATTCGTTATGTTCATATATGGAATAAATATTTATCAAAGGAACAACTCTGTCCTGATCAGTTACTGGTAAACTAAACTGAAGTATCACTCTCAACACAAAAACCAAAGTTGTTGGAAAATTTCAGCAGCATCTGTAAAGAAAAAGAATCAGAGTTAATGTTTCGGGTCCGGTGACCCTTCCTCACAAACTTAAGTGTCATTCATCCTTTATTTCAGTGACTCGTGACCTGTCTATGAGTGCAATTTCTCCTATATCTGTGTTAAATATCTACCTCCCAGGAGATTGTGATCATCTGGATTGTAACCTGAAAAATTTCCTGAATAAATGTAGATTAAATTCAGTTTCTGATTGAATTCAGTTTCCAAATTCGACAGGGACCAATTGATAAAGACATTTATATATTCACACAGAAATCTGTCCCTGTCTATTTCTGCAATGTAGATATGAGAGTTTAGTCATCAAACTGTTCATGTTAGTTTTTGCCATGTGAATGTTTGAGTGCAGTTATCAATTTATACTTGTTGGTTTATATGATGTGAATATATGAATGTAATGACCAATTTATATCTGTCAGTTTCTGCTGCATGAATATTTAAATACAGTTATCAGTTTGCACCCGTCAGTTTCTTCTATGTGAATGTAATTATCATTCCTTATCTGTCAATTTCAGCTTTTGTCAATATGTGAGTGTAGTTATCGTTCTGTCCTTGTCAGATTCTGCTCTGCTAATACGTGAGTGTAGTTATCAAATTTTACCCAGTTCTGAGGAAGCGTCACCAGACCTGAAACATTAACTCTGATTTTCTCTTCATAGATGCTACCAGACCTGCTGAGCTTTTCCTGCCAGTTCTGATTTTGCTCCTGATTTACAGCATCCACAGTTCTTTTGTTTTTTTTTCAATCAAATTTTACCTGTCAGTTTCTGCAAATTGAATGTGTGAATACAGTTGTCAATCTATGTCAATCAGTTTCTACTCTTCAATATGAGTGTAGTTATCATTTTTTTCTGTCAAATTCTGCTTTGTAAATATCTAAGTATAGTTATCAAACTGTACCTGTCAGTTTCTGCTATGTGCTAGCATGAGTGTATTTACCAATCTGTAACTTTCAGTTTCTCCTCTGTGTATTGGAGAGTGCAGTTATTAAGCTGTTATAACAAGTTGTAGAGCTGGATGAACACAGCAGGCCAAGCAGCATCAGAAGAACAGGAAAGCTGACGTTTTGGTCATAGACCTTCTTCAGAAAATTGTGAATGTGTGAATGCATTTATCATTCTCTCCCCATCAGTTTCAGCTATATAAATGAATGAATGTAGTTGTCAATCCGTCCCTGTCAGTATCTGAAATCAGAATATTCAAATGTGTTTGTGTAATTGTCAGTCTATCCCTGATAATTTCTGCTCTGTGAACATGTCGTTTAGTTTTCAATATATTCCTGTCAGTTTCTGCTTGGGGAATGTGTGAGCGTTATTATAAATCTGTACCTATCAGCTTCTGCTTCATCAAGTTAGGAATTTAGTTATTAATCTGTACCTGTTAACTTTGGTTTTGTGAAGAATTGAGTGTAGTTATTGATCTGTACTTGTCGGTAGCTGTCACATGAAGATAGGAGTGTAATCATCAATCTGTCTGTCTCAGTTTCTGCTTTGTAATATGTGAGTTTAGTTGTCAATCAATATCCATCAATTCCTGCTTCATGAATGTGGGAGTGCATTGCAAAAAATACATGTCAAATTTTTCGGTGAATGTGTAGATGTAGTTATCAATCTCTACATTTTTGTAATGTGTGCATGCATTTGTCAATCTGTACCTGTCAGTTTTTTGCAGTCTGAATGTGTGCATAATTGTCATTCTGTTTCCTGTCATTTTCTGATTTGTGAATAGGAGAGTAGTTATCGATATGTGCCTGTCACTGTCTTCTCTATGGCTGTGCGAGTGTATTTTCTCATTTGTGCCAGTCAGATCCTACCCTGTAAATCTGAGAAACTAGATATTAACATATACCTGTCACTATCTGATTTGTGAATGCATTTATCATTCTCTTCCTGTCAAGTTTCTGCCGTGTGAATGTGCAAGTGAAGTTATTGATCTGTGACTGGCAGTTTCAGCTGAATATTGCACTGTCAAAATCTGCAGGTTTTCTTTGATGTTCAAATATCTGCTCATCAACGTGAATCAGATTTTATTTGCAGCTGTGTGTGTAAAGTGCTGTAAGTGAAACTGTCAGTGTTTATACCGTTCTCTGGCTCTAGCAGTGTGCCTGAAGTTTGAGTATATTCCACAATATGCATTCTATGGTACAGTTTAAGTTTTATTCTAATATTGGTCAGTCTCTAGTTTGAATGTGTTAAGTTTAATGTTCATATTTTTGTTGCAAGTTCACTGTACGAGTCATTCTTAATTGTAAGTCAAAAAACTTGGTATCTGCTTGAATATATGTTATTTTCTGTATCTTTTCAGGTCAATATTTGATTTCCTTCTGGTCCCTTTAAAACTTTATATTCAGCAGTGGGTTCTGCTATTTAGTTTGTGGGGCTGTCCAAACGAATTCAACAGCAACATGGGTTTCAATTTGAAACTTGTTCTGATATGCAATTCCTCCAGTAGTTTGTACAAAAGGAAAAAAAAATACTTCAATTACCTCTAAGTCTAAGACACGGTGAGATATTTGGAGGTGCAATGAATCTCTTGTTCAATCTACTTCTTGGACTACTTCATGGGAATTCAGCATGTCAAAAAATTCACACAATTTTTTCCTGATGTAGCGAACAATTGATATTTACTTTATGACCATGGCAATGACCATGTATTTAAATCCTATAGGGAGCGCATGGAGATTGAAGTACTTAGCTCACTTTTTGTTCTGTTTGTCTCTTATCATGGAAGGCTAGCTCCCTGACCTGAGAGTAGAAATCATTTTGAGTGTTACATGCTCTGAGGCTTGAAGTGTATATGGTCTTCGTGGCTGTTAGATGTTGAGGCACGTGTGTCGGAACAGTGTATGTATGTATTTTCAACTGTTGTAGAAATTTTTATTATTTCTACTTAACTAACAATGAGACTTGACTCCGGCTCTCGCTCAAAGCAGTTTTATTCTCTTACTTGGTACCAAGGAAAGTGAGTGTCAATCTCCACCGGCACCTGACTCTGCTAACGCAGTGTACAGCAATCTCATTTATACAATTAACTTCAGAGCAGGATGTTCCCGTGACATCTTGTGTTTGTTGGTTCACTCATGGGAAGTTTAAAGAAAAACAGACACTGCTCGAGATAACAGGAATGCTGTTTTACAGATACCTCAATAATTACTTTTTCAATTAACCTTCGGCATGCAGCTAGCATGGGGAGTGATATACAGTTTGATTGAACTCCAGCTGATCAGTAACTAGGCTCCACGGGGATAGAAGGGACATCTCTAATTCATCCTTAAACTTTAGTATAGTGACAATGTATCAAGAGGTCCTTCTCGAGCTCGAGCTAAGATAACATGCACATAGTGATAACGCCGTCTGAGTAACTACCTCACGACTTCTAAGCTCTTTAAAACCCCACATGCTAAACTAATTAAAAATTCTTTCTCTCTGCCATCAGTTTCTCCCACGTCTGCCCTTTCTTTCTTGGGCTAAATTCCCATCTACCCTTGCGATGTAATTTCTGTCTTGGCCCAAATTCTTTCGTGATGTAAATTTTTTTCTTCCATAGCGACACATTGCAAATCACTCAGCAGGGGGAGTGTGTGTGTGTGCGCGCATGTGCTGTTGATGTTATGTATGCTCTCAGTAACCATTCTATGTCACACATTTGGAAGTCACGTTATTTAATTGTTCTCTCTATGCCTGGGACATCAATTTGTCAAAACATTGACACTGTCCTGCTCAGTTACTGATAATGTGAATGTTTTCTTCCATATCTGTACTCATTATGTACTTCACCTCTGGTTGGTGTAACTATCTAACAGCATGAACTATTTCTTCACCTTGGCAGTAGCTTTAAAAACATGCTTACTAAATGCAGATTTACTGCAGTTCCTTAGTGTCTGTTTCAGATGAAGATTCAGTCTATCCCTTTTCAAAAATGTTGGAAATGTCAGTAGGCGATGAATGAAGAACATTGTTGCAACTGTGGAGGTGTGCATTGAGAAAAGAGAGAAAAAAAAACTATATGTATTTTGTTGGTTGTGTTTGACTGCTGGCTTGAACGCATATCGCTCGAAATGGAGTTCAACGTGTCTCTGACTCAAACTGCTCTGTGCCTGTGGAAAGGATCCATTCTGACAGTGGTAACATACCTGCTGTTTGTGAGAAGCAGCAGCTCACACTTGGCTTTGTACCAAGGAAATGCAACACTGTCTTGGTCCTTCATGTATTTGCCTGGAGGAAAACAGGAGAGATACCTTCTGTAAATCAGCATCAGCCAAGTTTGACAATCTCAAACAGATTAATGCATATTCAGTTGATAATTATTAGGGTGTTTCTTTTCTTCAACTTCACCTGACAAAGTAGCAGAGCTCCAAAAGCTTGAGATTTTAAATAAACCTATTGGACTATAACATAATCACGAGACTTCTGTCTTTTCTTTGAAGCCGTCAATTCAAACACAGGTCTGATTCCATTTTACCTTGAGCTGCTCCTTGTCGGAGGATTGTTTTCTTCATGTTTGTATTTCGATCCCAATTGAGTGACATCCAGAAACTGAACAACAATTGCACAGCTCCATCTAAGATGCTACCCGAAGATGCTGTAACATTGACACAGTTCGTGTTACCAGATCCCAACACACTAACTGTTGAAAACAACAACAACGGACACTATTTCAAATGTTTTTACTCGAGACATATAATCTGTTGACTCCAATCTATGTCCTTTACAGGATTCTTATATTCCACAGTCTTGCCTGTGTTTCCACTATTCATTGCACAATGTCAACAAACAGTGTGAAACAGTAGCCAAACAAGCAGCATTTGGTGCAGGGCCAGCATTGGCATGTGCTGCTTTTCCCAATAATTCCCATCAACAAACATCAATGGGTCATTTCCCTAATTCCCTTTTCTCCCACCGTGAGAAAAGCAACTGGGGCTGTGGGGAAAAGGGCAGAGAATGTTTCAAGCTGGGGTATTGGCCCTTTATGGAGCTCATTCCCAGGTCATGTTACTAACTCCCTGCCTCCAGCTCTCTCTGAATTTAATGAGGAATGTTAGGGCTGCCCAAGTCTAAGAGACACAAAATGGCTGGCAGCTAAGCTGTTCCTCTAGCCCTGCTAAATATGACTGACAAGTGGTTAAACAGAATTAAAAAAGCCTGCTCCAGCATTTAACAAAGACACAATGGTACTTTTGAGAAGAGGTTATTCTGAGGCAAAAGGGAGCATTGCACAAACAACAGCTGCAAGAAGATTTGTTGGAGATAGTTTGAAGATTTGAAACAAACATTGAAGGGGATAGTAAACTGCTGCAATAACAAACAGATAAACTAATGGGATTATGGCTTATAAAAAATCTACAGGATCAAACAAGTTCATTAAATTTGATAAGTGATTGATTTCAGTCCCATTAACGAAAGGATGTTGTCCCATTAGATGAACAGAGTTAGTTAGGACAAGGGGTGTAAATCATCCCAGAAGACAGTTGGCCTAGCTCATCAAGAAAACAGCAGATAACACCATTGTGTAGCATTTGGTTGTTTTTTGAAATTATTCACAATATTAAGAAATTGGTTCCAGTTAAAGATACTTCAGATAGATTTCAATGTAATTCTAAATATATGTATATAATAAAATACATATATCACTAAAAACATTAGGGGAGAAGATTCAAATATAGATATGAAAGTTAGTCAGTCTCCGGAAGCTTTCCTATGTCACTAAAGGAATGCCTGGTGCATCCTATAAGAAACAAATGGCTCACAGTTCATTAGCTAAAACAGTGCTAAGAGGACAGCTACACAAAACTTTACATATAACTCACTTTACAATAGAATTAATATCATGAATCTTACAGCAATTTGTAAGAATCAACTCAGAGATAGTAAGACTTGCCAATGCTGAAGTTAGAGATAATACAATGTGGAGCTGGAGGAACACAGCAGGCCAGGCAGCATCAGGCAAGCAGGAAAGTTAAAGTTTCGGGTCAGGAGTCTTCTTCAGAAGCTTCAACTTTCCTGCTCCTCTGATGTGGCCTGGCCTCCTAGTAGGAATCAACTGTCTTTTTTTATTATAATTCAGACAGTGGGAAAATAAGAGGAGTAACAGAATTTAGTAGAGACAGCAAATGAATAAAATTAACAGCAGAATTCAAGCAGGTAAGCAATTCTCGGGCATGACTGAAGGTGTACAGCCAGTAACTTTGAAAAGCGAATTAATAGGATGCATGGTAAGATCCCATGGCTGGTGATTACATTGTTTGTTAAACATTATGAGATTGTGGCGAACCTCGGCCTGGCTATTTGAGTGTCCATTACTAATTAGGTGTTTCAAAGGATTGGTTGTATAGAATAAGGGGAAGGGCACAGTGATCCCGTTGTATTAGATTACTGTAACACAAAATGTATAATACTGTATTCCACTGCGACAATCAGAGCGTCATCAACCTCTCTTTCCAATCTGAGCCAAAGATTAATGGGATAACTGCATCATCAGGAGGGGGGGGGGGGGGGGAGCCGGGAGCGCTGTGGCCCTCTCCCTGCATGATCTGGTGACTGATTTACTAAATACTGCCATGGGCCTGAATTCTGTGTGCCCCCTGAGTCTTTGTCCTGGGTCTGGAGATTCACTCCTGCAAGGAATCAAAGAAGCTGATTGAAAATTTGGTCCATTCAATTTGCTCCACTGTTCAATGACACAATATCTGATCCAATTGAGCTGTTAACTGCATTATTCATTCACCTTGAACTTTGTCCCATAAGAATTAACTCAATGTTGAAAGAGCAGACAGAAAAATGAAAGAAATGGGACATTCTCACCGAGGCAACACGTAACTATTGGATGGCACTCTGTGTCACAGTGGTGTCAAGATGGAAGTGGTTGTGGGTTTGGAAGGCACTGTCTATGGAGCATTGGTGAATTTCAGCTCTGTCTTCTGAAAGGTACACACTGCTGCTTGAGCATTGGTGTTTGAGGGAATAGGTGTTTGTGGATGTGGAGCCAATCAAGTGTTTCTTTCCTGGATGGTATCTTGCTTCTGGTGTATTTTTGGAGCTGCACTCATCCAGGTAAATGGGGCTAAACCATTACATTCCTGACTTGATCACATTAGCTGGACAGGATTTGGGGAATCAGGAGGCCAGTTACTCACTGCAGGATGCCCAGACTCTGGCCCATCCTTGTAGCATCTGGATTTATATGCAAGTTCAGTTAGTCCGTCACAGCGTCCATGAGTGAAACAGCATGGGAACAGACCCTTTGATCCAACTGGTATGCATTAGATTGACATCCCAATCTGACCTAGTCCCATTTGCCGGCATTTTGCACATATCCCTCTAAAGTCTTCCTGTTCATGTACCCATCTAATGGCGTTAGAAAGTTATAATTGTACCCACCACTAAGAGTACCTCTGGCAGCTTGTTCCACACATGCCCCACACTCTGCACTAAAGAAAGCTCCCTCAGGTCTTTTTTAACATTGACCCTCTCACCATAAATCTACGGCCTTAAGGTTTGGGCTCCCCCACCTGAGGAAAAAGACCATGGCTATTCACCCTATCCATGCCCCTCATGATTTTATAAACCTCTATAAGGTCACCTCTCAGTCTCCGATGCTGCAGGGTAGAAAGCACTAACCTGTTCAGCCTCTCCAAACAGTTCACGCCATCTAGTCCAGGTAACATCTTTGTTAATATTTTCCGCACCCTCTCCAGTTCAACAACTTCCTTCCCACAGCAGATTGGCCAGAACTTTATGCAGTAAAAGTGGACTCAACAAATTTCCTGTACAGCCACAACATGACATCTCAGCTCCTATTCTCAATGCACTGCCCAATGAAGGCAAACGCTTTCTTCACCACCTTATCTACTTGCGACTCCACTTTCAAGGAACTATGCACCCGAACACCTCGATGTCTTTGTTTGGTAACACTTTCCATGGCCCTCCCATTAACTGTAGAACTCCTCTCCTGTTTTGAGCTATGAGAATGTATGTGTAATTATCATTTTCTTCTTGTCAGTTTCTGCAACGTGAACGAGAGCAACTATTAATGTATGCCTTTCAGTTTCTGTTATGTCCATTTGTGAGTTTAGTAATTGTTCCAGATATGTCAGTTTCTGCTGTGTGACTGTGAGA
>JAHRHZ010000186.1:1294980-1309896 GCA_024137785.1 Ginglymostoma cirratum | reverse complement strand
CCCCCTCTCTCCCTATTTATTTCAGAACCCTCTTCCCCTCCCCCATTTCTGATGAAGGGTTTAGGCCCGAAACGTCAAGTTTTCCTGCTCCTATGATGCTGCTTGACCTGCTGTGTTCATCCAGCCCCATGCTTGTTATCTCTGTGCCACACAAATGCCTGGTTATGACCATTTCCATTTAAGAGACAATGTAACCACTGCCCCATGACATTCAATGGTTTTCCCATCACTGAATCCCCCCACTATCAACATCCTGGGGGTTATCATTGACCAGAAACTTAACTGGACTCACTATATTACCACAGTGGCTACAACAGCAGGTCAGAAGTTAAGAATACTGTGGCGAGTAACTCACCCCCTGACTCCCCAAAGCCTGCCCACCACCTACCAGGCACAAGTCAGGAGTGCGATGGAATATTCCCCACTTGCCTGGATGGGTGCAGCCCCAACAACACTCAAGAAGCTTGACACTATTCAAGACAAAGCAGCTGCTTGATTGGCACCACATCCACAAATATCCCATTCCCTCCACCACCGATGCTCAGTAGCAGCAGTGTGTACCATCCAAAAGATGCACTGTAGAAATTCACCAAAGATCCTCAGATAGCACCTTCCAATCCCACGACCACTTCCAACTCGAAGGACAAGGGCAGCAGATACATTGGATCACCACCTTCTGCAAGTTCCCCTCCAAGCCACTCACCATCCTGACTTGGAAATATATCGCCGTTCCTTCACTGTCGCTGGGTCACAATCCTAGAATTCCCTCCCTCAGGGCATTAGGGGCCTACCCACAAAATATGGACTGCTGCGGTTGAAGAAGGCAGCTCACCACCACCTTCTCGAGGACAACTAGGAATGGGCAATAAATTCTGGCCAACCAGCGACGTCCACATCCCACAAATGAATTTAAAAAATTGTGTGTGCAAGTAACATTCTCATCACGCAAATGCAAGGCAGTGATCGTCTCCAACATGAGAAAGCTAGGACTCTGTGATGCCACACTTGGTCAAATGCAGCCTCGATGTCGAGGGCTGTCACTCTCACCTCCCCTCTGGAATTCAGCTCTTTTGTCCATGTTTGAACCAAGGCTGGAATGAGGTCAGGAGCTGAGTGGCCCTCGCGCAACCCACACTGGGTGTCACTGAGTAGGTTATTGCTGAGCAGGTTCTGCTTGATAGCTCTGTTACTGTCACCTTGCATCACTTTTTACTGATGGTCGAGAGGAGACTGATGGGGCGGTAATTGGCCGGGGGTTAGGTTTGTCCTGCTTTTTCCATACAGGATGTATGTGGGCAGTTTTCCAACTTAGGAGCATAGGAACAGCAATAGGCCATTCAGCCCTCAAGTCTGTTCCACCATTCAATGAGATCGTGGCTGTTCTGTGGCTTATCTCCATATACCTCCCTTTGGCCCAGATCCTTTAATACTTTTGCTTCAGAAAATTGTAAAAAAAATTTGACAAAGAAACTTGTAGAGACAACCTCAGTCAGTGAGACTGATGGCATTGCTGTGCAGTGAGCCAGTGTGGACCGAATGCCATCTGCCATCAATTTTATGGGTTCATACTGTCTAACAGAGTTGTTTATGAAAATTGGTATGATTGCAGTATGGCTACAGGAAATGATGAGGGACTAACTCTCGGTATTGTGTTGCTCTCCCCTTTTTAGTAAGGAAGGAATTGAGGTTCGCCTGGTGAAGCGGAGGGATTACACTGAGGAGACCGTGCAATGGGCGGATGCCATCATATCTGCTGGAGGTAATAAACAGCGACATTCCAGTTTCCAGTGTGTGATCGGGGCTCGCTCCGAGGGAGATGTGTAACGGAGAGTTCTGTCACTGCAGTTGTGCAAACTCTCTTCTTTCCTTGCCTCCTTTTATTTGAGGAGCTTCTTAATAGGAAGACATGAGGAAGTTGATTGACTTTCCCTGGAATGGGCAGGTTGCTTTTGGGAAAAAATTGGATGGGCTAAGCTTGTATCTGCTGGAGTTTCGAACAGGGAGAACAAAAGAAATAGGAGCAGATAGGCTATGCTTGCCCTGCCATTCTATAAGACAATGACTGATCTATCCCAGGCCTCAACTCCTTTGTACCAGTTCCCTATTGCGCTCAGCTCCTCCTAAGAGGCAATAGAGGTGGTATGATGGAAATGCATAAGAACCTGGGGGTTGGTGACCAGGTAGGATGAGGTTAGGATGTTTCCTCTTAGGAGGAGATCAACAGTGAGGGGATACTGATTTTAAAAAAAATTAGGGGTTACCCATCTGATATACAAATGAGGCAAAACATTTTCTTACAGAAGTTGGTAAGTTTTGGCATTGTTTTCCTGAAAAGGTGATGGAATTTTTTTTAAGGGGGTGGTGGACCAGTTTGCGTTCCACAAGAGGGTTAAGTTATCAGGTGTAAATGGGACTGTGGACTGAGGTTACAATCAGACCAGTCATGATCTTATGAATAGCAGAGCAGATGCAAGGGACAGAATGGCCTAGTCTTTATTTATATGTTTATATTAAAGCTTTCTCTACTTGTTTAAGCTCTCTACGTTGTGCCCATTAAACACTCCCAGGACAGGGCAGCATGGGGTTAGGTACAGGGTAAGACTCTCTCTACACAGTTGACTTTGGACTTCCAGGACAGGTGTAGCATAGGGTCAGGTACAGAGTAAACTGCCTCGACTCTTTTAAACTGAAAAGAAAACTCTTCTTATTGTTATGGAGGGGAAGTAGCCCACCCCTCTGATCATTAATCTAAAACACAAGCCCCAAGCTGTTATAACAGGATTAGAGGTTGCCTTCTGATAAATACCTCTGAAACACCCAGAGAAACTCGCCTTTCCCTTTTGTAATCTATTAAAAGAGTGGCTAAAAGAAAGAAAATCCCTGATCTCTGCTTTATAAGTAACAAGAAACAATTTATTTATTTAACCCAACAATGAACAAATTAACAAAATTACTAACAAACCAACGATTTCCCCCTTAGACTATTAGCTACTCCTTAACTGGTCTAAATTCTACTGGAATACTGTTTAAATAAATACAAGTCCCATTTAATAAACCCAATTAATAAGAGGACAATGAATTATAACTTAATCTGCCCTGGTTCGCTCAGACTGTCTTCTGGAATATTCTGTCCTCTCTGGTCTCTTCACACATGCCTTTCTTCCACTAATTCTGCTGTCAGGGATGTTTTATCTCTAATTTCTTCAATGCGGACTTTGAGCTAAAGTACCTTGGTACCTTTTGATTAATTAGATGGGTTTTCTCTGAGAGCTGAGTGGTGCTATCTGTGACAGATGGCTGTCCCTGATTTTTCCAAATTCCCTTGTCTTATGTACCTGTAATGACATAATCAAATTATTATATTTGATTGGTTTCAGGTTGTCAACACCATCAGACTTAAATTCAGAGATAGTAGGAACTGCAGATGCTGGAGAATCTGAGATAACAAGGTGTAGAGCTGGTTGAACACAGCAGGCCAAGCAGCATCAGAGGAGCAGAAAGGCTGACGTTTCGGGCCTAGACCCTTCTTCAGAAAAATAAATTCATTTGGCTTTCTGTATCTCAGTGCTTGGTTTATATTGATTGGCCAAATTCAAGCTTGTTTTGGAAAAAATGCTGCTTGCAAAATGTTTGCATTTGGGCACTCTGTGTACCTGCATTTATAAACTTCCAAGCACAGACGAAGCATGAGCTCTTAAAGGGATCACAGCACTCTTTTTCCCCATGATCATTTTTACCAAAAAATTCTAACTTCTGCTTAACTTCATGAATACTCTACCCAACTTCGTAACACTACAATCTCCATCCGACACTACTAGGACAGGGACAATAGGGGAGTAGGTACAAAGTGCTATTGCAGTGGACTTAAGTTAAGGAGACAATAAGGACTGCAGACGCTGGAAGCCAGAGTCTGTAGGTGTAAGGCTGGAAAAGCACAGCAGGTCAGACAGCATCCGAGGAGCAGGTAAGTTAGGGTTTGGCCCGAAATGTTGACTTTACCTGTTCCTTGGATGCTGTCTGACCTGCTGTGCTTTTCCATCCTCACAACTATAGACTCTAGTTTTTCATAGAATCCCTACAGTGTGGAAACAGGCCATTCAGCCCAACAAGTCCACACCGACCCTCTGAAGAGCATCCCAACCCGACTCGTTCCCCTTATCCCTACGTTTTCCGTGTCTAATCTACCTAAACTAACCATCCCTGAACACTATGGGCAATTTAGCACGGACCAGTCCACCTACCCTGCACATCTTTGGACTGTGGGAGGAAACGGGAGCACCCAGAGGAAACCCACGCAGACATGGGGAGAATGGCTGTGTGGCGTTTGCACAGTCACTAGAGGCTGGATTTGAACCCGGGTTCCTGGTGCCGCGAGGCAGCAGTGCTAACCGCTGAGCCGCCCAAATGTTAAGATCCTGGAGCAGTGACCGTTATTAACTCGGGCAAACCTAGGACTGAGGGAGATGGATGGTCTGCCCAAACGAGAGAAATGTGAACCAGCTCCAAGTGAGTGAGGGAGTGAAGGGAGAGGTTGCAGCAGGAGAAGGTGTTTCTCCACCCCCTCCTCCCGAATGAAGGCTAAAGGGCCTGTGTGTGATTGAGCTGACTGATGTGTCTGATTCTGTGCAGGGGATGGCACCATGCTGCTGTCAGCCAGCAAAGTGTTTGGGCCGATCAAACCTGTCATTGGAGTCAACACGGATCCAGAAAGGTAAAGGGCTGTCACTGTTGGAAAGTAATGTGGAGTGCAGGCTGAAAGGTTGTGCCTCTGAGGGAGTGCAGGCTGAAAAGCTGTGCAGGCTGAAACGCTGTGCTGTCGGAGGGAGAGGTCAAGGCCAAATATGAGGGAGATGGTCATTGGATGGAAACTGCAAGGTTTAATGGGAGGGTGGGGGGACTGCAGGGCATGGTGAGAAGGTTGGTCTGCCAGGGTGGAGGGGGAAGAAATGTTGTTATTGGGTGGATGGGGGCAGTCTGCCAGGGCAGAGGTCAGGTATCAATCATGTCTACATCCTATAGGAACAAGGAGTGGGAGTAGGCAAGTCACCCCGTTGAGTCTGCTCCACCATTTAACATGATTGTGGCTCATCTAATCCTCACCTCAACCCCACTTTTCTGCCTGCTCCCCATAGCCCTTTATCCTGCTTTTCATCAGAAATATAGCCATTTCTTCCTTGAATTTGTTGATTGATTCTGTCTCCACAACACTTTGGGGCAGTGAGTTCCACAGATTCACAACCTTCCGAAGGAAGTAATTTCTCCTCATCTCAGTTTTGAACATACCTCCTCTCACACTATATCTATGCCCTCTTGGTCAAGACTGTCCCAAAAGGGGGAACATCTGTTCAACGTCCACCTTATCAATCCCTTTTAGCATTTTACATCCCTCAATCAGATCCTCTTTCATTCTTCTGAACCCCAGCCCAAGCTATTCAGCTGCTCCTCATCGACAGCTGTTTCATCAACTAGAATCAATTTGCTGAACCTTATCTGAAACATCTGGCATTTATTCAAATTAAAGCCCATCTACCGCTCCTCACTGTTTACTGTAGCTCAGAGTTCAACCTGAAAAACCCAAATTCAGGTCAATAACATTAAAAGGAGCTACAGTTGTCCAGTTTTGAGTGTCAGGCATCCAGAGAGTCAATAAAGCCTTAGGCAAAATACTAAATAGGCATACTAAAATACCTGATGCTAAAATGGGTGGGAAAGCAGACAGCAATGAGGAGATAAAGAGTTTACAGATAGATATTGATAGGCTCAGAGAATGGGCTAGAATCTGGCTGGTGGAGTTTAATGTGGATAAGTACAAGGTTGTCCATTTTGGCCGGAAAAACAAAAGGACAAATTAATATTTAAATGGGAAGCAGATTCAAAGTGCATCAGTGCAGAGGGATCTGGGTGTCTTTGTGCGTGAATCACAGAAAGTGGGTTTGCAGGTGCAGCATATGATAAGGAAGACAAATGGAATCCGGGCATTTACTGCAAAAGGACTGGATTATAAAAGTAAAGAATTGTTGCAATTATATAAGGCGTTGGTGAGACCACACCTGGAATATTGTGTCCAGTTTTCGTCTCCTTACTTGAGGAAGGGCATAGTGGTACTGGGTGCAGTTCAGAGGATGTTGAAACTTTGGTGTGGGTGTAAAAGAAAATGAAATGGTGCTAGAGAGGAGGGGCTTTGGTTAGAGGGCGAGATTGGGAAAGCAATGTTTGTTTTCCCTTGCCTGAGAAGGCCAAAAGGAGATTAATGTATAATTTTAGCGCAGTAAATAGGGATACTTTTTTACAGCCGCAGCTAAGTTGATAAGCAGAGGACACTGAGGACAATGCTGGCAGCCAGCGACACCCACAAATGAATTTTAAAAATCTGAGGTACTGCAATTGACAAAAGAATCAGGTGGCACTGAGCCAGTGCCAGGCAGGAGGAGGTCATTTGGCTCATGAATCAATGGCAGGCTTCTGAAGCAATCCAGTCGCCCCCATTCCCATACTGTGTCCTTGGAAAATGGAGCAGGAATAGGCCATTTGGTCCTTTGAGCCTGCTTCACCACTCAGTATAATCACAGTTGACTATCTAAGTCACTTTCCTGTTCCCACTTTCTTCTCATCATTGAGTCCTCCAGCATAGATGACGACCCTTCGGTCTAACCAGTCCGTGCTGACTGTAATCCCAAACTAAACTAGTCCCACCTGCCTGCACTTGGTCTATATCCCTCCAAACATTTCTTATTCATGTACTTATCCAAATGTCTTTTAAACATTGTAACTGTACTCGCATCCATCACTTCCTCTGGAAGTTCATATCACACACGAAACACACTGTGTAAAAAAGAAAATTGCTCCTGTGTCCTTTTTTAAGTCTTTCTCCTCTCACCTTAAAAATATGCCCCCCTAATCTTGAACCCTCCTCACGTAGAGAGAGGGTTTCAAGATTGAAACCTGCCATTCACCTTATTGTTACTCATGATTTAAAAACCTCCTATGCTCCAGTGGAAAAAGGCCCTAGCCTATCCAGCCTCTCCCCATAACTCAAACCTTGCATTCCTGGTAAATCTCTTCTGGACCCTCTCTAGTTTAATAATTTCCTCCCTGTAAAAGGGCAACCAGAACTGAACACAGTACTCCAGAAAAGGCCTCACCAACATCCTTGGCAACATGATATCCCAAATCCTATACTCAAAGGTGCTGGCATGGTGGCTCAGTGGTTAGCACTGCTGCCTCACAGCGCCAGGGACCCAGGTTCAATTCCACCTTTGGGCAACTGTCTGTGTGGAATTTGTACATTCTCCCCATGTCTGCGGGGGTTTCCTCCAGATGCTTTGGTTTCCTCCCACAATCCAAAGATGTGCACCCTAGTTAGTTCGGCCATGCTAAATTACCCCGTAGTGTCCATGGATGTGTGGGTTAGGTGCGTTAGCCATGGGAAATGCAGCAATAGGGTAGGAGGATGGGTCTGGGTGGGATGCTGTTTGGAGAGTCAGTGTGGACTTGTTGGGCTGAATGGCCTGTTTCCACACTGTAGGGATCCTGTGATTCAGGTCTGAGCAATGAAGGCAAGCGTGCTAAATGCCTTCTTAACTACCCTGCCTATATGCAACACAACTTCAAAGAACTATGTATGTGAACCCCTAAGTCCCTCTGTTCGACAACACTACCCAAGGCCATACCATTAATTGTATAAGTCCTGTCCTTGTTTGAATTACCAAAAAGCAATACCTCGCATTTTAAAAAGCATCAAACTCCATCTGCCACTCCTCAGTCCATTGACCCAATTGATCAAGATCTCTTTGTAATCTTAGATAACCTTCTTCACAGTTCACTATACTACCAATTTTGGTGTCATCTGCAAACTTATTAACCATGCCTTCTATGTTCTCATCCAAATCGTTTATATAAATGACCAACAAAAGTGGACCAGCGCTGGTAACAGACCTTTAGTCTGAAAAGCATTGTCTTTAGCCAGAAGAGCTATATCTAACTCCTTGAAAACAGTCACTGTTTTAGCCTCGAGCGAATCCTCTCTAGGATTCTATAAAATGCTTTTATCAACAAATGAATTTGCTCATGTGAAAATGAGGTATTAGCAATGAGTTAGTGTCAGAGGCTCCTGCTGATCTGTCACTGCTAGGGATTACACTGAACACGAGGAATGTTAGGCCTCTGGAGGGCTGTGTGGCTAGTGGGGCACAGACAGAATGTATTCAGGAAATTTTGTGTGTAACCTGAGAGGACTAAGTTTGTTTTTGTACAGATCTCAGTTGGGGGACTGTGAATTGTGAGTCCACACTGTAGGAGTAACTTGAGGCTTTGGAGAGGGTACAACAAATACCACGAGGAACAGATATGTGAAAACAAAATCCACTGATCTGTTTTTGAGAGGGATTAAAGCAGATTAAGGGACACTAATGGAAATGTTGCAATATTAAATCCTCTTTACATTTTTTTTTTGTTCTATGCATACTATCAGTCTCTGAATATTGTAATAGTTACAGACCAGGCAGCTCCAAGGCAGTTGCAGCATTTTATTGTTCTTAAATACGAGTTGCATTCAGTACTGCCTGACAATAAGGCCTCTCAGAACATTTCAAGGTTTACTAAACAGTCGTGTAGTTAGTTGAACAGAGACAGTAAGAGGAGAAGGTTGCTACCTTTGTGTTCCTTGTCAGTCATAATTGTGAGCAACGCCTCCATCCCAAAATAGTGTGCTGCAGCAGGTTCTATTGGGACTTGGGAGAAGTACCTACGTGTTGGAGGTTGGGATCAAGAAAAGCCATGGGACCTGGCCAATCTAAAAGCGAGGGTGAAGGAATCCCACAAGCAGTATTTGTATAGCTTAGCAATGAGAGAGTTTGCAGCGGCAGTCTCGGGTTTGTGAAGCTAGCTGTCTGTGAAAAGCTGAAATTGTGACCCAGCATTCGCTGAGTAAATGCTGGAGTTCAGTTTCCCAAATCTAGGAGAACACAGCCCAGTTTGGGAGAGTGAGCAGCCATTGAGGCAATCATAATGGGGAGGTTTGTGAAGGAATTCCGATGCAAGGATTTCAACATTGAAAGATGATAAAGTGGCCTATAGTCACTAATGATTTGGGAATTGAAGTGGAATCTGGGATTTGATGTGTTATGTAGGATGCTTGACAGCAGTGTGCCTGTGACCTATATTTGTGTGTGTGTGTGTGTGTTGCACAAAATCATTACCTAAATTTGGCAGCCTGGTCTGAAAACATTACATTTAACCTGATGGGACAGGGTGTTTTCAGTGGTTGAGGAACGAGGGCACATAGGTAACAACAGATTGACTTGAAGAGATTTTGAACAGAGGAGGAGAAACTTCTGCAGAGAGTTGTGACGCTGTGGAATTCACTTGCCATTGTCACAATTTAAGCAGAATCTGTGTCAAGATTCAGTGGGAGAGGGGACTGGAGGGAATTGGGAATAGGGTGGATGAATTCGAGCTGTTTGCTGACATAAAGGATAAACACTAATATAGGCTGGAGAAGTTGAATGGCTGGGTGTGATATTACTGTGGTGAGGGGTCTAACTGTCCCCTCCATGCTGCTGTCAGGGTGCTCTGTGCTCAGCTGTTTTTACTCTCTCTGTAGGTCTCAGGGGCACTTGTGCCTCCCAGTCAGGTACACACACTGTTTCTCAGAGGCTCTGCAGAAGCTCCACCAGGGAAAGTTCAGGTGAGTGTGGCCATATTTGTTTTTTAAATTCATTCACAGGGTAAGGGTGTTGCTGGCTGGGTAGCATTTATTGTCCATCCCTAATTGCTCAGAGTCAACCACATTGGGGCGGCACGGTGGCTCAGTGGTTAGCACTGCTGCCTCACAGCACCAGGGACCCAGGTTCGATTCCAGCCTTGGGTGACTGTCTGTGTGGAGTTTGCACATTCTCCCTGTGTCTGCGTGGGTTTCCTCTGGGTGCTCCGGTTTCCTCCCACGATCCAAAGATGTGCAGGCTAGGTGGATTGGCCATGCTAAATTGCCGGTAATGTTCAGGGATGTGTAGATTAGGTGGGTTACAAGGGGACAGGAGTAGGTGGGATGCTCCGAGGTTCGGTGTGGACTTGTTGGGCCAAAGGGCTTGTTTCCACACTGTAGGGATTCTAGATTTCTAGATTTAAATTTCTGTGGGTCTGGAGTCAGGATTGTAATTTCCTTCTCTAAAAGACAGTATTGAACCAGATGGGTTTTTCCAACAATTGACGATGGGTTTATGGTCATCATTAGATTCTTAATTCCAGATTTTTTTTTGTTGAATTCAAATTCCACCATATGCCGTGAATGTTATCTGGGTGTCTGGATTAACAGCCCAGCAACAATACCCCCAGGCTGTTGTCTCCCCTATCTTCCCACCTCCATTTCCTCTCGGCCTCCATCTGTTTCTGCTGGCTCCTTCAGGGTTGGCTTATGTGCACAGCCCACAATCTCCGTTGGCTCCAGGCACTATTGCTGCTCTGAAAAAAAGTGCTGGAGATCACAATGAGTCAGGCAGCATCTATGGAGACAGAGCAAGCTAACGTTTCAGGTCCGGACCCTTCAGAAAATGAAATCATTTTCTAAAGAATTTTCTAAAGACCCGAAATGTCAGCTTTCCTGCTCCTCTGATTGTCCTTGGCCTGCTGTGTTCAGCCAGCTCTACACCTGTTACCTAAGCTAATGTTTCGAGTTTAGATGACTCTTCATCAGAGCTGAGGTGACGTGTTGACGGGGCAGCATTCATACTATAGTTGGGGGGAGGGGTGGAGTATAGAGTGCCGGGGGGAGAAAGGATGTTGATCGTTCAGATTAACTGATTTGAATGTGATAATGGCAGAACAATGGTGTCTAACTGCTAGACCTGAAAGAACAGACAATCCCACTGGATTGGGGGGAGGGGAGAGAGGACATGGTGACAGAGAACGTAACAAGTAAATCTAAAAGGAAAGGAATGGGAGTTGGTTTGCAATTTGAAGGTGCTGAACTCAGTATTAAGTCCAGAAGGTTGTAAAGTGCCTAGTCTGAAGATGAGATGTTGTTCCTCCAGTTTTGCATTGTGATTCGCTGGAACACTGCAGCATGCCGAGGATAGACAAGTGGGCATGTGAGCGGGGCATTGTGTTAAAATGACCAGCTACAGGAAGTTCAAGGTCATGCTTGTGCGTGGACCGGAGGTGTTCCGCAAAGCGGTCACCCAGACTATGTTTGATTTTTGCAGTGTAGAGTGGGCCACATTGGGTGCAACGATTACAATAAACAAGAATGGAGGAGGTACAGGTAAAATGCTGCTTCACCTGGAAAGGCTGATTAGGCTCTCAGATGATGAGCATGGAGGCAGTGGAGAGGCAAGCGTTGCACCTTCTGTGGTTACATGGGAATTTGCTGTGGGAAGGAGGTGTGGTGTAAGTAGTCGATGAATGGACTAGGGTGTCCTAGGGGGAACAATCCCTGCAAAATGCTGCACCCCTTTTGAGCTCAGTGTTGGGATTAGAGGTAACTTTGCTCTGATCCCTCCCTCACTCTGTGACTTCCTTCATTATCGTCTTCTCAGAGTCAAAATATATGGGCTTCAGGGGGCATTTTGTGGGCAATGAGAGAGTTAAATGAGGCTGAAGTTTTCACTGGAACTTTGTTGGTCTGCACAATTCATTGTGCTTCATCTCAAGTCGAGGAGCAAACATTATTATCCTTATTAACAAGCGTGGGGCTGGATGAACACAGCAGGTCAAGCAGCATCATAGGAGCAGGAAAACTTGACGTTTCGGGCCTAGACCCTTCATCAGAAATGCTATATCTCTCTCATTATTATCCTTATGTCTGTCGGGAATGATGGTTGACAATTGACAAAGTTACATTGTGGATCTTATTCCGGATTTTATTGAATACATATTTCACTTTCAATTTCATTTGCCACAATGGGATTCAAACTTTTGACCCAGAACTTTCAGCTGGAATTACTCATCCAGTGACATTGCCCCGATCCTCCAACTCCACCCAACAATTGTTGTAAAAACCCATTGAATTCACTAATGCTCTGTCAGGAAGGAAATCTGCCATCCTTACCTCGTCTGGCTATATCTGTATCCACACCCACAGCAAGTTGGTTGACTCTTCTGTTCCGGTTAATATGTTCTTAAGAAGAGCCTTATTGGATTCTAAGCATCAACTCTGTTTCTCTCAACACAGGTGCTGAGTTTCTCGTTGGAGTTTATTTGGGGTTGACTATTAATTGTCCTCTGAAATGGCTGAACTAGTCCAAAGAAAGCCATTTACCATCACCTTTGCATTTTTTAAAAAATGAATAACATGCAGCAATGAATACTTTGATATTTGAAACTATCTAGAACATTTTTTCAATTCTTGGATTATGGGGGAGCAATACAGACTTCTTGAAATGTAATCTCATACTTTTACTGTTTTTCTTTCACTACAGTGACAGGGTAGTTGCGGCATAGAACAAAGTGATTCAGCATTTTGTGCCTGTGAAGGAGTAATTCACCTGTGACGCAACCTCCACCTTTAGCCTTTCAATTTTTACTTTTCAGATAATCCAATTTTGTTCTGAAAGCCTCCCCCACACTGTCAGACAGTAGCTTCCAGACCCTAACTTGAGTGAACCTGTCAGCACCATACTGTCAAGACAGAGAACAGTACAGCACAGTACAGGCTCTTTGGCCCACGATGTTGTGCCGAACTTTTACCCTAAAACTAAGGTCTATCTAACCTCGACCCCTACCTTATACTATCATCCATATGCCTATCTAATAGCCGCTTAAATGCCCTAATGAGGCTGACTCCACTACCGTCTCCGGCGATGCATTCCATGCCCCGACAACACTCTGAGTAAAGAACCTACTTCTGACGTCTCCCCTGTGTCTACCTCCACTCACTTTAAAACTGTGCCCCCTCATAATAGCTACCTCCACCCTAGGAAAATGCCTCTGGCTGTCCACTCTATCTATACCTCTGATCATTTTGAACACCTCTATCAAGTCAAAACGGTCAAGACAATACGGTTCAGACCCTAACCCCTTGCTTAACCAACCTAGTCTGATGTAGAGGTGTTGGTGTTGGGCTGGGGTGAATAAGGTCATAAATCACACGACACCAGGTTATAGTCCAACAGGTTTATTTGAAAACACAAGCTTTCAGAGTCTCACTCCTTCAGGTGTTAGTGAGAGAGGTGGCATCAGAGACATTTTTTTAAGTAAAAGATCAAAGGGTCACACCATTGATGAGGATGTACTAAACAGCCTTCTGGACTCAATATCGAGTTCAATAATTTTAGCACCTAAACTCTCACGTGTCTCAGCCCCCTACTCCACACACCAGGCCTTGTTATCTCACAGTCTGCCATTACATATTATCTACTGTTAGCCACTAATAGTCTCTATTACCAGCTATTCACCCTCCCAGCCAGATCGTTATCTACTCCTTTGTCTAAATGTTGTTCTGTCTCTTTGGGCTCTATCCCCACCTATTGTTTACTCTTTACCCACTCCCCCCAGCCTATATTCTGCATATAAACTGACATTTTCCTAGCTGCCATCAGTTCTAAGGAAGGGTCACTGGACCTGAAACGTTAACTCTAATTTCATAGATGTTGCCAGACCTGCTGAGTTTTTCTAGCAACTCCTGTTTTGCTCCAGAACAGTTAACCGTCAGTCATCATCTTCATGGCAATACCTCCACCAAAATTCTAGCAGAGCTAGACAGGGTAAACCCAGAAAAATGTTCCCAATGTCCAGGGATTCTAAAACCAGGGGTCACAGCCTAAGGACAAGGAGTTGGCCATTTGGGACAGAGATGAGGAGAATTTCTTCAAGCAGAGAGTAGTGAGCCTGTGGAATTCTCTGCTGCAGAAAGTGATTGTGACCAAAACATTGAATGCTTTCAAGGAGTTAGATCTAGTTCTTAGGACTGAGGGGATCAAGGAATATGGGGAGGAAGCAGGAGCAGGGACCTAAACAGGATAATCAGCCATGATCTTATCGAATGGCAGAACAGGCTTGAAGGGCCAAATGGCCTACTCCTGTTTTCATTTTCTGTGTTTCAGTTATGTTTAGCTGGGGTAAAAGAAATCTACAGACATGGGATCAATAATGAAGGGCATAATGGGAGACAGGAGACTTTAAAGGGATTCGAGAAAGAATTTGGAATCTGGAAGTCACTACCTGAAAGTGTTTTAGAAACGGGAGTCTTCAACTCATTAAGTAATGTACAAATGAGCATTGAAATGCTATAGCATGCAAGGTTATGAGCCAGGTGTTGGAAAATAGGATTAGATAGGTTCCTGCTAACTGACCGGATGGACTGAAAGGCCAATTTCCATGCTGCAAAACATTGACTGTTTAACATACTCCTTCAAATCTTCCTCTGCCACAGATTTCAGCAGCAGCTGTAATGTCTCATGTGCCTTGCTGTCAGATGTTACCCTCATGCTTCTGGAAAGCACATTAGGTTGTTTAGTCCCATTAAAGATTAAACATTTCTTCATCTCACTTACAGCTGGCAGTGGAGACAGCGGATCAGGATCTGCCTGGAAGGAGCAGGAATAAACCCAACGCCTGTGGACCTCCATGAACAGCAGCTGAGCCTGGAGCAGCACCAGACTGCACATCGCGATGTGGCACAGCCTGGTTAGAACAGGCACAGTGTAGTGGCACTACTGGGGTTGGGGGTGGGCATTGGGGGTGGGGAAGCGGTATGGTCAGTGAGGGGAGCAGTGCGGTCAGTAGGGGATGAGGGGAACAGTGCAGTCATTGGGGGGTTGGGGGGAGCAGTGCGGACAGGTGGGGTTGGGGGGAGCGGTGCGGTCAGTGGGGATGGGGGCACGGTGCGGTCAGTTGAGGGGGAGGTGGAGTAGCGCAGTGCAGACGGGTGGCGTTGGGGGGAGCGGTGTGGTCATTGGGGGGGTGGGGGGGAGCGGTGCGGTC
>JAHRHZ010000186.1:1262877-1294580 GCA_024137785.1 Ginglymostoma cirratum | reverse complement strand
GGTGGTTGGTGAGGGGGAGTGGTGCAGTCGGGGGGGTGAGGGGGAGTGGTGCTATCGGGGGGGTGCGGTGTGGTCGGGGGGGTGAGGGGGAGCGGTGCGGTCAGCGGAGGTTGGGGGGAGCGGTGTGGTCGGTGGGGGGTGAGGGGGAGCGGTGAGGTCATTGGGGGGTGCGGTGCGGTGGGTGGGGGGTGAGGGGGAGCGGTGCGGTCAGCGGAGGTTGGAGGGAGCGGTGCGGTCAGCGGAGGTTGGGGGAGTGCGGTGCGGTCAGCGGAGGTTGGGGGGAGCGGTGTGGTCAGCGGAGGTTGGGGGGGTGCGGTGCGGTCAGCAGAGGTTGGGGGGGTGCGGTGCGGTCAGCGGAGGTTGGGGGGAGCGGTGCAGTCAGCGGAGGTTGGGGGGGGCAGTGCGGTTAGTGGAGGGGAGGGTTCACGGTGCAGTAAGAGTGGAGGGGTCATGGTGCAATTAGGGCAGGGCGGAGCGGAGTTTTAAGAACCCTTTGTGCGATGTGGGTTGAATTGGTCGCAGGTGGTAGGTGGTGAATTTGTAAGGGGTCTTCAAGAAAACAGGACAATAATTGTTTATTTAATTCATACGTCCGTATAGAGAGGGCGCCTGACACCATGAAGATTGCAGCACACTCTGGTGGTGTACAGGCACCTCTGAACTTCATACACATTACAATCCCCACACTTCAGTCTTGGGGTATGCATTGTCACCTCTTTAACCCAAAGCCTCTGGTGTAGTGTGGAATCCTGACTTAGCCTTGAAAGTCTGAATGTCTCACTTTTTATTCCATCCCTGCATATCAGGAGTTCCAGTCCTCATCCTGTGCCTTACCCTATTGCTTTGCTCATTAAGGCAATAAAGCTTTAGTCATTCGTAATGATTGAAAGCCAGTCAGTAATTCTTTCGCAGGCTGAGAGGCTGCAGGGGTCATTGGTGAGACTGCCATATTGAGAATAATGATACATATTCCTGGGCCATGCAACAATTGGCTACAGGCATCAGCATTGATCAGGCCAGGGCAGCGAGGGTATTCAATATTGATCAGGCTGGGTGATTGGGGAGGGTTGTTGTTAGTGTTGACCAGGCTGGTCAGTATTGACTTGCTAGCTGCGTGTCTAGCTGCTTTGATGCCCCATGCGCGTGAACAGTGGTGTCAATGTGCCATTTATGGTATTGACTTTCAGGTCTGGAAGTCACTGCAGTGCACAACCCTTGGAGGCCCTCACAGCTGTGAAGGAAATTAGAGAGGATGCTGTGTATCTGTACCTGTGGACAAGTTGGCCTTCCTGGTCTGATTGTTGCTATCTCTCCTTACAGCCTTGTGTGACATAGTGAACGCTGATCCTCAGCTCCTGCCTGTCAGAGCATTGAATGAAGTATTTGTGGGGGAGTCACTGTCCTCTCGGTGAGTAATGTGATAAAAATCCCTGCGTAAGAATCATTTTGAACCAGTACCACTCCCCCCAGGCCAGGCTCAGTGCCAGCTAAAACATCTCCATCCCACCATATGGAGTTGAGCTGCTGGCTGGGTCAGCATTTATTACCTGTTCCTAGTTGCCCTTCAGAAGGTGGTGGGGAGCTGCCATCTTCAGCTGCTGCAGTGCATGTGCTGTAGGTTGACCCACAGTGGCCAAAGGGAATTCCAGGATTTTGACCCAGCAACTCTGAAGGAACAGCGATATATTTCCAAGTCAGGCTGGTGAGTGGCTTGGAGGGGAACTTGTAGGGCGTGGTATTTCCGTGTAACTGTTGCCCTTGTCCGTCTAGATGAAAGTGTCGTGGATTTGGAAGGTGCTGTCTGAAGGACAGCAATCTGACCAGGCTCTTCCCTATGTCTGTTTGAAAACCACCCACCCCAAACCACAACCACCCCTTCCCAAAAGGAAACAACCCCTCTCACAGCCTGATCCAGACTGAGGGCAGATTAGACAGCGACAATCTCCACCCACATAGCTACGTGAAGGGTGGTGAGTGTGGTGTCACATATCTGCACCAGGGTGTGGTAGGATGCTCCATTAGGCTTCCACCAGGACCACTCAGCTCTTGGCCTCATTACAACCTTGGTTCAGACATGGACAAAAGTGGCGAGAGAGTGACAGCCCTTGGCATCAAGGCTTCATCTGACCCAGTGTGGCATCAAGGACCCTTCACCATGAGACCCTCAGAGTAGGAGTCCTGCAGCGAGTAACTCACCACCTGACTGCCCAAAGCCTGCCCACCATCTAAAAGGAATAGTCAGGAATGTGATGGAATACTGCCCACTTGCCTGGATGGGCGCAGCCACTCAGCAGCACTCCAGAAGCTTGATACCATCCAGGACAAAGCAGCTGCTTGATTGGCACCACATGCATGCCCTTTGACATTTGTTCCCTTCAGCATCAGTGTGTCCCTGAGAGTAATGTGTGACTCTTTACCAGCAAGACTGAAGAAAATGCCAGGCTGCCAAGCTGGGCATAACAGGAAAGGCTGGAAAAACCTGCAAATGTCACTCGGGAGGCAATTCCTGGTGTTTTTGTCCCAGGGAGAGAACAGAGAATAATTTCCTGCCCCAGGTATGGGGGCCCCTTCTCCCCTGCCCCACCTTGCTCTCTCTCACTCTCTGAGTGTGATGGTCTCTCCTCGAGTGGGGGGCATCCTACAGCCATCTTATCTTGTTGCATTGAAGGTGCTGTCCGATGATGCAGTGTCATTGGTCTGCCAGTTCTCTACCATCTGCCGCCATATACCATCTCACCCTATTTGTGACCTATCTCTTCACTTCACTCCAATCTCCTTTCCACTCGTTGTGAATGTGGTCTGGTGTGTTAGACTCTGGCTCACACCTGACCCAGGATATGTTCTGTTTTGTGCAGGCCCCGCTATCACTCCCACAAACAAAGTCTTAAATTCTCGCTTCATAGGGCCTCATACTATGAGATCTCTATTGATGATGGACCCTGGGAGAAGCACAAGAACTCTGGCCTCAACATGTGTACTGGAACTGGCTCCAAAGCTTGGTAAGGGAGACGTGCTGAGTGAACACTGAGGGATTTAAACATGTGGGAGGATTTTGTCTCATATCCCTATTGCCCTCATAGGGTGTTATAGACACTGTTATAATACTCTTTATCCTAGAATGTTGAGGATGGTAATAGATTTAAAAAGGAGGTGTGTGTAATGTTACAAAGAATTGTAATAAGTTTAAGGATTAGGAGTGTTTTAGAAATCAACATAAAGTTGATTAAAAAGGTGAAAAGAGGATGCAGAGTAAAATAGGGCTATACGGGAGCCTGGAGTTGGAGGCGACGCTGTTGTTTTGGTGCAAGGATTATGACGGGAAGGAAGTTATTGGTGGGAGTGGTCTACAAACCACTATGTGGGGCAATGTTGGGAGCTTGAGATAAAGGGATGGCAATAATTGTGGGTAATTTTAGTTTACAGATAAACTAGCAAGTTCAGATTGGCAATGGTAGCATCAGTAGGGAGTTCCTAGAATGCTTTTGAGAATTTCTTAGAGCAGTACATTCTGGAATCAACCAGAGAGCAGCTTATATAAACACTTGATTGTCTGCAATGAATATGAAGATTGTGTCTTTGTTTTTCCATATTTTCAATTGTGGACTAAAATGAGAATATAACTGTTTAAAACCAGGGATTGCTGCATGTTTTGAAAGCAAGTGACTGCTCCTCATTGTAGGCTCTGTTTACACAGCTGCTTGTTCTGAGTAGAGGTTAAATGTGGTTGCAGATGAATTGGAGCTGAAGGGTTATGTACAGATGGAGCTCTGGTTGGCAACAAGTAGCTGGTCTGTGGACTAGTGACCAGTTATCGATGACAAAGGTTTTCTGCTTGCTAACAATGATGCATTTCGATCTTGGGTACCTTTAGGCTGTGAACAAGATAGAGAGAAGTTATCAGATCTCCACCAGCTCAGGGACTCTGTTCTCTTCAATAAAACCTACTTTAGGTCTGAAGAAAACCAGTTTATCTTTCCTTCAACAGTTGCTGTAAGCTGTGACTTTTAATTGATAAGTCAGAGATCTTTTTAAAGGAGAATGAGCTACTACTAACCAGTAAAACCCTCTGGAGAAGGAAGACCAAGAAGCAGTGTTCTGACCAGCACAAGAATCTCAGCAAACTCTGTGAACAGGGACCGCTGAAGTATCTTCCCAGACTAGCCCTCTGCCCATGGCACACATTCTTGAGTTCCTGTTTGTGTCTGTCTGTCTGTGCTAGTTTTTGAGATTTATGCCTGGGAATCCTCAAATTCCTCTCCTGTAGCTTTCTGCAGTTTTCTCCATTTAAATAATGTTCAGCTCCTCCAGTCTTCTTGCCAAAGTGCAGAATATTTTCTGTTCAGTTGTGGGCTGTGGGTGTCACTGGCTGGCCAGCATTTTTTGCTGTTACCTAGTTGCCCTTCAAAAGGTGATGGTGAGCTGCTGCTTTAAAATCGCTGCAGTCCATGGGTTGACCCATAATGCCCTTGAGGAGGGAAGTGCGGGATTTTGACCAGCGACATTATCTCCACATTACTTTCCATCTCACAAGTATTCCCCACTCGCTTAACCCATCTATCACCCCCTGCAGAATCTTCACCACTTGAATTATATATTTATTGTCACGTGTATTTTGTTACAAAATACAGTGTAAAGTGTTGCCACTCTCCAGCACCATCTTAAAACACAGGAGAAAAAAACCAAAACATAGACTACGAAGGCAGAAAATAAAGTTCAACTTTACAGTTCTTGTGAAGTGCTCAGCCACGAGTCGCTTGTCACTGCTGGAACAAGAATTGCCACCCTCCGGTGCCAT
This sequence comes from Ginglymostoma cirratum, assembly GCA_024137785.1. NCBI lineage: Eukaryota > Metazoa > Chordata > Chondrichthyes > Orectolobiformes > Ginglymostomatidae > Ginglymostoma > Ginglymostoma cirratum. Next base: position 1,289,785 of record JAHRHZ010000186.1, on the reverse strand, counting down.
CTTGCCTCCACTGGTACTGCTGCCACCATAAGTGCTTGTTGGCCCTCACCAGTGCAGCTGCCTCTGGGTCTCACATCAGCCCAAACTCGACTCTGCTGCTGCCAACAGTCTGTTCTGAGCCCACCTCGCTGATGCCACTGGTCTCATACTGGGCCTAAACTCACCTCAGTCGCTGCCTCCATGAGTCTGCACTGAAATGCCTTCCCACCTACATTAGTGTCATCCACTAACATGGCTATAGTCCATTCACTTTCTTCACTGATATATCCTGGAAATAATCGTGGCCCCAGCACTGATCTCTGTGGCACACCGCTAGTTTCAGGTTGCCATCCTGAAAATGTTCTCTTTGTCTGACCTGTCTTCCATTAGCCAGTCCTCCATACATTCTAATATAGAATTGGGAGAGAGAAGGACCAGGAAGGAATCACCAGCACCTAAGAGCGAGAGAGAGGAAGAACTTGTGCTTCAAAACAATAAGAACAAGGGATCAGCAGCTTCGGCAACAGCGGAAGAGTGCATGGGAACAGCTTCATAAAGAGAAGTGTAGACCTGTGTGCAGAGGGCAGTGACGCTGGGAGATATAAACAGGCAGCAGAGAGCCCCTTCAACCAGTTTCTACCTGTCAGAGCTGAAGTGAGAGGTCACAGGAAACAGGTGATTGGTGGATATTTCTTCGTGTCCCTTTCAGTTGGCCAGTTGTTGTAAATCAGGGGAAGTTATGACAGTCTGCAGGAAGCATTCAGAGGACGGAGCAGCAGCACAGACTGAGTATAAAACTAACTGAGCACTGGGCACAGTGTAGCTGTGATAGAAACAGACTGGCATGATGTCACCAGGAAGCTGTGACCTGATTGGCTGGTAGGAAATCTAGGCAAAATTTGGAAAAGAGTGCAACAAAGAAATATTAATAAATTAATAAACTCATTAATAAATTTATATAAATTAATAAGGTAAGTAACTAAGTGGAGATAGCTGGGCAGCTGATGTGCTGTAGTTGTACGGTGTGGGAGTTGGTAGTCCCCATTGCGAGCTGCAGTGACCATATCTGCAGCAACTGTTGGCTGCTCGAGGAACTTCAGCTCAGAGTTGATGAGCTGGAGTCTGAGCTTCAAACACTACAGCACATCCGGGAGGGAGCAGTGGTACCTGGACACTTTGTTTCACGAGGTGGTCACGCCCTGGCAGATTAAGTGCATCAAATTCAGTCAGGTATTGGCATGGATCAAGGATTGGTTATCTAACAGGAAGCAAAGAGTGGGGATAAATGAGTGCTTCTGTGGCTGACGATCAGTGACTAGTAGTGTGCCTCGGGGATTAGTGTTCGGACTGGCACAGTGGCTCAGTGGTTAGCACTGTTGCCTTACAGCGCTAGGGACCCAGGTTCGATTCCACCCTCGGGCGACTGTCTGTGTGGAGTTTGCACATTCTCCCCATGTCTGCGTGGGCTTCCTCCAGTTGCTCCAGTTTGCTCCCACAGTTCAGAGATGTGCACATTAGGCGGATTGGCCATGCTAAATTGGGAATGTGTAAATTAAGCGGGCTGTTGGGGGCTGGGTCTGGGTGGGATGCTCTTAGGGTCAGTGTGGACTAGTTGGGCCGAAGGGCCTGTTTCCACAGTGTAAGGATTCTATGACCGTATTTGTTTACAATTTACATAGACGATTTGGAGTTGGGGACTAAGTGTGGTGTGTGAACGTTTGCAGATGATACTAAGGTGAGTGGTAGAGCAAAGTATGCAGAGGTCTCTGAAAGTTTGCCGAGGGATGTAGATAATTTAAGTGAGTGGGCGAACGTTTGGCAGATAGAATTCTATGTAGATAAATGTGAAGTCATCCATTTTGGTAGGATTAACAGTAAAAAGAATATTACTTATATCGTGAAAAATTGAGCAGGCTGCTGTGCATAGGGACCTGGGTGTCCTTGTGCATGAATCACAGCAGGTAATTAAGAAGGCAAATGGAATGTTGTCCTTCATTACTAGAGGGATGGAGTTTAAAAGCAGGGAGATTATGTTACAGCAGAGTACTGTGTGCAGTTTTGGTCTCCTTACTTGAGAAAGGATGTACTAGCACTGGACGGGGGGCAGATGAGGTTCACTAGGTTGATTCTGGAATTGAGTGGGTTGGCTTATGAGGAGAGAATGAGTAGAGTGGGATTATATTCATTGGAATTTAGAAAAATGAGGGAGGGATCTTATAGAAACATATAAAATTATGAAGGGAATAGATAAGATAGAGGCAGGGAGGATGTTTCCACTGGTGAGTGAAACTAGAACAAGAGAGGATAGCCTGAAAATTAGGGGAAGCAGATTTAGGACTGAATTGACAAGGAATTTCTTCACCCAAAGAGTTGTGAATCTGTGGATTTCTTGCCCAGTGAAGTAGTTGAGGCTTCCTCATTGAATGTTTTTAAAGCTAAGATAATTTTTTGAACAGTAAACGAAATAAGGGTGATGGTGAGGGGGTGGATAAGTGGAGCTGAGGCTGTGAAAAGATATTAGTCTTGATCTTATTGAACGGTGGAGCAGGCTTGAAGGGCCAGATGACCTACTTCTACTTCGACTTCTGCTGTTGCTCCTGGTTCTTATTGTTCTTATGTTAACATCCACATTAATGAAATAGAATAGAAAGGCTATATCTCACAAAATTTTTTGAGGAACTTACCAAAAATGTTTTGAAGGCACAGCAGTAGAAGTCATTTACTTGGACTTTATTAAAGCCTTCGACAAGGTTCAGTATGGTTGACCAATTAGTAAAGTTAGGTCACGTGGAATTCAAGGTGAGCTTGCCAATTGGATATGTAATTGGCTTAATAGCTGGAGACAGAGAATGGTGGTGGAGGGTTGCATTAGCGGTGTTCCACAGGAACTGGTTCTGGGTCCTGTCTTTGTCATTTATATAAATGAGCGTATAGAAGGCATGGTTAGTAAATTTTCAGACAACACCAAAATTAATGGCATAGTAGACAGTGCAGAACGTCTTCTAAGACTGCAAAGGAATCTTGATCAAATCGGTCAATGAGCTGAAAAATGGCAGATGGAGTTCAATTTGGATAAATGTGAGGTATTACATTTTGGTATGACAGACAAGGATGGGACTTATATAATTAATTGGAGGGCCTTGGGTAGTGTTGTAGAACAGAGGGACCTAGAGGTGCAGGCACATAATTCTTTGAAGTTTGTGTCACATATAGACAGAGTAATTAAAGAGGCACGCTTCCCTTCATTGCTCAGCCCTTTGAGTATAGGAGTTGAGAAGTCACGTTCGGGTTGTGCAGGACATTGGTGAGGTCTCTTCTACAATGTTGTGTCCAGTTCTGGTCACCCAGTTATAGGAAGAATATTATTGAGCTGGAGAGTGTTCAGAAGAGATTTACCAGGATGTTGCTGGTTAGGGAAGGTTTGAGTTAAAAAGAAAAGCTGGATAGGCTGGGACATTTTTCAGTGGGTCACAGGAGGTCGAGAGATGACCTTATAGAAGTATATAAAATAATTAGATATATAGATACAGTTGGGATTTCAAGACAAGGGGGCGCATTTTAAAGGTGAGAGGAAAGAGATTTAAAAAAGACATGACGGGCAAATTTTTTACATAGAAAGTGGTTCGTGTGTGAAATGAATGTCCAGAGGAAGTGGTGGGATGTGGGTGCAGCCACAACGTTTAAAAGACATTTCAATAAGTGCATGAATAAGAAAGATTGGAGGGATATGGGCCAGGAGCAGGCAGGTGGGACTAGTTTAGTTTGGGATTATGTTCGGCCTGGAGTGGTTTGACTGAAGGTCTGTTTCCATGCCGTATGACTCTATTACCGTAATAGGGGATAAAATAGCTTCTATCTGTTGTTTGCGACGCAGAGTCCTGAAAGCTGTATTACCTATCTGGTATATCAAGCATGGGGTGGATGTTGCTTGACCTGCTGTGTTCATCCAGCCTCATGCTTGTTATCTCGGATTCTCCAGCATCTGCAGTACCTTTTATCTCTCTTACCTATCTGGTACCAAGGTTTAGGGCATCTCTTTTGGACTGGATAAGACCTTGGAGTGGGCGATGAGGGATTAAGTTGTGGTCCATGATCATACCAAGGACATTAGGACTAAGCAAAAGGTTCTGCTAAGAGATTATGAACAGCTCAATTCAAAGTCAGAACCACAAAAGTTATAATCTCCAAAGCCATGAGCAAATTGATATTGGGTAAATAAGATTAGAAAAGTAAATGCGTGACTCAAAGATTTGATCTAGGAGAAATGGGTTACGATTCGTGGGCCCTGGCACTAATACTGGAAAAAGAGAGAGCTGTTCTGTCAGGAGGAACTTCAATTTGAACTGTTGTCATGCTTCACCGAAGTAGAAATCAAGGCTGACTATTCCCAGAATAGTTAAAACTCTAATCCATTTAAAAACTCCCCCTCTACAAACATGTATAGAGAGAATAAAATGGGTGTTTGAAGCAGAGGGAAAGACCAGGAAGACTGGTATGTGTCCCTCTCCACAGGGTCAATCTACTTGCTGATAAGAACGTTATTTTTCCATCTTCCTTCTACATGTATGTTCACTTGTTTGCGGGAGACACGTGCTGACTGGTTCACATTTATAAACTTCTCTGGTTTGTTAGTTAAAACTTGCAGCACTGATGAGGTCAAACTGGCTGGCTTCATGCTTGAGATACGTTTACTGCAGAGTAAAAACGGCTCCTCCCTCAAAGGACCACACTACGTGGGTGGTGTTTGCACATCCTCCCCTTGTTTTTGTGGGTTTCGGGGTGTTCTGGCTTCCGCCCACAGCACAAAAAATGTGCAGGTCATAGCGGATTGGCCAAGCTAAATTGCCCTGTTGAGTCTAGGGAGGTACAGGCAAGATAAGTTAGTCATGGGAAATGCACGGATATGGGGAACAATGAGCCTGAGTGAGATGCTCTTCAGAGTGTCAGAGCAGACACAGTGGGCTGGTGGCTTCAATCTGCACTGTAGGGATTCTGATTCTGAGATCCGATTGGTATCTGACCTGAACATTCATAGCCCCAAGTTGTTTAGCTACCCAGAAGCCAGTCACGCTGTTGTTGGCAGAAGGCTTCTGTCGATGTCTGGTCACAAGAACAATCAGCTACTTGTTGCTATCTGAAACGCCATTGATACCTTGGCTCCAGATTGGCTGCAGACAAGACCTTCCCCACTGCTTGAACCAGCAGCTTTGTAAACAGTGCTTACAGTGAGGGTCAGGGAATAATAAGCACAGCAATCCTTTTCATAGTCCTTTGTTTTATTTAAAACAGTCCTTTTCCTAGTTCAATCCGCAGTCAGAAGTACAGGGAAATAAAAAGATATGGTCTTTACACAACACTGGGAACAGTATCATAGTGAATTGTGTAAGTAAGGTTGGAGGGGGTTGGCTTCAGTTGAAGAGCATTTTTAAACAGTCCGTGGAAGCGAGAGAGCAAAGGTGTTAGATAGTGAAGAATTGATCAATAATGTAAGTATAATAGGAAGGGGGTAGAAAATATAATCAGAAGCACACTGCAGAAGTTACTTGGATTTATTTTTGATTTACTTATTGTTACGTATATTTTGTTAGAAAATACAACGAAAAGCATTGTATAGTGTATAGTATCGCGATTCTCCGGCACCATCTTAAAATACAAAAATAAACCAAAACATGGAATATAAAGGCAGAAAAATCAAGTAAAGTAAGTGTCCAATTTTATAGTCCTCCTTTTGCGTGCTCTGCCATGGGTGTGGTAGCCAAGCATGAGTCCCCTTCGCTGCATCACTGTTACTGGAATGAAAGTCATCTCCCTTCAGCGCTGTCTCACCTCCACTGATGCCCTCCCCAGTATGAGTCAACAATGCAGACACCACCAATGCTGATACGTACTGTGCCAGCCCAAAATTGACACTGCTACCGCCATGGGACGGCTTCAGACCCACCCTTGCCAGTGTAGCTGCTGCAGATGCCACAGGGTCTCCATACCGGACCCAACCTCACCGATGCAGCTGCCTCCATGAATCTGCATTGGGCGCAAATGCTGCTGGAAACCCAAACTAACTTCTGCTGCAGATGATGAGTGAGAGAATTAATTATGAAAGTAAATTAGCAAGAAATATAGAAGCAAAAGCAAGAGCTTGCACTGCTATATAAAAAAAGACAGTAGCTAAGGTGAGTGTGGGGTCCTTAGAGAATGTGGCTGGAAAGTTGATAACGGGGGACAAGGAAGTAGTAGATAATTTAAGCCAATATTTTGCATTGGTCTTCATGTGATGTAAACTATAAACATCCCAAAGATATCAAATAAGTGAGGTGCTAATGGAGAAAAGCTCTTGTAACAGTCTGTATGACCAGGGACAAACTATTTGGAAAAACTCTCGGGACTGAACACAGCCTAGTTGCCAGGACCCAGTGGCCTGCGTCCAAGGGTTTTTAAAGGACTTAACTGCAGAGATAGTGGACGCATTGGTCAAAATATCCCAAAACTACCTGCATTCCGGGAAGGTCCCAGGGGATTGGAAAACTGTTAATGTGATGCCCCTGTCGAAGATGTTTGGGAGATAGAGCAGAATACTATTGGCTAGTTATAGTGCTAATTGCTAGTTACTGTGGGCCTAACATCACGTCACTAGAGAAGTGCATGAGTCCACTGATAAGGAAGAAATAGTAAAGAATGCAATCAAACAGTCAGGATGGTTTTGTGAAAGCAAAATCACGTTGGACAAATTTATTAGATCTGTGAATATGACAAGCAGAGTTGATAATGAGGGACCAATAGATGTAACGTATTTGGATTTCTAATGTTTCAAGTGAAAGTTAACTCAGCTGATACCAGGAATGGCAGGATTATTGTATCAGCAGAGATTGGTATGATTGATCCTGTTTCACTAGAATTTAGAAGGATCTGAGGGCAAATTGATTCAAAAATATAAAATTCTGACAGGGCTGGACATAGTGGAGATAGTGACGATGTTTCCCCTGATTGAGGGGTCCAGAACAAAGGGTCATGGTCTCAGGATACATGGAAGGCTATTTTGAACTGAGATGATGAAAAATGTCTTCACTCCAAGGGTAGTGGAATTCTTTGCTACAGAAAGCTGTGGAGGCAAATCGCTGAATATGTTTTAAGTATGAAATAGATTTCTGGAAGCTAAAGGTGCCCATGGTTAGGGTTAAGGGAGAGAGTGGGAGTATGGTGTTCACAGAGGATTTACAGTGACCATGTTGAATGGCAGAGTGGGCTTGATCGACTGAATAGCCTCTGACTGTTTCTATGTTTTGATGTTTTGAATTTGAGCCTGTGGTGCCATTCAGTAAGATTATGACTGAACTGCTTGTAGCCTCAGTTCAACTTTTCTTTCTGTCTACAGTAAACTTTGATGCAAAAATTGATTTCAATCTCAAATACATGCCTCAGCCTCCACTGGTCTCTGGGAAAGAGAATTGCACAGAATAACACCCGGAGAGAAGAACATTGTCTTCATCTCAGTCTTAAGTTGGAAATACTTTGAAAGCTTTCCCCTTGTCCTGGTTTTTCTGTCATGGGGAAAAGCCCTTTCAGTGTTCACACTGACAAGTCTCCTTGGATCTGAAGCCAATTTCTCATTCTAAACTCCAATGACAGACCCAGCCTGTCCACTAAAAAGGCAACCCTCTTCATTGCAGCAATGTGTTGACTGCCAATGGCCTTTGGTGTGGTTAGGGAGGTATAGGAGGAAAATGTATGTGCGAGGCTAAAGGCGTGTATGGGAGGGGGTGTGGGGAGGATATGTCAGGGAGGAGGTGCAAGGTGGGGAAGGGTGCGGTTTTAGGAAGAGGCTCTGAGACTGCTGCAGCACATGACTGACTGCCTTTCTCTCCTCCCAGGTCCTACAACATTAATAAATTGGCCTATCAGGAAGTGGAGGATCTTCTGTCGATAGGTGAGAAGGCGGGTTTAGTGTGAGAATCCCTGTCTCATTGCTGCACTGGCAAGAGGAGATTAGAGAGAGTGTCAGAACTGCTACCGCACAGAATGGGAGCATATCTCTGCTGACTCAATGAAAACATCTCCATTAATCCCTTTGACTCATGTCATCCTGTAGCTCTGCATATTTTCAGGTCCTAGAGTCACATATCACTGAAGAGGTCCTTTGGCCCATCAAGTATATGACATTTTTTTCAATACCAACCCCACTTTCTAGGATTTGGCTTATCATCTTGAGTGTTTCAAGTGCTCATCACATGCTTTTTTAAAAGTTGAGGTTTCCTGCCTCAACTATCCTCCCATGCAGACCAAATTATTTCCTCAAATCCCCTTTAAACGTCCTGCCTTTCACCCTAATATTATACCCCCTTGTTATTGACCCCGTGACTAAGGGAACTGCTGCTTTCTATCCCCCCGTCCATGCCCCTCTTAATCCTGTACACCTCTATCAGGTGCCCTCTCAACCCTCTATGATCCAAAGAAAACAACCTGAGCTTATCCAGCCCCCCTCCATCGCCAGCTTGCTCCATCCCAGGCAACATCCTGGTGGGCAAAGGAGTGGCAGATGGAGTACAGCATGGGAAAGTGTGAGGCCATGCACTTTGGTAAGAAGAATAGAGGTATGGACCATTTTCTAAATGGGGAGAAAATTCAGAAGTCCGAAGTGCAAAGAGACTTGGGAGTTCTAATCCAGGATTCTCTCAAGGTAAACTTGCAGGTTGAGTCAGTAGTCAGGAAGGCAAATGCAATGTTGGGATTTATTTTGAGAGGACTTGAATATAAAAGCAGGGATTTACTACTGAGGCTTTATAAGGCGCTGGTCAGGCCACATTTGGAGTATTGTGCGCACTTGTGGGCCCGGTATCTCAGGAAGGATGCACTGCCTCTGGAGCGGGCTCAGAGGAGGTTCATGAGAATGGTCCCAGGAGTGGAAAGCTTAACATACGAGGAATGTTTGAGGACTCTGGAACTATACTCATTGGAGTTTAGAAGGACGAGGGGGGGATCTAATTGAAACTTTCAAAGTATTCAATGGCCTGGACAAAGTGGATGTCGGGAAGAGGGCACAGCCTTAGAGTAAAGGGAAGACCTTTTAGAACAGAGATAAGGAGAAACTTCTTCAGCCAGAGAGTAGTGAATATTTGGATTTAACTGCCACAGAGGGCTGTGGAGGCCAGGTCATTGAATACGTTTAAGACTGAGATAGATAGGTTCTTGATTATCAAGGGTTACAGGGAGAAAGCAGGAGAATGGGGTTGAGGGACTTATCAGCCATGATTGAATGGCGGAGCAGACTCGATGGGCCGAATGGCCTAATTTCTGCTCCTATGTCTTATGGTCTTATGTATCTCCCTCTGCACCCCCTCCAGGGGTATCACATCCTTCCTGTACTGAGATGACCACAATGGCACGCAGTGCCCCAGCTGTGGCCTAACCAAAGTCCTGTACATCTCCACTATAACCTCCCTGCTCTTTTAATCTATGCAATGACTGATAACGGTAAGTGTCCCCTACACCTTCTTAACTACCATATTAACCAGTCCTGTCACCTTCAGGGATCAGTGGACAAACACATCAAGATCACCCTGTTCCTCTGAGCTTTCTAGTGTCTTGTCATTCATTGAATACTCCCTTGTCTTGTTCCTTCTTCCAAAGTGCATCACCTCACATTTAACAGGAATAATTATACCTGCCACTGATCTGCCCATCTGACCAATCCATTTATATTCTCCTGTAATCTAACACCTTCCTCATTATTGTTGACCGCCCGGCCAATCTTTATGTCAACCACAAACTTACTTAACATCTCTCCTGCGTTCCCATCTCCATTGTTTATGAATATCACAAACAGTAAGGAACCCAGCAATGTTCCCTGTGGTACACCACTGCACACTGGGCTCCAGTCACACAAACAGCCTCCTACCACCACTCTGTCTCCATTTTTTTAAAAATTCATTCATGGGATGAGGGTGTTGGGGAGTAGGCCAGCATTTAGTGCCCATCCCTAATTGGTAAATGTGGCGTTATAGAGATGAGGGAGGGGTGGGTACCCTTTGGAGGGTCAATGAAAATTTGATGGATTGAATGGCCTCTATTTGCACTGTAGGGATTTTGAGATTCTGAGGCTAAAGGTGATGAATGTCTGAATGATGGTTTCAGCAGCACAACAGCTGGGATAGGGGTGAAGATGGAGAGGTCGAGATCGACGGTCTGAGAAATGGCACAAATGTGGGGTCAGAGGCACATCTGAGGGTCAAATCTGATATTAGTGAGCTGGTTTGTTTAATTTTAGACTGTTGCTGCACAGAACGATGGAGTTGGTTACCAGGGTGTAGGGCGTTTGAGGCAAGCATTGAAAACGATATCTTCAACATTCCCAATGATTAATGGTAGGAATGATCTGCTCCTCCCACTACTGGGTGTCAGATAAGCAGTGAGAGGGGGTGGACAGTAGTGTGCCAGGAGCAATACCAGGCATACCCAAAAATGCGGTGTCAACCTGGTGAAGGATTATTTCCGTGCCAAACAGTAAAGACCAGAAGATATAGGAACAGAATTAGGCTATTTGGCCCATCTAGTCTGCTGTACCACTCGATCATGGCTGGTAAGCTTCCAAACTCCATTCTCTAGCCTTCTGCCCATACTTGATCCCCTTGCTAATCAAGAAGCTAAGCAGCAAGTGACAGACAGAGTTAAGCAATCCCACAACCAACAGGTCAGGTCTAACACACATAGTTAAGCCACATCCAGTCATGTGTGGTTGTAGACAATTAAGCAACTCACTGGAGGAGGAGACTCCAAAAATATCCCCATCCTCAATAATGTAAGAGCCCAGCACATCTGTGTGAAAGAGAAGGCTGAAGCTGTTGCAGCAATCTTCAGCCAGAAGTGCTGAGTGGATGATCCATTTTGGCCTCCTCCAAAGGTCCAGAGTGTTATGAAGGAGAGGTCAACCCCTCTCTGGTAAATAAAACTAAAACAACCCAGAGAAGCTCGCTTTACCTGGTAATCTGTTAAAGGAAGTGTGAAAAGTAGTATAACCTGCCTGTCACACCCCTCCCAATCTGTTATAAAGGAGTGATTAAATGAAAGAAATCCCTGATACTAACTTTATAGTCAACAAGTAACAATTTATTTATCCCGTACATCTCAGATGTCCTCATTCTTCAAGGACCGCAACTTCCCCCCCACAGTGGTCGAGAACGCCCTCGACCGTGTCTCCCGCATTTCCCGGAACACATCCCTCACGCCCCGTCCCCGCAACAATAATCAAAAAAGAATCCCCCTCGTCCTCACATACCACCCCACCAACCTCCGGATCCAACGCATCATCCTCCGACACTTCCACCATCTGCAATCAGACCCCACCACCAAAGACATTTTTCCCTCCCCACCCTTGTCTGCTTTCCGGAGGGATCACTCTCTCCGTGACTCCCTTGTCCGCTCCACACACCCCTCCAGCCCCACCACACCCGCCACTTCTCCTTGCAACCGCAGGAAGTGCTACACCTGCCCCCACACCACCTCCCTCACCCCAATCCCAGGCCCCAAGAAGACTTTCCACATCAGGCAGATGTTCACCTGCACATCTGCCAATGTGGTATACTGCATCCGCTGTACCCGTTGTGGCCTCCTCTACATCGGGGAAACCAAGTGCAGGCTTGGGGACCACTTTGCAGAACACCTGCGCTCAGATTTGCAACAAACAACTGCACCTCCCAGTCGCGAACCATTTCAACTCCCCCTCCCATTCCTCAGACGACATGTCCATCCTGGGCCTCCTGCAATGGCACAATGATGCCACCCGAAGGCTGCAGGAACAGCAAATCATATTCAGCCTGGGAACCCTGCAGCCCAATGGTATCAATGTGGACTTCACAAGCTTCAAAATCTCCCCTCCCCCAACCGCATCCCAAAACCAGCCCAGCTCGTCCCCACCTCCCTCACCTGTTTTTCCTCTCACCTATCCCCTCCTCCCACCTCAAGCCCCACCCCATCTCCTATCTACTAACCTCATCCCGCCCCCTTGACCTGTCCGTCCTCCCTGGACTGACCTATCTCCCCCTACCTCCCTACCTACACTCACCTTTACTGGCTCCATCCCCGCCTCTTTGACTTGTCTGCCTCCTCTCCACCTATCCTCTCCTCTATCCATCCTCTATCCGCCTCCCCCTCTCTCCCTATTTATTTCAGAACCCTCTTCCCCTCCCCCATTTCTGATCAAGGGTCTAGGCCCGAAATGTCAAGTTTTCCTGCTCCTATGATGCTGCTTGGCCTGCTGTGTTCATCCAGCCCCACACCTTGTTATCTCGGATTCTCGAGCATCTGCAGTACCTATTATCTCTGAATTTATTTATCTAGCTCTAACAGTAAATAAATTAACAAAACTACTAACAAACCAAACAATTCCCCCTTAACTACTAACTATTTCCAAATAAACAAAATTCTAATGGTATGCTGTTCCAATAAATAGAAGTCCCACTTTTATAAACCAAAGTAATAATAAAAAAAATTAAAACTCAGGTTTCTCAAAATTACAGCCAGGATAAGTCTTCGAGAATGCGCCATGCTCTCTCCGCTGATCCTCAGGAATGCCTTTCTCTGTTGAATTCTAATGTCAAGAATATTAAATAAGAGTGCCTCTTGTACCTTTAGCTGATGGTTTTCTGAGAGCTTAGAGAATTCTGTGAAAACTAGTGATTGATTCTTCTGTAGCCGAGAGCTGTCCTCTTAGTAGACGACAGTTGACCCTCACGCCGATTTTCAAATGCCCTCTTCTTTTTATACCCTTGAAGACCTATTAATTTCTTAGAATAGGATTAGTCCCAGGTTGTCAAAACCATTAGATGTAAATTTAATTGGGTTTTGATTAGTTTAAATTAATTGGCTAAATTCAAAAGTCTGCTGTCTTGGTAAAAATGCTGGTTTGCCTGCTAATACTACAAAGTGTTTCAATTTCAAGAACTCTGTGCATCTGATACTGCCTGCAGACATCTTTTTAATTTCGAAGTCGAAGATATCAAGAAACAGTTGGAGGCACTGATACTGCAAGGGCAGTGGGCCCTGACAACATTCCGACAATAGTACTGAAGACTTATGCTCCAGGACCTGCCGCTCCCTTAGCCAAGCTGTTCCAGTACACAATCACAACACTGGCATCTACCTTACAATGTGGAAATTTGCCTGGGTATGCCCGATACACAAAAAGCAGGACAAATCCAACCCAGCCAATTCCTCAGTCTCCTCTCGATCATCAGTAAAGTGATGGAAGGCATCAGTAACAGAGCTATCAGGCAGCACCTGCTCAGTGTCACCCAGTTTGGGTCCCGCCAGGCCCACTCAGCTCCTGACCTCATTACAGCCTTGGTTCAAACATGGACAAAAGAGCTGAATTTCAATGTGTCACCACATTGTCAAGGGCAGTAAATGCTGGCCCAGCCAGCGATGACCACGGATATGGGACAAGTACAGGAACTTGGGATTAGGATACCTTCAGTTGTAGTTATTTTTGGTGCAGACTTGATGGGCCACAGGGCCTTTTCTGCACTGTATGAATCTAGGACCACAGGTCATGAATTGATTAAAAAGCAACAGTGAAAGAGTCAAGAGAAGTGATGGTGAGGTCACATACATTTAAGAATTAACACCAAATAGTGTCGTTGAGGACGGGATTTGGATATGAAATTGCAGAGGCCAAATCCTGGGGGATATCACGGGGAATAGTACTGGAGCAGAACAAGCAAGTGTTTTGAGATTTTCCAGCTAACATTCAATAGGTAATGACGCAGTAATCACCAGCTCCCACACAGCTACACTCGGTGAATCTTAGAATCCCTACAATGTGGAAGCAGGCCATTCAGCCCATGGATTCCACACCGATCCGCTGAAGAGCTTCCCACCCAGACCCCACTGCCCTGCCTTATCCCAGTATCCCTACATTTCCCATGGCTAATCCACATAGTCTGCACATCCCTGGACATTATGGTCAAATTAGCATAGCCAATCCAGCTAACCTGCACATCTTTGGACTGTAGGAGGAAACTGGAGCACCTGGAGGAAACCCATGCAGACACAGGGAGAATGTGCATACTCCACAGTTGGAGGAGGAGGGATTGGCCCTGTGTGTTGTGCTTGGAGCTGGCTTTGAGGCCACCGCTCACTCGAGGGTCAAGGATTTGTTCTGCAGGGATATGATTAGGTCCCTCCTTTCAGGGAATAACCCTTTTGTCTTTGTCCTTTAGCTAAAGAGAAGAGCCGAGTGGATCTGCCTATCAATCAAGAGCTTGTGAAGCGAGGTGAGTGGGAGAAATCGCTGGCTGGCAGGTATTTTGTGAACTTACTGTCTGTTATCTGCCTGCACAGCAGAGAAAGTCAGTTTGCCTCATTGTGTCTGTGCCTGCTGAAAATGAACTACCAACCTTATCCCAGTTTGCAGAGTTTGGACTGTAACCCTGTGTTTGAGGCTGACACATTTGCAGCAATCTTCAGCCAGAGGTGCCAAGTGGATGATCCATCTCTGGCTTCGTGACCCACAGCATCACAGATGCCTGTCTTCAGCCAATTCTATTCAATCCAATCCAATAATAAAGACACCTTTAAAAGTCAGAATTGGGATATGGAGCCATTTTCAAGATGGTAACCTTTAACTAACGGAGTGCCATTTGAAGTATTGCTGAGGCCACAATTATTTACAACCTACTTATTGCATAAAATTCTAACAAGGCTGTCAGACTAGATGCAGGGAGCATGCTTCCCTGTCTGGGGAGTCTAGAACCAGAGCTCAGAAGATGTTCAAATGAAATTCGCTGCAATAAAGATTTAGATTTTAAAGGCATCGAGGGATATGCAGTTTTTAAAAAAATGGAATATAACATTGAGATAAAGGATCTGCCAAGGTCATTTTGAATGGCAGAGCAAGCTCAGTGAGCCAAATGACCTATTACTTTTCTTAGTTTTGATGTTTCAGTGTGAATACCTTAGATGAGGAATGTGAATGTGAACTTTGCAGATGACACAAAAATAGATGGGAAGGCAAGTGGTGAGGATGATATTCTACAGAGAGACGTAGGCAGGTTAAGTGATGGAGCAGAAACTTGATGAAATATAATGCAAAACTTTGAGGTTATGCTCTTTGGCAGGAAGAATGGGAGAGCTGACAGTGATTTAAATGAAGAAAGACTGCAGAAGGCTACAGCACACATGGATTTGGGAGTCCTCGTGCGTGAATTACAAGTTAGCATTCAAGTTCAGCGAGTAATAGGGAAAGCAAATTGAATTTTGGCCTTTATTTCAAAGGGAATGGAGTGAATGGAGTCATAGAGATGTACAGCACGGGAACAGACCCTTCAGTCCGACTCATCCATGCTGACCAGAAATCCTGAATTAATCTGTTTGCCAACATTTGGCCCATATCCCTCTAAAATCTTCCTATGCATCTACCCATCTGCATGTCTTTTCGATATTGTAATGGTTTCAGCCTCCTCCACTTCCTGTGACCGCTCGTTCCATACACGCACTGCCCCCCCTACTGCGAGAAAATGTTGCCCCTTTGAAATCTTTTCCCTCTCACCTTAAACTTACGCCCTCTGGTTTTGGACTGTTCTACCCTAGAGAAGACCTTGGCTATTTGCCTTATCCATGCCCCTCATGATTTTATAAACCTCTATATGGTCACCTGTCAGCCTCCTATGCTCCAGGGAAAGTAGCCTCAGCCTATTCAACCTCTCCCTATAGCTCAAACCCTCCAACCCTAGCAACATCCTTGTAAATCTTTTCTGTACCCTTTCAAGTTTTGCAACATCTTGCATATAGCAGGGAGACCAGCATTGAATGCAGTATTCCAAAAGAGCCCTAACCCATGTCATGTACAGCTGCAACATGACCTCCCAACTCCTTTACTTGGTGCACTGACCAAAAACAGCAAGTGTACCAAACACCGCCTTCACTATCCTGTCTACCTGCAACTCCGCTTTCAAGGAATGATGACACTGCACCCCAACATCTCTTTGTTTAGTAACACTCCCCAGGATGCTACCATTAAGTGTATAACTCCTGCCCTGATTGGCTTTCCAAAATGCAGCTCCTCACATTTATCGAAATTAAACTCCATCTGCTGCTGTAAGTTGGAAGGTTTTGCTAAAACTGTACAGAGTACTAGCCAGACCACAGCTGGAATGCTGTATGCAATTTTGGTCCCCTTATCTAAGGAAACATATATTGGCACAGGAGGCAGCCCAGAGAAGGTTCACTAGGCTGATACCAGGTATAGAGGGACTGTCTTAGGAGAAGGGGTTAGCTAAATTGGGCCTGCACTCATTGGAGTTTAGAAGAATGAGGTGACCTTACTGAATTCATTTTGGAAGATTGAATTTGAAGGCAGAATACAGGGCTAATGGCAGGATTCTCGGCAGTGTGGAGGAACAGAGGGATCTTGGGGTCCACGTCCATAGTTGCCACCCAAGTTGACAGGGTTGTAAAGAAGGCGTATGGTGTGTTGGCTTTCACTGGCAGGGGAATTGAGTTTAAGAGCCATGAAGTTATGCTGCAGCTGTATAAAACTCTGGTTAGACCACACTTGGAATATTGTCTTCAGTTCTGGTCACCTCATTATAGGAAAGATGTGGAAGCTTTAGAGAGGGTGCAGAGGAGATTTACCAGGATGCTGCCTGGACTGGAGGGCAGGTCTTATGAGGAAAGGTTGAGGGAGCTAGGGCTTTTTTCATTGGGGCGAAGAAGGATGAGAGGTTACTTGATAAAGGTGTACAAGATGATGAGCGGCATAGATAGAGTGGATAGTCAGAGACTTTTTCCCAGGACAGAAATGACTATTACGAGGGGGCATAATTTTAAGGTGATTGGAGGAAGGTATCGGGGAGATGTCAGAGGTAGGTTCTTCACACAGAGAGTGGTGGGTGTGTGGAATGCGCTGCCGGCCGTGGTAGTGGAGTCAGATACTTTAGAGACTTTTAAGTGACTCTTGGATAGGCACATGGAGGATAGTAAAATGTAGGGTATGCAGCGTAGATTGATCTTAGTAGGATAGTAGGTCAGCACAACATCATGGGCCGCAAGGGCCTGTACTGTTCTATGTTCTATGAAACACGCAAGACTCTCAGGGGACTTGACAGGGTAGATGTGATAGGTTGTTTCCCTTGTGGGGGAGTCCACAACCAAAGACCACCATCAGAGATTGAGTGGTTGCAAGTTTTAAGACAGAGATGGGGAGGAATTTCCTAATATCCACTACAAACCCACTGACTCCCACAGCTACCTGGACTATACATCCTCACACCCTGCTTCCCGTAAAGACTCCATCCCATTCTCTCAGTTCCTCTGTCTCCGTCAAGTTTGTTCAGATGTGGCCAACTTTGATAAGGGAACATTCGAAATGCCCACCTTCTTCCTCAACCAAGGATTCCCCAGCTCCATTGTTGACAGGGCCCTCAACCATGTCAGACCCATCTCCTGCACTTCCACCCTCAGCCCCTTCTCTTCCCTCCCACAACAGCGATAGGATTCCCCCTTATCCTTACCTACCATCCCACCAGCGTCCACATCCAGAAAATCATCAGACACCATTTCCGCCACCTCCAACGAGATTCCACCACCAGACACATATTCCCCTCCCCTCCCTTGTCCGCCTTTCGCAGGGACCTTTTTCTTCAGAAAAAAGAAGGGTCTGAAGAAGGGTCCAGACCCAAAATGTCAGCTTTCCTGCTCCTCTGATGCTGCTTGGCCTGCTGTGTTCATCCAGCTCCACACCTTGTTATCTCTTGTTGTTTTTGTTGTGAGGAGGAATTTACAAAGAAGAACAAAGAAAATTACAGCACAGGAACAGGCCCTCCGGCCCTCCAAGCTTGCGCCAATCAAGATCCTCTGTCTAAACCTGTCATCTGTTTTCTAAGGGTCTGTATCCCTTTGCTCCCTGTCCATCCATGTACCTGTCCAGATACATCTTAAAAGACACTAACGTGTCTGCGTCTACCACCTCCGCTGGCAACGTGTTCCAGGCACCCACCACCCTCTGCGTAAAGAACTTCCCACACATATCTCCCGTAAACTTTCTTCCTCTCACTTTGAACTCATGACCCCTAGTAATTGAGTCCCCCACTCTGGGGAAAAAGCTTCTTGCTATCCACGTTGTCTATACCCCTCATGATTTTGTAGACCTCAATCAGGTCCCCCCTCAATCTCCGTCTTTCTAATGAAAATAATCCTAGTCTACTCAACCTTTCTTCATAGCTAGCGCCCTCCATACCAGGCAACATCCTGGTGAACCTCCTCTGTACCCTGTCCAAAGCATCCACATCCTTTTGGTAATGTGGCGACCAGAACTGTACGCAGTACTCTAAATGTGGCCGAACCAAAGTCTTGTACAACTGTAACATGACCTGCCAACTCTTGTACTCAATACCCCGTCTGATGAAGGAAAGCATGCCATATGCCTTCTTGACCACTCTGTTCCCTGAAAGTGGCAACGCAGGTCAATAATCGACCTGAACACCCAGATCTCTCTGTGCATCAATTTTCCCCAGGAATTTTCCATTTACTGTATAGTTTGCTCTTGTATTAGATCTTCCAAAATGCATCACCTCGCATTTGCCTGGATTGAACTCCATCTGCCATTTATCTGCCCAACTCTCCAATCTATCTATATTCTGCTGTAATCTCTGACAGTCCCCTTCACTATCTGCTACTCCACCGATCTTCGTGTCATCTGCAAACTTGCTAATTAGACCACCTATACCTTCCTCCAAATCATTTACGTATATCACAAACAACAGTGGTCCCAACACTGATCCCTGAGGAACACCACTGGTCACAGGTGTCCAATTTGAGAAACCCCCTTCCACTACTACTGTCTGTCTCCTGTTGCATAGCCAGTTTTTTATCCATCTAGCTAGCACACCCTGGACCCCATGCGACTTCACTTTCTCCATCAGCCTGCCATGGGGAACCTTATCAAACGCCTTACTGAAGTCCATGTATATGACATCTACAGCCTTTCCCTCATCAATCAACTTTGTCACGTCCTCAAAGAATTCTATCAAGTTGGTAAGACATGACCCTCCCTGCACAAAACCATGTTGTCTATCACTGATAAACCCATTTTATTCCAAACGGGAATAGATCCTATCCCTCAGTATCTTCTCCAGCAGCTTCCCTACCACGGACGTCAGGCTTACCGGTTGATAATTACCTGGGTTATCCCTGCTACCCTTCTTAAACAAGGGGACAACATTAGCAATTCTCCAGGCCTCACCCGTGTTTAAGGATGCTGCAAAGATAACTGTTAAGGTCCCGGCTATTTCCTCTCTCGCTTCCCTCAATAACCTGGGATAGATCCCATTAGGATCTGGGGACTTCTCCACCTTAATGCCTTTTAGGATACCCAACACTTCCTCCCTCCTTATGCCAACTTGACCTAGCGTAATCAAACATCTATCCCTAACCTCAACATCCGTCATGTCCCTCTCCTTGGTGAATACTGATGCAAAGTACTCATTAAGAAAGTCACCCATTTTCTCTGACTCAACGCATAACTTTCCTTCTTTGTCCTAAAGTGGGCCAATCCTTTCTCTAGTTACCCTCTTGCTCTTTATATATGAATAAAAGGCTTTGGGATTTTTCTTAACCACGTTTGCTAAAGATATCTCATGTCCCCGTTAAACCCTCTTAATTCCTCGTTTCAGATTCGCCCTACATTCCCGATATTCTTCCAAAGCTTCGTCTGTCTTCAGTCGCCTAGACCTTATGTATGCTTCCTTTTTCCTCTTTGCTAGTCTCACAATTTCACCTGACATCCATGGTTCCCTAATCTTGCCATTTCTATCCCTCATTTTCACAGGCACGTGTCTCCTGCACGCTAATCAACCTCACTTTAAAAGCCTCCCACCTATCACACTGGATTTACCTTCAAACAGTTTCTCCCAATCTATATTCCCCAGATCCTGCCGAATTTTGGTATAGTTGGCCTTCCCCCAATTTGGAACTCTTCCTTTAGGACCACTCTCATCGTTATCCATGAGTATTGTAAAACTTACAGAATTGTGGTCACTATTTCCAAAGTAGTCCCCTACTGTAATTTCAACCACCTGGCTGGGCTCATTCCCCAACACCAGATCCAGTATGGCCCCTTCCCAAGTTGGACTACATACATATTGCTCTAGAAAACCTTCCTGGATGCTCCTTACGAATTCTGCTCCATCTTGACCCCTAACACTAAGTGAATCCCAGCCAATGTTGGGAAAAATAAAATCTCCCATCACCACCACCCTGTTGCTCCTACACCTTTCCATAATCTGTTTACATATTTGTACCTCTATCTCACGCTCGCTGTTGGGAGGTCTGTAGTACAGCCCCAACATTGTTACTGCACCCGTCCTATTTCTGAGCTCCGCCCATATTGCCTCACTGCTCGAGTTCTCCATAGTGCCCTCCTTCAGCATGGCTGTGATATCATCTTTGAGCAGTAATGCAACTCCTCCACCCGTTTTACCTCCCTCTCTGTCTCACCTGAAGCATCTACATCCTGGGATATTTAGTTGCCAATCACGCCCTTCCCTCAACCAAGTCTCAGTAATATCAATAACATCATACTCCCAGGTACCAATCCAAGCCCTAAGTTCATCTGCCTTCGACTACACTTCTCGCACTAAAACAAATGCACCTCAGGCCACCTGTCCCTTTGCGTTCATCATCTGGTTCTTGCCTACTCTTCCCTTTAGTCTCGCTGACTCCATTATCTAGTTCCTTACAGGCTTTAGTTACTACCTCCTTTCTGTCCAATAACCTGTCCAATATTTGGTTCCCATCCCCCTGCCACATTAGTTTAAACCCTTCCCCACAGCGTTAGCAAAAGCAGCCCTGAGGACATTGGTTCCAGTCCGGCCTAGGTGTAGACCGTCCAATTTGTAATAGTCCCACCTTCCCCAGAACCGGTCCCAATGTCCCAAAAATCTGAACCCTCCCTCCTGCACCATCTCTCAAGCC
The DNA here is from genome assembly GCA_024137785.1 of Ginglymostoma cirratum. Taxonomy (NCBI): domain Eukaryota; kingdom Metazoa; phylum Chordata; class Chondrichthyes; order Orectolobiformes; family Ginglymostomatidae; genus Ginglymostoma; species Ginglymostoma cirratum. The sequence goes on along the minus strand of JAHRHZ010000186.1, from coordinate 1,268,848 downwards.
ACACATTCATCCTGGCTATTCTTTCATTTCTGCCCTGACTAGCACGTGGCACTGGTAGCAATCCTGAGATTACTACCTTTTGAGGCCCTACTTTTTAACTTGGCTCCTAACTCCCTAAATTCTGCTTGTAGGACCTCATCCCGTTTTCTACCTATATCATTGGTACCTATATGCACCACGACAACTGGCTGTTCGCCCTCCCCCTTCAGAATGTTCTGCAGCCGATCCCTGACCCGTGCACCTGGGAGGCAACATACCATTCGGGAGCCTCGTTTTCGACCACAGAACCGCCTATCTACTCCCCTTACAATTGAATCCCCAATGACTATAGCTCGAGGTTAGTGATTCTGTGAATTTCTTTCTTGCAGAGGGCTGTTGAGTTTGGGTCATTAAGTGTGTTCAAGGCTGTGATAGATTTTTAATTAGAAATCACACGACATCAGGTTACAGTCCAACAGGTTAATTTGAAATCACAAGCTTTCGGAACACAGCCCGTTAATCAGGTGCAGTGAGAGAGAAGCGCACAGACACAGAATTTATGGGCAGAGAGTTCAAAAGATCATTCAAATTGCGTGAGTGGTGATTTTTAATTAGTAAGGGAATCAAAGTGTATAGAGAAATGGCAGTTAAGTAGACTTAAGGATCAACAGATTGGCCACAATCTCATTAAATGACAGAGAAGACTTGATGGGCTGAATGACCTACTTCTGCTCCTATGTCTTATGGTCTTAAATGAGTTGAGGATTTCTGTCTTTACTGCTCTTTCAACAGTGAGCTTCAGACCTCTACCTCGCCTTGGGTGAAAAATCTTTGCCTCATCCCCTGTAACTGTTCAACTAATTGCTTTAAATCTATGCCCCTTCCCTCAGTCACTGACCTCTCTGCTAAGATAAATATGCTCTTCCCTCCAGTTTATCCAGACCCCTCACAGTTTTGTTGATCTCAACCAAATCACCCCGTAATCTCCTAGCAAGGAGAACAACCCCAGCTCATCCAGTCTTCCTAATCTAGGCAACATCTTTGTAAATCCCTGTATCCCCTCTCTTGTGCAATTACAACTTTTCTATATTGAGAAAATGAGAACTACACACGCTGCACAAGTTGGGGCCTGACTAATGATTTATCCAGTTCCAATATAACATTGCTGCTCTTGTATTCTCTCCTTGCCTAATAAAGGAAAGGATCTTATATGCCACCTTGACCACCCTAACTACTGGAAACAACTTTCCCATTGGTAAGACATCTGTCTTGAACCACTTGTTTGTGCCACTGAGATAATTTTGTATCCTACTTGCTACATTCCCCTCTGTGGTAGGATTTTAATTTGTTCGCCACATCTGCCATGTTGGCCCTTGTCAAAAGTCTTGCTCAAGTTTCTCAATCTATTCTCCCTTCACATTGGTGAGGCGACTTATGGAATTTTGCATACAATTCTGGTTGCCTGCTACAGGAAGGATGTTATTAAACTAGAAAGAGTGCCGAAAAAATTTACAAGGCTGTTGCCAGGACTGGAGAGTTTGAGTTATAAGAAGGAGCTGGCTAGGCTGGAACTTTTTTCCAAGGTAGGGGAATCCAGAACTAGAGGGGCATAGGGTGAAGGTGAGTGAGGAAAGATTTAAAAGGGACCTGAGGGGCAACTGTTTTACACTGGATAGTGCGGGTGTAGAATGAACTGCCAGAGGAAGTGATAGAGGTGGGTACAGTTACAACAGTTAAAAAGCATTTTGACAGATACATGAATAGGAAAGGTTGAGAGGGATATGGACCAAATGCAGGCAGATGTGTCTGGTTCGCTTTAGGAAACCTGGTTGGCATGGACGTGTTGGACTGAAGAGTCTGTTTTTTGCTCTCTATGACTCAATGCCTGTATAAAAGGGAAAAGAGTAGCAAGGACAAACCTGGACCCATTACAGATGGGGGTAGGAGAATATGTAGTTGGGAACAGGTTGATTATCATTCAATATATTCTGCAAAGGTTCCTGCAGACTGGCAGGCTGCAAATGTAACCCACTATTTGAGGGAGAAAAGAAGAGGGAGAATGGAGAACTACAGGCTTGTGAATGTGACATCCATGGTGGGGAAAACATTAGAATAGTTTATAAATAATGTGATAACTGAACATTTTGAAGTGAATGTGAGCATTGGGCAGAGTCAGTGTGCGTTAGTGAAATGAGAGTGGCACGGTGGCTCAGTGGTTAGCACTGCTGCTGCACAGTGCCAGGGACACGGGTTCAGTTCCAGACTTGGGCAACTGCTCGTGTGGAGTTTGCACGTTCTCCCTGTGTCTGCTAGGGTTCCCTTTGGGTGCTCTGGTTTCCTCCCACAGTCCAAAGATGTGCAGCTTAGGTAGATTAACCATGGGAAATATGGGGTTATGGGGGGGGGGCGCAGTCTTAGTCTTTGGGGGAATGCTCTTTTTGGAGGATTGGTGCAGACTCAATGGGCAAAATGGCCTCTTTCTGACTGTAGAGATGCTATGAAATGGAAATGCTCTTTGACAAACTGGTAGGACGTTTTTCAGCATATTGCTTCTAGCATAAACAAAGGAGATGCTGTCAGACCTGCTGAGTTTTTCCAGGCATTTCTGTTTTGTTTTTGTTCAAAAAGACATTAACAAGTTGGTGGAGTGGGCAGGTAGATGGCAGCTAAGGTACAGTGCAGAGACGTGTGAGGTGATGCACTTTGATTGGAAGAAAATGGAGAGATTATATAAACATACCTGAAAATGAAGTGTCAGCCTGGTGAAGCTACCAAACAGGGCTACTTGCATGCCAAACAGCGATAGCGGCAAGTGATAGAGCTAAGTGATCCCACAGCCAACAGATCAGATCTAAGCTCTGCAGTCCTGCCACATCCAGTTGTGAATGGTGGTGGACAATTAAACAACTCACTGGAGGAGGAGGCTCCACAAATATACCCATCCTCAATGATGGAAGGGCCCAGCACATCAGTGTAAAAGATAAGGCTGAAGCTTTCACAGCAATCTTCAGCCAGAGGTGCCAAGTGGATGATCCATCTCGGCCTCCTCCAGTGGTCCCCAGCATCACAGATACCAGTCTTCAGCCAATTCGATTCACTCCACGTGATATCAAGAAATGGTTGGAGACACTGGATACTGCAAAGGCTATGGGCCATGACAACATTCTAGCATTATTACTGAAGACTTGTGCTCCAGAACTTGCTGGTCCCTTAGCCAAGCTGTTCCAGTACAGTTACAACACTGGTATCTACCCGACAATGTGGAACATTGCCCAAGTGTGTCCTGTACACAAGAAGCAGGACAAATCCAACCCAGCCAATTACTGCCCCATCAGTCTCCTCTCGATCATCAGTAAAGTGATGGAAGGTGTCAGTAACAGTGCTATCAAGCAGCATCTGCACAGCAATAACCTGCTCAGTGACACCCAGTTTGGGTTCTGCCAGGGCCACTCAGCTCCTGACCTGATTCCAGCCTTGGTTCAAACATGGACAAAAGAGCTGAATTCCAGAGGTGAGGTGAGAGTGACAGCCCTTGACATCAAGGCTGCATTTGACCGAGTATGGCATCAAGGAGCCTTGGCAAAACTGGAATCAATGGGTATCGGGGGCAAACTCTCAGGTGGTTGGAGTCATACCTGACACACAGGAAGATGGTGACCTCCCAGTCGTGAACCATTTCAACTTCCCCTCCCATTCCTCAGACGACATGTCCACCCTGGGCCTCCTGCAGTGCCACAATGATGCCACCCGAAGGCTGCAGGAACAGCAACTCATATTCAGCCTGGGAACCCTGCAGCCCAATGATATCAATGTGGATTTCACAAGCTTCAAAGTCTCCCCTCCCCCAACTGCATCCCAAAACCAGCCCAGCTCGTCCCCGCCTCCCTAACCTGTTCTTCCTGTCACCTATCCCCTCCTCCCACCTCAAGCCGCACCCCCATCTCCTGTCTACTAACCTCATCCCGCCCCCTTGACCTGTCTGTCCTCCCTGGACTGACCTATCTCCTCCCTACCTCCCCACCTATACTCACCTTTACTGGTTCCATCCCCACCTCTTTGACTTGTCTGTCTCCTCTCCACCTATCCTCTCCTCTATCCAGCTTCTACCCGCCTCCCCCTCTCTCCCTATTTATTTCAGAACCCTCTTCCCCTCCCCCATTTCTGATGAAGGATCTAGGCCCGAAACGTCAAGCTTTCCTGCTCCAATGATGCTGCTTGGCCTGTTGTGTTCATCCAGCTCCACACCTTGTTATCTTACACAGGAAAATGGTTGTGGTTGTTGGAGGTCAATCATCTCAGCTCTAGGACATTTCTGCAGGAGTTCCTTAGGGTGGTGTCCTCAGCCCAACCATCTTCAGCTGCTTCATCAATGACCTTCCCTCCATCATATGGTCAGAAGTGACAGGTTTGCTGATGGATTGTGCAAGGTTCAGCACCATCCGCAAGTCCTCAGATAATGAAGCAGCCCATGTTCAAATGCAACAAGAGATATCCAGGTTTTGGCTGACAAGTGGCACGTAACATTTGCAACACACAAATGCCAGACAAGGACCATGCTCAACAAGAGACAATTTAATCTGTGCCCCTTGATATTCAATGGTGTTACCATCACTGAATAACAGCTATCAATGTCCAGGTGTCTGCCATTGACAAAGAACTGAACTGGACACACCACATTAACACAGAGGCTACAAGAGCCAGCCAGAAGCTGGGAATACTGCAGCAAGTAACTCACCTCCTGACTCCCCAAAGCCTGTCCACCATCTACAAGGCACAAGTCAGGAGTGTGATGGAATTTTTCCCACTTGCCTGGATGGGTGCAGCCCCAGTAACACTCAAGAAGCTTGATACCATCCAGGACAAAGCAGCCGCTTGATTGGCACCACATCCACAATCATTCACTCCCTCCACCACCGACACTCAGTAGCAGCAGTTTGTACTATCTACAAGATGCACTGCAGAAATTCACCAAAGACCCTCAGACAGCATCTTCCAAACCCACGATCGCTTCCATCTAGAAGGACAAGGGCAGCAGATATATGGGAACACCACCGCTTCCAAGTTCCCCTCCAAGTCACTCACCATCCTGTCTTGGAAATATATTGCTGTTCCTTCACTGTCGCTGGGTCAAAATCCTGGAATTCCCTCCCTCAGGGCATTGTGGGTCAACCCACAGCAGGAGGACTGCAGCGGTTCAAGAAGGCAGCTCACCCCCACCTTCTCAAGGGGCAACTAGGGACGAGCAAGAAATGCTGGCCCACCAGTGACGCCCACATCCCACAAATGAATAGAAAAAAATCTAATTGGCAGAGCAGGCTTGAGGGACTGAATGGCCTCCTCCAACTCTTAACATGCGAACACGCAAATTAGAAGTTAGGATAACGTTGCAGCAAGCAAATTGGCAAATGGTATGTTAGCCTTCATTGCAAGGAAGTTTGAGTAGAGGAGTAAAGATGTCTTAATGCAGTATTCTGCACAATTTTGGTCCCTTTATTTAAGGGCGTCAATGTTTGGCACAGAGGGACATTTACCAGATTAATCTGTGGAATGAAGTAAATGATTACATTTTCAAAGGATGAGAGGTGATCTTGTTGAAACTGACCCTGCAGAAATCCACTAGTCACCAGCTGCCATTCTGAAAAAGACTCCTTCATCCACACTCTCTGCTCTCTGCTAGTCAGCCAATTCCCTATCCATGCCTAGTACCTTGCCCCAACTCCATGGGCTTTTAGAGATAAAAGGTACTGCAAATGCTGGAGAATCCGAGATAACAAGCGTGGGGCTGGATGAACACAGCAGGTCAAGCAGCATCATAGCAGCAGGAAAACTCGACGTTTCGGGCCTAAACCCTTCATCAGAAATGGGGGAGGGGAAGAGGGTTCTGAAATAAATAGGGAGAGAGGGGAGGCGGATAGAAGATGGATAGAGGAGAGGATAGGTGGAGAGGAGGCAGACAAGTCGAAGAGGCGGGGATGGAGCCAGTAAAGGTGAG
>JAHRHZ010000186.1:1247612-1262477 GCA_024137785.1 Ginglymostoma cirratum | reverse complement strand
GTCAAGTTTTCCTGCTCCTATGATGCTGCTTGACCTGCTGTGTTCATCCAGCCCCATGCTTGTTATCCATGGGCTTTTATATTATTTAGCAGCCTCCTGTGCGGCACCTCGTTAAATGTCTTCCAAAAATCTAAATAGATCATGTCCACTGGCTCTCCTTTGCCTAACTTGCTCATTAGCTGTCAAAGAATTCTATCTAACATATTTGTCAGGCATGACCTCCCTTGACAAAAGCTGTGCTGACTCAGCTCTATTTTACCATACACTTCCAATACTCTGCAATCTCATCCTTAATAATGGACTGAAAAATCTTACCAACAACCAAGGTCAGGCTAACTACCCTATATTCTGCCATCTCTGCCTCCCTTCCTTCTTAAACAGAGCTATTACGTTAGTCAGTTTGAAGTCCTCTGGGACCCTCCTTGATTCCAGTGATTCCTGGATGATCACCACCAATGTCTTCATAATCTCCTCAGCTATCTCCTTCACAACTGTGGGATGTAGTCCATATGATCCGGGTGATAGATTTATCTACCTTTTGGACCTTTTAGCTTCCCTCCCACCTTCTTCCTCTCTGCCCCTGATTCTCTAGGAGTTTTAGTACGCTGCTGGTGTCTTCCACTGTGAAAACTGATGCAAAGTACCTATTCAGTTTCTCCCGTCATTTCTGTGTTCCCCGTTACTACTTCTCCAGCCACATTTTCCAGCGGTCCAATGTCCACTCTTGCCTCTCTCTTACCTTTTATATATCTTAAAAAAGAACTCTTGCAATCTTCTTTTATGTTATTAGTTAGCTTACCCTCATATTTCATCTTCTCCCGTGATTGCTTTTTAGGTTGTCCTGTGCTGGTTTTTAAAGGCTTCCACTAATCTTCAACACATTGTATGCTTTTTCTTTTACTTTTGTGCTGTTCCTGACTTGCCTTGTCAGCCATGGTTGCCTCATTTTTCCCTTGGTATGTTTCTTCTTCTGGGATGAATTTCTGCTGTGCCTCCTAAATCTCAGGATAATGGGCAGGCCGTTAAAAGCTGAGGTGAGGAGGAAACCACTTCACTGAGAGGATGGTGAATCTTTGGATCACTCTACCCCAGAGGGCCATGGAAGTTTAATCATGGGTCAAATTCAAGGCTGAAATTGCTGGGTTTCTGGAGACTATTGGCATCTCAGAAAATGGAAAGAGTGCAGGAAGGTGTCATTGAAGAGATGACCAGCCGTGATATAACTGAATAGCGAAGAAGGCTCAATAAGCTAAATTGCCTACTCCTGTTCCTATATTCTGTGCCTGTACATCTGACTCCCACCACCTTGGCCAATGTCTAGTCCTCAATTTCCCTGTTGGGTTTTGAGTTTTGATTTTGACGTGTTTGTGGTTAGCTTCGTTATGCTTTGATTTGATGTGATTACATTCTGAAGTTACCCCGTCCTTTCTCCTTGCAGTCACTGATCACTACAACCAGTCACTTATATTCTGTCCTGAGGACCCCAAGATCTTCTTCAGCATCCGGGAGCCCATCGTAAACAGAGTATTCACCAGCTGTCAGCACCGAGGCTTCACGAACAAGTGTGTGCCCTTCACGGGAGCTCTGCAGGGATCACTTTCTCATATTAACTCATTTATATCTCAGAAATGGTTGCACATCTGCTTGCTTGTCTTCCTTTCTGCATAATATCACTTCCTGTTGTTACATTTCTGATGCACGTTTATGTGTTGCATTTTTCCAAGTATAAATTTCCTATTTAAACTGTCATAATGCCCTATCTGCACATTTTCAGTGTCTGTTGGCTTCCTTTACATTGAGGTTACTGTTTTTGGTAACTTTACAATTTATTAACAGTGCAAAGAAAGGCTATTCAGCGCAACCAGTTGAGACTAGGCTTTGCTTCTTCTACATTCAAGAACATATTTATAGGAGCAAGATTACTTGACCCATTGCACCTGCTCTACATTTGATCGTGGCTGATATCTTTCTTGACTTCGTTCTCCTGCCTTCACCTCTTAACCCTGATCCCCTTACTAATCAAGAACCTTTTCCTTAAACACACTGAATGACTTGGCCTCCACATCCCATTGTAGCAATGGGTTCACAGGTTCCCTACTCTCTGGCTGACGAAATTCCTCCTCATCTCAGTTCTAAAGGGTCCTTCACTCTGAGGCTGTACCCTTGGGTGTTAGTCTCTCTTACTAGTGGAAACATCTTCAGCATGACACTTGCATCCAGGCCTCTCAGTATCCTATAAGTTTCAACGCAATGCCCCCTCATCCTTCTAACCTCGATCGAATACAGATCAGAGTCCTCAACCTCCTCGTATGACCAGAATCTCTAATATCCAAGACTAATTACAATTAGGTGGGAACTGGAGAAATTAAACTGGGGCGGCCGCTTGATGGTAAATCCAAATCTGACATATAGGAGTCTTTTAAATACCTGTTAATCAGAATTCAGGACCAGCACATTGATGTGAAAATGATAGCTAGGGAAGGCAAGATTCAGGAAACCAGGATGACAAGACATATTGAAAGTTTAGTCATAAGGAAAAGGAAGAACATGTAGGATTTAAGAAATTAGACAAGGCCCTGGAGGAGTATAAAGAAAGCAGGAAAGAATTTAGACCAGGAATTAGGAGGGCTAAAAGGGGCTCTAAATGCACTTGGCAAGTGGGATTAAGGACAATCCCAAGGTATGTTATGTATATTAGGAGCAAAGTGGGTAACTACAGAAAGGGTAGGTCCAATCAAGGACAAAGAAGGGAATTTATGCATAGAGCCAGAGGAAGTGGGTAAGGTTGTTAATGAATACTTCACATCAGTATTCACTGAGAAGAAGGACACAGGTGAGGGTAAGATTAGGGAAGAGTATGTTAGTATTTCTAGGGCATATCAATATTAAGGAGGAGGAGACGTTGGGTATAGGTAAGTTGCTAGGGTCTGATGTGACCTATTCCAGGAAACTGAGGGGGTACGGGCAAGGGAGGAGATTGTTGGGTCCTTGACAGAGATCTTTGTATTCCCTTTAGCCACAGGCAAGGACCCAGAAGACAGGACAATAGCCAATCTTGTTTCTTTTTTTCAGAAGGGTGACAGAGATAATGCAGGAAATAATAGGCTGGTGAGCATTACATCATGGTGGGGAAATTATTGGAGAAGATTGTTAGGGACAGGATTTACTCAAATTTGTAAAAAAAAATGGAGTTATTAGGGATAGCAAGGCTTTGTGAGGGAGGAGGTCTTGTTTCACAAACTTGATTGAATTTTTTGAGGAAGTGACAAAAATGATTGAGGGTAGAGAAATGGATGTTGTCAGCATGGACTTTTAGCAAAGCCTTTGACAAAGTCTGTCATGGTAAACTGGTCTGGAGATTAAGTCACATGGGATCCCCGGTGAATTGTTAAGCTGGATATAAAATTGGCTTTGACATAGAAGGCAGAGGGTAGTTCCTCTGGACGAGTATCTTTTCTGACTGGAGGTTTTTGACCACTGGTATTGTGCAAGGATCAGTGCTGGCACCTCAGTTGTTTGTAATAAAAATAAATGATTTGGCTGAAGATATAGTGGTCTGATTAGTAAATTTCCAGATCATACAAAAGTTGGTGGAGCTGTGGCCAGTGAGGAAGGTTGTCAAAGGATATAGATCAGCTGAAAAGTTGGGTGGAGAAATGACAGATGAATTTTAATCAGGATAAGTGTGAGATAGAGTCATAGAGTACAGCGCAGAAACAGACCCTTTGGTCCAACTCGTCCACGCCGACCAGATATCCTGGATAAATCTAGCCCCATTTGCCAGCATTTGGCCCATATTCCTCTAACCCTTCCTATTCATGTACCCATCCAGGTGCCTTTTAAATGTTATAATTGTACCAGCCTCCACCACTTCCTCTGGCAGCTCATTCCATTCATGCACCACCCTCTGCGTGAAAAAATTTGCCCTTAGGTTCCCTTTTAAATCTTTTAAATGAGATGATGCATTTTGGGAGATCAAATGCAAGAGGAAAGTATACAGCAAATGGCAGGACCGTTGGTATGCTGAGGGATCTTGGAGTGCAAGTCCATAGGCCTCTGAAAGTGGCAACAGAAGTGGATAAACTGGTAACGAAGGGATATGGCACGCTTGGCTTCATCAGTTGGGTTATTGAATATAAAAGTTGGCAAGTCATGTTGCAGCTGTATAACACTTTAGTTGGGTCACATTTGGGAGTATTGTGTGCAGTTCTAGTTTCTGCACTAGAGAAAAGGCACAAAAGAGGTTTACCAGGATGTTGCCTGGATTCGAATGCGTTAGCTTTGAGGAGAGATTGGACAAACTTGGATGGTTTTTGCTCGAGTGACAGAGGCTGAGGGGGTGACCTGAAAGAATATGTAAAATGATGAGAGGCAATGGATAGAATAGATTCTGTCTTCCCAGTGTGGGAATGTCAAATAATAGGGGACACAGTTTTAAGGTAAGAGGCAGAAAGTTAAAGGGGATGTGTGAGGAATGTTTTTACACAGAGGGTGGTATGTGCCTGTAGTGTGCTGCCAGTGGAGATGGTAGATCCAGGTTGAGTGGCCTCCTCCAGTACCGGAACGACAACTAAGCATAACCACTGAGCTGATTTGCGTTTCTTTACTCATTAAAGATTTTTAAAAGAGGAACATATAGAACAGGAGGGCGCTGTTTATGGTAGCAATGTTTAAGAGGCATTTAGACAGGCACATGAACAGGCTATGAATAGAGGGACACAGACCATGTGCAGGCAGATGGGATTAGTTTGGAATGGCATTGTGTGTTGGTGCAGACATATTGGACCAAAGGGCCTGTTCCTGCTCTGTCCTGTTCCATATGTTCCTCTGTCTTAAAAATCTTTAACGACTAAAGAAGCAGAAACCAGTTCAGTGGAAATGCTTAGACTGAGTCATTACGATTCTGGAGGAGGCCATGCAGCCCTCTTGCCCAGGCTAGCTCTCTGCTGTCTGGAGAGTGGTCCAGTTAGCCCCATTCCCTCACCCTATCCCTTTATCACTCTGTCATGGTTCCATTTGACTCTGACCAGCTCAGCTCCCTTTGTGTGGAAATTAGCCTTCTTCCAAGTTGGAAGTTGTTTCTTGCTGTTCTCCGTCGCTAATCTCAAACTTTTTATTGAAGTGTTCCTGCATTGAAACTTCAGACTACTGTGAGGTCCGTTCATATCCCAATACCCGATCCATCAATACTTCAGTTTTGGTTGAGCTGAAAATGTACTGATTAAAGAATGTAGTGGTCATGTCTCAGAAGTTTCTCCACCTCGTAACCCTTTCCTCTAATGTATTCCAATCGATGTTTATGTTACTGAAGTTCTCCGGTGTTCCCATTGCATAGTTGTTGTATGTTTGTGACTTGCCAGATTTACTCCTTTACTTAGCCTGTTTGATCATCAGTTAGATCCTGGTTGATTTCGATCCATTTATCTGCCTTTGCTTCATAATCTTTGATGCCCTTCTCCAGTAAAAACCTGTAATAGCCTCAAAAGCCTGTTGTTTTCCCATAATTCACTGCCTTTCACGGAAAGTTCCAGAATACTCTGAAAAGAAGCAATTTCTGGCTTTGCTGCTGACTGGATCTGAATGAATTGTACAAACTTCCCTTCCTCTCTGGGACTTCCCTGCCTGAAGAAATGGTTTCTGTCTGTCCACACAATTAACATAATTATTTAAACAAATCATCGAGATCTTAGTTTAATTGTGTATCCTCAAAAACATAAGCCTCAATGTAACCTGTTCCTCATCATTCAGTCTGGAATATTGTGGTCGATTAAAATTGCCTCCTCCTGTTCCAGTGTTTAGAAAGAGTGTCATCTGGGGTACAGAATGGGCTTTGGGGTGGGGGGGCTGAATGTTAAGCTTTACCACAGGGCAAGGGGAGAGGTTGGCTGGTAGATGTGTTTGGGGCTGGGAGTTTCTGATGGCAGCACAGGTTCCTGACCCCTTTCTCACTCCCCTCTGTCTTTGTCTTTCTCTCTCCAGGATGAGTGTACGCTCGAGGTGCTGGGATGCCTGTATGGTGGTAGATGGTGGGACTTCATTTGAATTCAATGATGGTGCGATCGCCACCCTGACTGTGGACAAGGAGGATGCCTTGTGCACAGTTGTCCTGGAGGACTAAGATTCTCTTCCAATACCCGGGGCACCATTGGGCTGTGCTGTACTACTGAGTGGGTGGCAGGGGGAACGTGGGCTCGTACTCACTGCCTTCTCCAGCTGAATGGCCAGGATGCCTGGGGGTTTGAGCTGCTTGTGGATGGGAGTCTGGGTTTCTGTGGAGCATGGGCTGGTGCTGCTGGGAGGAGAGGGTGGACTCAGTCGAGGGTTATATCCAGAGAATGTTGTCTAGGTTGCAGTAGATTGGAGCCCAGTTATTATATTCTCCAGTCAAATTACTGTTTCCAGCAGCATCAGGTTATGCACCTTGTCACACAGGGAAAAGCCCTCATTCTGGTGTTTCTATCGCTGAAGCCTCCCTGTCCCTCTTCCATGGGCAGTACCTGTTGTACATGCCCTTCTGTGGGAACCAAGGTGCTATCTGAATAATTGATCCAGACTGGGATCCCAGAGGGGAAGGGTCCTGACTCTCACTGGTTCCATCATCTCAAATCTACAGTGTTTATTGGCGAGTGAACAGAAAGACACAATTGGCTTGGTCTGTAACCCTGGCCTCCCCTGTTCCAATGCACTAGCAAAGAGGGAGAGGTTGAGTGTGCCAAAAGGAGGTGACAGAGGAGGTGTCTGGTGCGTGTGTGTGAGTGAATGAGTGTGAACTGCACCAATACAATCAGACAAAAAGTAAAGTCAAAAACAATAATAAACTTTGAAACAAGCTTCAGTGATTTCTGTAGTTGACTGTCAGGTAAACACTGGTTCAGTTGTAATCAGATTGGCACAGCACAGGAAAGCCCATTCAGTCTACTGTACCTGTGCTAGTTGTCCAGTCAGTCCCTGGAATTTTCTTCTCCCTTTTGGAAGTTCCCTGTCAGGCAGTATGTTCCAGATTACAACACTGTGTTTAGTTGGACTTTTGTCAACAACCTTAACTGTGTCCACTGATTACTGACTCATCAGCCCTTGGAAACAGTTACTCTTCATTTTTCTCCATCAGGTTTCAGCTTCTCTGCCTCTGCTGAAGGGAACCCCACTAACCGCTTGAGTCTCTCTCTGTAAGTGTACGAACTCATCCCTGACCCCATTCCCACCAATCTCTTTCACATCCTCTCCAGGAACATAAGAACTAGGAGCAGGAATGGGCCATTCAGCCTCTTGAGCCTGCTCTGTCATTCAGTACCACCATGGTCTCAATCACCCTTTCCCACCCACTCTCCATGAGCTTTCAACGCACTGCTAGTTAAAGATCTGTCTGTCTCCCCTTTAAATTTATTTAATGTCCTAGTTTGCACCATACTCTGGGCTAATGAATTCCACAGATTAATGACCCTTCGAGAGAAGTGATTGCTCCTTATCTCTGTTTCAACTCTACCACTCCTTATCCTAAAACTATGACCTCTCATTCTAGATTATCCCACATTAGGAAACATCCTGTCTACTTTATCAATTCCTCTTAGCATTTTATAATCCTCAATTACATCTCTTATTCTTCTAAACTCCAGACAGAATCAGCCTAAACTGCTCAATCTCCCTTTATAAGACAAACCACTCATCTCTGGAATCAATCTAGTGAACTTCCTCTTAACAGCCTCCAATATAATTAGTTCCCTCCTCAAGTAAGGAAAGCCCAAAATTGTCCAGAGTACTCCAGGTGCAATCTCACTAATGCTCTGTGCAGTTACAACAGTAATTTTATGCTCGATTCCATTAACAGTATATGAAAATTCCTTTTACCTTCCTTATTACCTGGCATACCTGCATGCAGTTTTCTGAAATTCATGCACGAGAACATCCTGATCTCTCTGTACTGGAGACTCTGAAGTTTCTCTCCACTAAGATAAGTTGTCTTTGTGTTCCTCCAACTAAAAATGATTTCCATGTTAAACCTCCTCTGTTAAATTTTGATCCATTCACCTAATATATCTATATCCATTTGTAAATTTCTTATTTCTGTATTGTATCTTACTTTCCCACCTATTTTCATGTCATCTGCAAACTTTGGCTGTAACAATTTCTATCTGTGCATCCAAGTCATTAATATAGAATTGTAAATAGTTGGGGCACAAAGATTGAACCCTGTGGCACTGCACTAGTTAGGCCTTGCCAATCAGATAAAGACCCATTTATCCTGACTCTCTGCTTTCTGCTGGTTAGCCAGATCTCTGTCCAAATTAATAAATTACCCTTAACTCCATTTGATCTTACCTTGTGCATTAACCTTTTGTGTGTCACCCTACTAAATGCCTTCTGGAAGTTCAGATAAGATACATCTACAGGAAAAACCTATCAGGTTCACTAATGTCCTTTAAGGAGGGAAATCTGCCATCCTCACCTGGTCTGGCCTACATGTGACTCCAGACCCAAGGTAATATGGTTGACTCAATTGCCCTCTGAAAAGGCCTGGCAAGCCACTCAGTTGGGGACTGTACAAAGTCCCAAAGAAATGAAACTAGACAGTGCACCCAGCAGCAAGCTAGGCACTGGAAAAGACAACGGCAGAAACAGCCCTGTCGATCCTGCAAAGTTTTCCTCACTAACATCTGGGGGCTAGTGCCAAAATTGGGAGAGCTGTCTCACAGACTAGTTAAGCCTGACATTGTCTATAAGGTATGATTCTGTGAGTGTAACTACATCCCAGACACCACTGTCACCATCCCTGGAAATGTCCTGTCTCACCGGCAGGACAGACCCAGCAGAGTTGGCAGCACAGTGGTTTACAGTCAGAAGGGAGTTGCTCTGGGAGTCCTCAACATCGACTCCGGACCCCATGAAGTTTCATGGCTTCAGATTAACCATGGGCAAGGAAACCTCCTGCTGATTACCTCATACTGTTCTCCCTCAGCTGATGAATCAGTTCTCTTCAATGTTGAACAACACTTAAGAGGAAACACTGGGGATGGCAAGGGCACAGAGTGTACTCTGAGTGTGAGGTTTCAATGTCCACCAACAAGAGTGGCTCGGCAGCAGTACCACTGATCGAGCTGGTCAGGTCCTAAAGGACGTAGCTGCTAGACTGGGTCTGCGGCAGGTGGTGAGGGAACCAACAAGAGGGAAAAACAAACCTGACCTCATCCTTACCAACAACCAATGGATCAGATCTAAGCTCTGCAGTCCTGCCACATCCAGCTGTGAATGGTGGTGGGCAATTAAACAACTCACTGGAGGAGGAGGCTCTACAAATATCCCTATCCTCAATGATGGAAGGGCCCAGCACATCAGTGTAAAAGATAAGGCTGAAGCATTCGCAGCAATCCTCAGCCGGAAGTGCCGAGTGGATGATCCATCTCGGCCTCCTCCAGTGGTCCCCAGCATTACAGATACCAGTCTTCAGCCAATTTGATTCACTCCATGTGATATCAAGAAATGTTTGGAGACACTGGATACTGCAAAGGTTACGGGCCCTGACAACATTCCGGCAATAGTACTGAAGACTTGTGCTCCAGAACTTGCTGCTCCCTTCGCCAAGCTGTTCCAGTACCATTACAACACTGGTATCTACCCGATAATGTGGAAAGTTGCTCAAGAATGTCCTGTACACAAAAAGCAGGACAAATCCAACCCAGCCAATTACCACCCGATCATCAATTCTCAATCAACAGCAAAGTGAGTGTGGCATCAGCAAAACTAGAATCAATGGGTATCAGGGGGCAAACTCTCTGGTGGTTGGAGTCATACCTGACACACAGGAAGACGGTTGTGGCTATTGGAGGTCAATCATCTCAGCTCCAGGACATCTCTGTAGGAGTTCCTCAGGGAAGTGTCCTCAGCCCAACCATCTTCAGCTGCTTCATCAATGACCTTCCCTCCACCATAAGGTCAGAAGTGGGGATGTTCACCGTTGATTACACAGTGTTCAGCACCATTCGCAACTCCCCAGATACTGAAGCAGTCCATGTTCACATACAACAAGACCTGGACAAAATCCAGGCTTGGGCTGACAAGTGCCAAGTGACATTCGTGCCACACAAATGTCAGGCTATGACCATCACCAATAAGAGACAATCTAACCACCGCCCCTTGACATTCAATGGTGTTACCATCACAGAATCACCCACTATCAACATCCTGGGGGTTACCATTGACCAGAAACTCAGCTGTATTCACCATATAAACACAGTAGCTACAAGAGCAGGTCCGAAGTTGGGAATATTGTGGCAAGTAACTCACTTCCTGACTCCCCAGAGCCTGCCCACCATCTACAAGGCACAAGTCAGGAGTGTGATGGAATATTGTTGCCTGGATGGCTGCAGCCCCAACAACACTCAAGAAGCTTGATACCATCCAGGACAAAGCAGCCACTTGATTGGCACCACATCCACAAGCATCGACACCCTCCACCACCAACACTTAGTAACACAGTGCGTATTACCTACAAGGTACACTGTAACAATTCACCAAAGATCCTCAGGCAGCACCTTCCAAACCCATGACCATTTCCATCTGGAAGGACAAGGGCAGCAGACATATGGGAACACCACCCCCTGCAGGTTCTCTTCCAAACCACTCACCATTCTGACATAGTCATAGAGATATACTGCACGGAAACAGACCCTTCAGTCCATGCTAACCAGATATCCTAAATTAATCTAGTCCCATTTGCCAGCATTTGGCCCATATCCCTCTAAACCGTTCCTATTCATGTATCCATTCAGGTGCCTTTTAAATGTTGTAATTGTACCAGCCTCCACCACTTCCTCTGGCAGCTCATTCCACACACGCACCACTTTCTGCGTGAAAACATTGCCCCTCAGATTCCTTTTAAATTTTTCCACTGTAGCATTATACCTATGCTCTCTAGTTTTGGACTCCCCTACCCTGGGGAAAAGACCTTGTCAGTTTTCCCTATCCATGCCCCTCATGATTTTATAAACCTCTATAAGATCACCGCTCAGCTTCCGATGCTCCAGGGAAAATAGCCCCAGCCTATTCAGCCTCTCCCTGTAGCTCAAACCCTCCAACCCTGGCAACATCCTTGTAAATCTTTTCTGAACCCTTTCAAGTTTCACAACATCCTTCCTATAGCAGGAAGACCAGAATTGCATGCAGTATTCAAAAAGTGGCCGAACCAATGTCCTGTACAGCCGCAACATGACCTCCCAACTGCTATACTCAATCCACTGACCAATAAACACAAGCATACCAAATGCTTTCTTTACTAGCCTATGTACCTGAAACTCTACTTTTAAGCAAATATGAACCTGCACTGCAAGGTCTCTTTGTTCTGCACAATTTACCTTACCATTAAGTCTTGCCCTGATCTGCCTTTCCAAAGTGCAGCACCTCACATTTATCTAAATCGAACTCCATCTGCTGCTATAAGTTGGGAGGTTTCTTCTTGAACTTGTCACATCGATATGCACCATGGAAACAGACCTTTCTGTCCAACCAGATATCCCAAATAAATCTAGTTCCATTTGCCAGTTTGCCACTCCTTGGCCCATTAGCCTAACTGATCAAGGTCCCAGTGTTCTCTGAGGTGACCTTTGTCACTGTCCACTATACCTCCAATTTTGGCATCACCTGCACACTTATTATCCACAGCTCCTATGTTCACATCCAAATCATTTATGTAAATGATGAAAAGCAGTGGACCCAGCACCGATCCTTGCGGCACACCACTGGTCATAGACCTATAGTCTGAAATGCAACATTCCACTACCACCCTCTGTCTTTTATCTTCAAGCAAGTTCTGTATTCAACTCGTTAGTTCTCCCTTCATTCTATGTCATCTAACCTTGCTAACCAGTCTGCCATGAAGAACTTTGTCGAATGCCTTATTGAAGTCTACATAGATCACATCCACTGCTCTGTCCTCATCAATCTTCTTGGTTACTTCTTCAAAAAATTCAGTCAAGTTAGTGAGACATGATTCCCCACGCACAAAGCTGCATTGACTTTCTTTAATCAGTCCTTGCCTTTCCAAATACACATAAATCCTGTCCCTCAGGATTCCCTCCAACAACTTGCCCACCACCGATTCAGGCTCAGCAGTCTACAGTTGCCTACTTTTCCTTACCACCTTCTTAAATAGTGGTACAACTCCTAACACCTCAGCTGTGGGTATCAATGACACAAGTATCGCAGCAAAGGGCCCAGCAATCACTTCCCCAGCATTCCACAGATTTCTACAGTACACCTGATCAGGTCCTGCAGATTTATCCTCCTTTATGTGTTTTAAGACGTCCAGCACCTCGTCCTCTTTAATATGGGCATCTTTCAAGATGTCGCTATTTATTTCCCCACATTCTCCATCTTCCATATCTTTCTCCACAGTAACCACTAATGCAAAATACTTATTTAGTATCTCCCCCAACTCCTGCAGTTCCACACGTAGGTGATCTTGCTGATCTTACGGGGCCATATTCTCTCCCTGGTTACCCTTTTGTCCTTAAAGTATTTGTAGAATCCCTTTGGATTCTCCTTAACCCTATTTGCCAAAGCTATCTCACATCCCCTTTTTGCCCTCTTGGTTTCCTTCTTAAGTATACTCCTACTGCCTTTATACTCTTTGGGGGATTCACTTGATCTCTGTGTCTATACCTGACATATGCTTCCTTCTTGTTCTTAACCAAAACCTCAATTTCTCTCGTCATCCAACATTCCCTACACCTCTTAGCCTTGCCCTTCACACTAACAGGAACATACTGTCTCTGGACTCTCGTTATCTCGTTTTTGAACGCTTCCCATTTTCCAGCCACCCCTTTACCGACGAACATCAACCCTCAATCCACTTCTGAAAGTTCTTGCCTAATGCCATCAAAGTTGGCCTTCCTCCAATTTAGAACTTTAACTTTTAGATCCGGTCAAACCTTTTCCATCGTTATTTTAAAATTAATAGAATTACAGTCACTGGCCCCAAAGTGCTCCCCCACTGACACCTCAGTCACCTGCCCTGCCTTATCTTCCAACAGTAGGTCAGGTTTCATTCCTTCTCTAGTAGGCACATCCACATACTGCAAAAGAAATTTTTCTTGTACACACTTAACAAATTCCTCTCCATCCAAGTCCTTAATACTATGGCAGTCCCAGTCTATGTTTGGAAAGTTAAGATCCCCTACCATAACCACTATTATTCTTACAGATAACTGAGATATCCTTATAAATTTGTTTTTCAATTTCCCACTGACAACCTGGGGGATCCATAGTACAATCCCAATAAGGTGTTCAACCCTTCCTTATTTCTCAATCCACCCAAATAACTTCTCTGGATATATTCCTAGAAAGACCTTCCCTAACTACAGCCGTAATGTTATCCCTAATCAAAAACACCACCTCCCCTCCTCTCTTGCCCCCCTTTCTATTGTTCGTGTAGCATCCACACCCTGGAACATTAAGCTGTCAGTCCTGTCCATCCCTGAGCCACATCTCTGTAGTTGCTATGATATCCCAGTCCCATGTTCCCATCCATGCCCTGAGTTCATATGCCTTACCTGTTAGGCCCCTTGCATTGAAATAAATGCAGTTTAATTTATCAGTCCTACCTTGTTCTCTGCTTTGTTCCTGCATGGCCTGAGTGTTTGATTTGCTCCTTTTCTCAACTGTACCAGTCTCAGACTGATCTCTTTCCTCACTATCTCCCTGGGTCCCACCACCCCCCCACCCCTTCCTCACTTACTAGTTTAAATCCTCCCAAGCAGCTCTAGCAAATCTCCCCGCCAGTATATTAGACCCCCTCCGATTTGGTGCAGCCCATCCTTCTTATACAGGTCACTGCTACTCCAGAGGAGATCCCAAAGATCCAAAAATGTGAATCCTTCTCCCTTGCACCACCTCCTTAGCCACACATTCATCAGCTCTATCCTCCTCTTGCTACCCTCACCAGCTTGTGGCACTGGGAGTAATCCAGAAGTTACTATACCCGAGGACCTCCTTCTTAAATTCCTGTCTAACTTCCTCTATTCTCTCCTCAGAATCTCATCCTTTTCTTTTCCCATGTCATTAGTTCCAATGTGTACAACCAGCTCCTGCTGGACTCTCTCCCCTTTGAGAATATTCTGCAGCCTCTCTGAGATATCCTTGTTCTTGGCTCCAGGGAAGTACACACTATTCTGATGTCTTGCCATCGGCCGCAGAAATGTCTGTCTAGAAAGCCCCCTATCATAATCGATCGCTTGGAACCTAACATACCCCTTGTTACATTAGAGCCAGTCTCAGTACCAGAAACCAGGCTGTCAGTGCTATGTTCCCCTGAGAGCCTGTCACCTCCTATATTTTCCGAAACAATATAATTGTTTGAGGTGGGGATAGCTAAAGGAGACTCCTCCACGATGTGCCTCCCTCTCTTACCTTTCCTGGCAACAACCCATCTACCTGACTGTATCTTCAGTTTATCTCCCTTCTTGCAGCTGCCATTCATCACACCCCCAGCTTCTGTAAATTCCTCATTGACTGTAACTGCCACTCCAACCAATCCATGAGATCCAAAAGGATTCACAATGAAGCACACTTCCTGCAGACATAATCATCAGTAACATGGAAACCCTCCCTAATGTCCCATATCTGACAGGATGAGCACATCATTCTACTAAAGGCCATCTTTGCACCTTAACAATCTACAAACCCAGAAAATAAGTCTTATTGCTCTAAAAACACTGCTCCAGCTACTTAGTACCTATGTTTTTTATATTTTTATAGTTTAATCAAGAGACAGATCTCAATAAAAACATATGATCAATAAACTGAGAAAACAAAGTGTAGAGCTAGATGAGCACAGCAGGCCAAGCAGCATCAGAGGAGCAGGAAAGCTGACGTTTC
>JAHRHZ010000186.1:1175096-1247212 GCA_024137785.1 Ginglymostoma cirratum | reverse complement strand
TGTTGTCTCGGATTCTCCAGCATCTGCAGTACCTTTTATCTCTTCCAGTAGAATTTAGACTGGTCCGGGAGTAGTTAGTAGTCTAAGGGGGAATTATTCAGTTTGTTAGTAATTCTGTTAATTTCTTCATTGTTGGGTTAAATAAATAAATTGTTTCTCACAATTTGTAAAGTGGAGATCAGGGATTTTCTTTCTTTTAACCATTCTTTTAATAGATTACAAGGGGAAAGACAAGCTTTTCTGGGTGTTTTGGGGTTAATTATTAGAAGGGAACCTCTAATCCCATCATAGCAGATTGGTATCTATTTGGCCATTCCCCCTCTTTAACATATACCACCTCTCTTCAAACTGTAAAGCATCTCTGCATGAAAGCTCTTCTGCCTTGCGCCTGCCCATTCTACTGATCTATCATCCTAGATGGTGGTACCATCTAGTTCAGTCTTGAAAAGTAATTGGGAGGAGAGTAGAGTTGATAGCAAGGGAAGGAGTTTGTTACAGACACTGAAGATTATGGCTTTAGTCTTCCTGATATTTAATTTGAGGGGATGTCCATACTGGAGATCGGGTCAGCAGTAGGATAACTTAGCCACAGTGGAGGACAAACTTGGAAAAGAAGATTCAGGTTTTGTGGTCCACACAGGAACCAGATTCAATAATCGTGCAGGAGCTGGGAATGTTCTGCTGAGACAGTTTGGAGAGTTCATGTCTAGGTTAGATTGCAAAAGAGTTATCCATAAAACCATTGTTCTGGCCGAACATGTTGGTATGACACTAGTGGATGGTAATACTGGACAACTCAGATACCAGAATGAAGCTTGGCTTGAGAGCCTACATGTTTTATCTGTATACCATGGAGTTCAATCACTGAATGTACTCACAAGAGGCTGCTAATATACTTTTAATAAAAGAACATAAATGTACATTATACAAAAGAGAAATACCATCTATATTGCATTGTGCAAGAACTGTTGATTCTTTACAAACATCATAAAGAAAGATTAATCCTCTTTATCCCAGTAATATCTTTACAGACACATGAATGCCTGAATAATCTTTTCTATCTCCACATAAGAGCTTCTTTCTCAGCTGGCAAGATTATAATCAAATTCTTTTCAATGAATTTCTACATGTCCACTAAATGCTACTTCAGTTAATGTCTCTTCCCCAAGAACCTTAAAACAAACTGCTAACTCAGCTCACTTCATAAAAACTGAAAGAACTGCGGATGTTGTAAATCAGAAACAAAAGCAGAAGTTGCTGGAAAAGCTCAGCAGGTCTGGCAGCAGAAGAACAACCAGGAGCAGGAGCAGGTCATTTGACCCATTGATCCTGCTCTGCCATTCAATAAGATCAGGCTGATCGATTCATGGCCTGAGCTCCACTTACCCACCCCACTCACTATAACCCTTATGTCCTTTACTATTCAAAAAATTACCTATCTTAGCTTTAAAAACATTCAATGAGGTAGCCCCAACTACTTCACTGGGCAGGGAATTCCACAGGTTCACAACCCTTTGGGTGAAGAAGTTCCTCCCCAGTTCAGTCCTAAATCTGCTCCACCTTATTTTGAGGCTATGCTGACTTATTCTAGTTTCACTAGCCAGTGGGAACTTCCTCCCTGCTTCTATCTTATCTATTCCCTTCATAATTTTAGATGTTTCTATAATAAGGCCCCTCATTCTTCTAAATTCCAATTAATATAATCCCAGTCTATTCAGTCTCTCCTCATATGCCAATCCTCTCAACTCTGGAACCAACCTAGTGAATCTCCTCTGCACTCCTTCCAGTGTCAGTACATCCTTTCTCAAGTAAGGAGACCAAAGCTGCACGTAGTACTCCAGGTGTAGCCTCATCAGCACCCTATACAGCTGCAACATAACCTCCCTGCTTTTAAATTCAATCCCTCTAACAATAAAAGGCAAAATTCTATATGCCTTCTTAATTACCTGTTGTACCTGCAAACCAACCTTCTGTGATTCATGCACAAGGACACCCAGGTCCCTCTGCACAACAGCATGCTGCAACTTTTTACCATTCAAATAAATTCCTTTTTACTGTTAATCCTACCAAAACAGATGACTTCACATTTATAAACATTGAATTCTATCTGCCAGACCTTCATCCTCTCACTTAAACTATCTACATCCCTCTGCAAACTTTCATTGTCTTCTAGACACTTAGCTCTACCACTCACCTTAGTGTCATCCGCAAACTTTGACATACTTACACGCGGACCCCAACTCTAAATCACCTATGTAAATTATAAACAATTGCGGTGCCAGCACTGATCCCTGAGGCACTCCTCTACTCGCTGTTCTCCGACTGGAAAAACACTTATTTATTTCCACACTTTGCTTCCTGTTGATTAATCAATCCTTGATCCATGCCAATACATTGCCTGTAACACCATGCACCTTTATTTTATGCAGCAGCCTTTTGTGCGGCACCTTGTTGAATGCCTTTTGGAAATCTAGGTACACCACATCCACCGGGTCCCCGTTGTCCACCGCACTTGTAATGGCTGCATAGAATTCCAGTAAATTAGTCAAGCGTGACCTGCCTTTCATGAACCCATGCTGCATCCACCCAATGGGACAATTTCTATCTAAATGTCTTGTTATTTCTTCCTTGATGATAGATTCAAGCATTTTCCCCACAACAGACATTAAGTTAACCGACCTATAATTCCCCATCTTTTATCTACCTCCTTTTTTGAACAGTGGCACCTGTGGAGAGAAATCAGAGTTAACATTTTGGGTCCGGTGGCCCTTCCTCTTTTGGATCTTATGGTCTATATTGACTTCAGCAAGGCATTCGACAAGGTTCCACATGGTAGACTGGTTAACGACGTTAGCAAGGTTCGATCACACGGGATCCAGGGAGCTAGCCAATTGGATACAAAATTGGCTTGAAGGTCGGAGACAGAGGGTGGTGGTAGAGGTAGTAGGAACTGCCAATGCTGGAGTCAGAGGTGTGGAGCTGGAGGAACACAGCAGGCCAGGCAGCATCAGAGGAGCAGGAAAGCTGACATTTCAGGTCGGGACTCTTCTGAAGATCCTGCTGTGTTCCTCCAGCTCTACACTGTGGTGGTAGAGGGTTGTTTTTCAGACTAGAGGCCTGCTTGAGGCCTTTGAAGGATAGTTGGCATTTTTGTTCTTGGAAAAACTTCTATTTCCCCAAACACTGCATTCATAAGATGGTACATGTCATACCATATCGTTTGTTGATGTCAGTTCAATGGAACTTCATGGGTCTGTGATCCTGGGGATCTTTGTGTCCTTTCTTGTATGCACCTGTTGTCTTTATTCACTAGAAATTTGTTTATATTTGCAGAAGACTAGTTACTGTGCAGTAACAACCATGTTACAGGAAATTCTGTAAAAAAAATTATTCTTAAGGGTCCCCAATTTGCAACACTTACATAAGTTGAGCATCTCACAGCAGAAAACAGGAGATAATGTAAAGACATCAGCTCTGCAGACAGCTGGAAGTGAGAGCAGGTAGTTCACTGAATGAAGCAAACCTCATCCAGCATCAGGAGACCAGCCAGGAGGCGAGGTGGTAAGTAAATATTTCAGACATATCCAGGGAACATGATTTAATTGATCACATGGTCAGGATTCATATCATGTTGTCAAAGGTCTGCACGTGGATGAGAAGCAGGATGGCCCTTTCCTGCTCCTATGATGCTGCTTGGCCTGCGGTGTTCATCCAGCTCCACACCTCGTTATCTCGGATTCTCCAGCATCTGCAGTACCTTTTATCTCTGGCCCAAGGATAGATCCTGGAGAAGGGACATCAGAGGGAACAGTGTGGAAAGATAAATGTGGTGATATTTAGATCAGAAGTAACCTAACGTCACATAATTGAAGTCTGTAAAATTCTGAGAAGGTTTGATAAAGTGGATACTATGAGAATATTTCCTCGTAGGACAGTGTAACTGAAGGATGTCAATCTAAGATAGACCCCAAGAAACCCTGCCAGGAATTCTGAAGGAAATCCTTCACCCAAAGAGTGGTGAAAATAAGGGACTTGCTCCCACAGTGAGTGGTCAAAAGGAATAGTTGCAAAGTATTTAATGGGAAGCTAAATAGATACACAAAGGAGAAAGGGAACAGTGGATATGTTGATGGAGTCAGGAAAGGGAACAGTTTCGAGTGCAGCATAAACATCAGAATGGACATGATGGGCCAAATGATCTATTGCTTTAAGCAAATGTAATCCAAGGGATATTCAAGTTTCTCAGAATAAAATTAATGATTATCATCATAAAATCCAATTGACCAATAAAAGCAAGACTAGCATTCTTGTAAGAACCTTACCCAATATCAAGACATTCAACAGACCATAAGCGGAAGTTGGCCATTCAGTTGAGAGAGTTTATTCCACCACTCAGTGAGACATTGAATCTGATAATTCTCAACTTCACCTTCTTGTCTTTTCCCCATAACCGTTGATTCCCTTCCTGATTTAAAATCTGTCTATCTTGGCTTTGAACAGACCTCATATGTCTCATCTACCCTGTGTACTTCATCAGCAGTGTCTATCTCATAGAATCATACAGCGCAGAAGGGGCCTTTCGGCCCATCGAGTCTGCACCGACATGAGAGAAACACCTGGCAATTAACCTACTCCCTTTTACTACATTTGGCCCATAGCCTTGAAAGTTATGACATGCCATGTACTCATCCAGGTACTTTTTAAAAGATGTGAGACAAATTGCTTCTACCACCCTCCCAGTAAGCACATTCCAGACTGTCACCACCCTCAGTGTGAAAAGGTTTATCCTCACATCTCTGCTAAACCTCCTGCCTCTCACTATGAACACATGTCCCCCTCATAACTGACCTTTCAGTTAAGGGAACAGATAATCATCAACTCTGTCCGTGCCCCTCATAATCTTGTACACCTCAATTTGATTGCCCCCAGTGAGAAACAAGCCAGGCCTGTCCAAGTTTTCCACAGAATTCACATTTTCAATCCCAGGCAACATCCTGGTGAAAACAGGAAGGCTGATTATTACCTGAATGGCTGTAAATTGGGACAGAGGAGTGTGCAATGGGACCTTGTGCACCAGATGCTGAAGGTAAGCATGCAGGTGCAGAAAAGATAGGTTGAGTGGACATGCAAGCTGTACAAGATGTTGGAGGAGTGTGATGGAATTATGAGTCTGTCCTTGGTGTATTTAAGAAAAAGGTTCTGAAAGAAAAGACTGAGTTAGAAATAGTTTGGAATAAGTCAACCTACAGTGGACATCGATGAGCTTTGCAGCTGGATAAGGAAAACAAAGAGCGATGTGAGTTGGCTCAAAAGCGGCAAGTGAAAGCAATGGTTTACAAGAAAATGTTGCAGTTCTACATAATACAATGGGTAACACGAGAAAAAAGTTGAAGTCTGGCACCTGTGGTGCTGGGGACTACTAGCGGAGGCCAGTATGGATCACCCACTCACTACTTCTGACTGAAGACTGTTGTGAATGCTTGTGCCTTATCTTTCACACTGATATACTAGGCTTCCCCATCATTGAGGTTGGGGATAATTGCAGAATCTTGTCCTCCAGTGAGTTGTTTAATTGTCCCTTACCATTCATCACTGGATGCGGTGGGAAAAATAATAGACTAATTAAATATGGGAATTTCAACTTCCCAAACATTACACAGAACATAGAACATAGAACATTACAGCGCAGTACAGGCCCTTCGGCCCTCGATGTTGCGCCGACCTGTGAAACCAATCTGAAGCCCACCTAACCTACACTATTCCATTATCATCCGTATGTTTATCCAACGACCATTTAAATGTCCTTAAAGTTGGCGAGTCTACAACTGCTGCAGGCAAGGCATTCCATGCCCTGACTACTCCCTGAGTAAAGAATCTACCTCTGATATCTGTCCTATATCTATCACCCCTCAATTTAAAGCTATGTCCCCTCGTGCTGGCCGTCACCATCCGAGGAAAAAGGCTCTCACTGTCCACTTTATCTAATCCTCTGATCATCTTCTATGTCTCTATTGAGTCACCTCTTAACCTTCTTCTCTCTAACGAAAACAGCCTCAAGTCCCTCAGCCTTTCCTCATAAGACCTTCCCTCCATACCAGGCAACATCCTGGTAAATCTCTGCACCCTTTCCAATGCTTCCATATCCTTCCTATAATGCGGTGACCAGAACTGTACGCAATACTCCAAGTGCGGCCGCAACAGAGTTTTGTACAGCTGCAACATGATCTCACGGCTCCGAAACTCAATCCCTCTACCAATAAAACCTAACACACCGAACGCCTTCTTAACAACCCTATGAACCTGGGTGGCAACTTTCAGGGATCTATGCACATGGACACCGAGATCTCTCTGCTCGTCCACACTACCAAGAATCTTACCATTAGCCCTGTACTCTGTATTCCTGTTACTCCTTCCAAAGTGAATCACCTCACACTTTTCCACATTAAACTCCATTTGCCACCTCTCAGCCCAGCTCTGCAGCATATCTATGTCCCTCTGTAACCTGCAACATCCTTCCGCACTATCCGCAACTCCACTGACTTTAATGTCATCCGCAAATTTACTAACCCATCCTTCTATGCCCTCATCCAGATCATTTATAAAAATGACAAACAGCAGTGGCCCCAAAACAGATCCTTGAGGTACACCACTAGTAACTGAACTCCAGCATGAACATTTCCGATCAACCACCACCCTCTGTCTTCTTATAGTTAGCCAATTTCTGATCCAAACCGCTAAATCACCCTCAATCCCATGCCTCCGAATTTTCTGCAATAGCCTACCGTGGGGAACCTTATCAAACACTTTACTGAAATCCATATACACCACATCAACCGCTTTACCCTCATCCATCTGTTTAGTCACCTTCTTAAAGAACTCAATAAGGTTTGTGAGGCACCACCTACCCTTCACAAAACCGTGTTGACTATCCCTAATCAAATTATTCCTTTCTAGATGATTATAAATCCTATCTCTTATAATCCTTTCCAACACTTTACCCACAACTGAAGTAAGGCTCACTGGTCTATAGTTACCAGGGTTGTCTCTACTCCCCTTCTTGAACAAGGGGACAACATTTGCTATCCTCCAGTCTTCTGGCACTATTCCTGTAGACAATGACAACATAAAGAACAAAGCCAAAGGCTCTGCAATCTCATCCCTGGCTTCCCAGAGAATCCTAGGATAGGTCCCCTCCGGCCCAGGGGACTTATCTATTCTCACACTTTCCAGGATTGTTAACACCTCCTCCTTATGAACCTCAATCCCGTCTAGTCTAATAGTCTGTATCTCAGTATTCTCCTCAACAACATTGTCTTTTTCATGTGTGGATACTGATGAAAAATACTCATTTAGCGCCTCTCCTATCTCTTCGGACTCCACGCACAACTTCCTACTATTGTCCTTGACTGGCCCTCATCTTACTCTAGTCATTCTTTTATTCCTGACATACCTATAGAAAGCTTTAGGGTTTTCCTTGATCCTACCTGCCAAAGACTTCTCATGTCCCTTCCTGGCTCTTCTTAGCTCTCTCTTTAGGTCCTTCCTGGCTAACTTGTAACTCTCAAGTGCCCTAACTGAGCCTTCATGCCTCATCTTTACATAAGCCTCCTTCTTCCTCTTGACAAGAGATTCAACTTCTTTAGTAAACCATGGTTCCCTCGCTCGACCACTTCCTCCCTGCCTGACAGGTATATACTTATCAAGGACACGCAGTGGCTGTTCCTTGAACAAGATCCACATTTCAATTATGCCCAGCCCCTGCAGTTTCCTTCCCCATCTTATGCATCCTAAATCTTGCCTAATCGCCTGATAATTGCCTTTCCCCGAGCTATAACTCTTGCCCTGCGGTATATACCTATCCCTTTCCATCACTAAAGTAAATGTAATCGAATTGTGGTCACTATCACCAAAGTGCTCACCTACCTCCAAATCTAACACCTGGCCTAGTTCATTACCCAGTACCAAATCCAATGTGGCATCGCCTCTTGTTGGCCTATCCACATACTGTGTCAGGAAACCCTCCTGCACACAATGGACAAAAACTGACCCATCTAAAGTACTTGAACTATAGTGTTTCCAGTCAATATTTGGAAAGTTAAAGTCCCCCATAACAACTACCCTGTTACTTTCGCTCCTATCCAGAATCATCTTTGCTACCCTTTCCTCTACATCTCTGGAACTATTCGGAGGCCGATAGAAAACTCCCAACAGGGTGACCTCTCCTTTCCTGTTTCTAACCTCAGCCCATACTACCTCAGTAGACGAGTCCTCATCAAACGTCCTTTCTACCACCGTAATACTATCCTTGACTAACAATGCCACACCTCCCCCTCTTTTACCACCTTCCCTGATCTTACTGAAACATCTAAACCCCGGAACCTGCAACAACCATTCCCGTCCCTGCTCTATCCATGTCCTGTCCCTGCTCTATCCATGATTAATTAGGATAATCGCAGTATAAAGGGTTTAGTGGGCACAGATTTCTGGGGAAGGTGGGACCTGTAAAGGAAGGGCAGGTTGCACCTGAACTGGAAGGGCACCAATATCCTGGGTGGGAGGTTTGCTAGAGCTCTTCCAGAGGGTTTAAACTAGTTTGGCAGGGGGATGGGAACCAGAGCTACAGATCAGAAGATGGGGTAGCCAGTGTACAGACAGATAGAGCAAGCAGAGAGTCTGAGGGAGGATAAGCAGTTGATAGGGCAAAGTGGCAGTCAGCGTGACGGGTTGAGGTGTGTCTACTTCAATGCAAGATGCGTCAGGAATAAGGGTGATGAACTTAGAGCATGGATCAGTACTTGGAACTACAATGTTTTGGCCATTACGGAGACTCGGATAACACAGGGGCAGGAATGGTTGTTGGATATTCGGGGGTACAGATGTTTCAAAAGAAATAGGAGGGAGGTAAAAGAGGTGGGGGAGTGGCATTGCCAATCAGGGATGGTATCGCAGCTGCAGAAAGGGAGGTCATAGAGGAGGGTTTCTCCACTGAGTCAGTGTGGGTGGAAGTCAGAAACAGTACAGGAGCAGTCACTTTATTGGGAGTTATCGATAGATCCCCCAATAGCAACAGAGACACCGAGGAACAGATTGGGAGACAGATTTTGGAAATGTGCAGAAGTAATAGGGTTGTTGTCATGGGTGACTTCAACTTCCCGAATATAGATTGGAACCTGCTAATTGCAAATAGTTTGGATGGAGCAGAGTTTGTTAGGTGTGTCCAGGAAGGATTTCTAACTCAATATGTCGATCGGCTGACTTGAGGGGAGGCCATATTGGATTTGGTGCTTGGCAATGAACAAGGTCAGGTGTCAGATCTCTCAGTGGGAGACCATTTCAGTGAAAGTGATCAGAACTACCTGACTTTTACTATAGTCGTGGAGATGGATAGGAGCAGATGGGATGGGAAAGTATTTAATTGGGGGAGGGGGAATTACAATGATATTAGGCAAGAACTAAGGAGTACCAATTGGGATCAGATGTTCTCAGAGAAATGCACGATAGAAATGTGGAGGTTGTTTAGGGAGCAGTTGCTACAGGTACTGGATAGGTTTGTCCCACTGAGGCAAGGAAAGGATGGTAAGGTGAAGGAACCTTGGATGACAAGACATGTGGAACACCTAGTCCAGAGGAAGAAGGAAGCTTACTTAAGGATGAGGAATGAAGGATCAGACAGGGCTTTAGAGGTCTACAAGGTATCCAGGAAGGAACTGAAGAATGGACTTAGGAGAGAAAGAAGTGGGCATGAGAAAACCGTGATGGGTAGGATCAAGGAAAACCCCAAAGCTTTCTATGCTTATGTGAGTAACAAGAGGATGGCCAGAGTGAGGATAGGACCAATCAGGGATAGTGGGGGGAACTTGTGTGCGAAGTCAGAGGAGGTCCTTAGTGAATACATTGCTTCAGTATTCACCAGTGAGAGAGACCTTGACGTTTGTGAGGACAGCATGAAACACGTAGATATGCTCGAACAGGCTGTTGTTAGGAAGGAGGATGTGCTAGAAATTTTGAAAAACGTACGGATAGATAAGTCCCCTTGGCCAGATGGGATATACCCAAGATTTCTAAGGGAAGCGAGGGAAGAGATTGCTGCCCCTTTGGCAATAATCTTTGCGTCCTCACTGTCCAATGGAGTAGTACCAGATGATTGGAGGGTGGCAAATGTCATTCCCTTGTTCAAGAAAGGGAATATGGATAATCCTGAAATTACAGACCAGTCAGTCTTACTTCTGTGGTGGGCAAATTATTAGAGAGGATCCTGAGAGAAAGTATTTATGATTATTTGGAAAAGCACAGTTTGATTAGAAATAGTCAACATGGTTTTGTGAGGGGCAGGTCATGCCTAACAAGCCTTATTGAATTCTTTGAGGATGTGATAAAACACATTGATGAAGGTAAAGCAGTGGATGTGGTGTGTATGGATTTTAGCAAGGCATTTGATAAGGTTCCCCTTAGTAGGCTTATTCAGAATGTAAGGAGGCATGGGATTCAGGGAAATTTGGCTGTCTGGATCCAAAACTGGCCGTCCAATAGAAGACAGAGGGTGGTAGTAGATGGAAAGTATTCAGCTTGGAGCTCGGTGACCAGTGGTTTCCGCAGGGATCTGTTCTGGGACCTCTGCTCTTTGTGATCTTTATAAATGACTTGGATGAGGAAGTGGAAGGGTGGGTTAGTGAGTTTGCCGATGACACAAAGGTTAGTGGAGCTGGGGACAGCATGGAGGGCTGTTGTAGATTGCATCAGGACATTGACAGGATGCAGAGCTGGGCAAAGAAGAGGGAGATGGAATTCAACCCAGGAAAGTGTGAAGTGATTCATTTTGGAAGGTCGAATTTGAATGCAGAATACAGGGTTAAAGGCAGGATTCTCGACAGTGTGGATGACAAGTGGGATCTAGTGTTCCAAGTCCATAGATCCCTCAAAGTTGCTGCCCAAGTTGATAGTGTTGTAAAGAAAGCGCATGGTGTGTTGGCTTTCATTGGCAGAGGAATTGAGTTTAAGACCCGTGAGGTTATGCTGCAGCTCTAAAAAACTCTGGTTAGACCACACTTGGAATATTGCGTTCAATTCTGGTCACCTCACTATAGGAAACATGTGGAAGCTTTCGAGAGGGTGCAGAGGAGATTTCCCAGGATGCTGCCTGGACTGGAGGGCAGGTCTTATGAGGAAAGGTTGAGGGAGCTAGGGCTTTTTTCATTGGAGCAAGAAGGATGAGAGGTGACTTGATAGAGGTGTGCAAGCTGATGAGAGACATAGATAGAGTGGATAGTCAGAGACTTTTTCCCAGGATGGAAATGACTATTACGAGGGGGCATAATTTTAAGGTGATTGGAGGAAGGTATAGGGGAGATGTCAGAGGTAGGTTCTTCACACAGAGAGTGGTGGGTGTGTGGAATGCGCTGCCGGCAGTGGTAATGGAGTCAGATACTTTAGAGACTTTTAAGTGACTCTTGGATAGGCACATGGAGGATAGTAAAATGTCGGGTATGCAGCGTAGATTGATCTTAGTAGGATAATAGGTCGGCACAACATTGTGGGCGGAAGGGCCTGTACTGTGCTGTACTGTTCTATGTTCTATTTCTTGAAGTACATACAGTGAGCTTTTTATGTCACCGTGTAGATGGTCCTACAAGGGACAGCTTGTGCTGGACCTAATTCTGGGGAATGAAGCTGGACAGGTGTTCGAGGTGAGAGTACAGGAGCAGTTTAGTGACAGTGACCACAACACCGTATGTTTTCAGTTTGTTATGGAAAGGAGATAAAATGGTCAACAAAAAAAGATTTTGGATTGAGGAGAGGCAGATTTTATTAAAATAAGGCAGGATTTTGAGGACAAAGGAAGAAATTCATGTTTGAAGCCAGAGGAAGAGGGTGAGTTCTTTAATGAGTATTTTGCATCAGTATTCATCAAGGAGAAAGATGTAGATCATGGTAAGATTAGAGATAGTTTTATTGATGGTCTGGTGTACGTTGATGTTAAGGAGGAGGTGGTGTTGGGTGTCTTGTAAAACATTAACGTAGGTCAGGCCTACTGCGTTCCTCCAGCTCCACTCTATATTGTCTTTGACTCCAGCATCTGCAGTTCTTACTATCAGCAAGTCCACAGGGCCTGATGGGATCTATCCCAGGATACTGAAGGAGGCAAGGGAGATTGATGGGGCCATGACAGAGATCTTTGTATCTTCTTTAGCCACAGGCAAGGTCCCAGAAGACTGGAGAGTAGCCAGTGTTGTTCCTTTGCTAAGAAGGGCAAAATAGGGATAATCCAGGATAGGCTGGTGAGCTTTTGTAGGGAAATTATTAGAGGTGATTCTTAGGGACAGGATTTACTTGCATTTGGAAAAGAATTAACTTATTAGGGATAGTCATCATAGCTTTACGTGGGGAAGGTCTTGTCTCACAAACTTGATTGAGTTTTTTTAAGGAAGTGACAAAGATGGTCCAGCTGAGGGTGGCGACAAAGCTGATTGGTGGTTGGGGTGAAGATTTACATTGGCACAGTCCCCCACTACCAAACAGGGTTTGAGGAGAAAGTGCTATCAAGGGACAGCTTGACCACAACCTCCTGGAAGCTCGAGTTTCAGAGCTGGAGTGGTGGTTGCGGACACTGTGGAGCATCCACAAGGCAGAGAGTATCGTGGATAGCATGTATAGAGAGGCAGTCACACCACAGTCTCAGGCTCTGCAGGCCGGAAGGGAATGGGTGACCACCAGACAGAGCAAGAGAGTTAGGCAGGTTGTGCAGGAATCTCCTGTTGACATTCCCCTGCAAACCAGATATACCATTTTGGATGACCTCTCAGGGGAAAGCAGCAGCAGCCAAATTCTTTGCACCACGGTTGGTGCTGCTGCAGACGGGAGGGGTAAAAAGTGTGCCAGGGCAATAGTTATAGGAGACTCAATTTTAAGGGGAATAGACAGGCGTTTCAGTGGCCGCAAACGAGACTTCAGGATGGTATGTTGCCTCTTTGGTGCTAGGGTCAAGGGTGTCTCAGAGCGAGTACAGAACAATCTGGACGGGGAGGGTGAACAGTCAGTGGGGTCATGGTACACAGCGGTACAAACGATACAGGTAAAAAAAGATGACGTCCTAAAAACAGAATGCAGGGAGCTAGGAAGAAAGTTAAGAAATCAGTCCTCAAACGTAGTGATCTTAGGATTACTACTGGTGCCACGTGCTAGTCAGAGTAGAAATGACAGGATATATTGGATGAATATGTGGCTGGAAAGGTGGTGTTAGAGGGAGGGTTTCAGATTCCTGGGGCATTGGGATTCGTTCCAGAGGAGGTGGGATCTGTACAAATTGGATGGGTTGTACCTGGGCAGGACTGGGACTGTTGTCCTAGGGGAAGTGTTTGCCAGAGCAGTTGGGGAGGGTTTAAATTAATATGCCAGGTGGATGGGAACCTATGTAAGGAGTCAGAGAAGGAGTCGTCAAGGACAAAAATAAAAAGTAGAAAAATGGGTAAGAAAAGTGATAGGCTGAGAAACCAAGGACAAAATTTAAGCAGGGCTATTGAGAAAAATAAGAGCAAGACAAACAGTGTTAAAAAGAGAAGCTTAAAGGCTTTGTGCCTTAATGAACGGAGCATATGCAATAAAGTGGATGAAATAATTGTGCAGATAGATGTAAATGGGCATGATATAATTGGGATTACAAAGACATGGCTGCAGGGTGACCAGGGATGGGAACTGAATGTCCCAGGGTATTCCTAATTTAGGAAGGAAGGCAAAAAGGAAAAGGTGGTGAAGCGGCATTGCTGGTTAAAGAGGAAATTAACACAATAGTGAGAAAGGATATTAGCTCTGATAATGTGGAGTCTGCATGGGTAGAATTGAGAAATAGAATCATAGCTCAACAAATCCACACCGAACCTCAGAGCATCTCACCCAGATCCATCCCCCTATAACCCACCTAATCTACACCTCCCCGAACACAATGGGCAATTTAGCACAGCCAATCCACTTAACCTGCACATTTTTGGACTGTGGGAGGAAACCGGAGCACCTGGAGGAAACCCACGCAGACACAGGGAGAATGTGCAAACTCCACACAGACAGTGGCCTGAGGCTGGAATCAAACCCGGGTCCCTGGTGCTGTGAGGCAGCAGTGCTAACCACTGAGCCACCGTGCCACCCAAGGGGCAAGAAACATTAGTGTTTATCATTTATAGACCCCCAAACTGCAGTGGTGATGTTGGAAATGGCATTAAACAGGAAATTGGAGCTGCATGTGATAAGGAAATTTTGGTGATCATGGGGGATTTTAATCTGCACGTAGACAGGGTAAATCCAATTAGCCACAATGCCGTACAGGAGGAATTCCTGGAGTATATACAGGATGGTTTTCTTGACCACTGTGTGGAGGAATCAACCAGAGAACAGGCCATCTTAGAATAGATATTGTGTAATGAAATTGCCAATCTAGCTGTGCGAGATCACTTGGGGAAGAGTGACCTTAACATGACAGAATTTTTTTCATCAAGATGGAGAGTGAGGTTGTTAATTTGGAGACTAGGGTGCTGAATCTTAATAAAGGAAACTATGAAGATATGAGCAGATGACACTAAAGTCGGTGGAGTGGTGGACAGTGTGGAAGAATGTTACAGGTTGCAGGGAGACTTGGATAAACTGCAGAATTGGGCTGAAAGGTGGCAAATGGAGTTCAATGCAGATAAATGTGAGGTGATGCACTTTGGGAAGAATAATAGGAAGGCAGAATACTGGGTCAATGGAAAGATTCTTGGTAGTGTGGATGTGCAGAGGGATCTTAGTGTCCAGGTACATAGATCCCTGAAAAGCCACCCAGGATGATAGTGCTGTTAAGAAGGTATACGGTCTGTTAGGTTTCATTGGTAGAGGGATTGAGTTCCGGAGCCGTGATGTCATGCTGCAACTGTACAAAACGCTAGTGCGGCCTTACTTGGAATATTGTGTACAGTTCTGGTCGCCCCATTACAGGAAGGAAGTGGAAGCATTGGAAAAGGTGCAGAGGAGATTTACCAGGATGTTGCCTGGTCTGGAGCGAAGGTCTTATGAGGAAAGACTGAGGGACTTGGGTCTGTTCTCATTGGAGAGAAGAAGGCTAAGAGGGGATTTAATAGAGACCTACAAAATGATCAGAGGATTAGATCGGGTGGACAGTGAGAGTCTTTTTCCTAGGATGATGATGTCGGCTTGTACGAGGGGGCGTAGCTGCAATTTGAGGGGTGATAGATTTAAGACAGATGTCAGAGACAGGTTCTTTACTCAGAGAGTGGTAAGGGCGTGGAATGCCCTGCCTGCCAATGTAGTTAACTCAGCCACATTAGGGGCAATTAAACAGTCCTTGGAAAAGCATATGGATGATGATGGGATAGTGTAGGGGGATGGGCTTAGATTAGTTCACAGGTCGGCGCAACATCGAGAGCCAAAGGGCCTGTTCTGCGCTGTATTGTTCTATGAGCTGTAGTTGGCCTTGATAGACTGGGGAGAGTTACTAAAAGGGATGGCAGTGGATAGGCAATGGCAAACATTCAAGGAATGCATGGGGGACCTGTAACAACTGTTTATTCCTGTCTGTTGCAAAAGCAAAAAGGGTCAGAGGGCCAATCCATGGCTTACAAAGGAAACAAGAGATAGTATCCGATCCAAGGAAGAAGCATAGAGATTGGCCAAGAAAAATAATAAATCTGAGGATTGGGAGCAGTTTAGAATTCAGCAAAGAAGGACCATGAGATTAGTTAAGACGATAAAAATAGAGTACGAAAGTAAGCTTGCAGGGAACATGGGATTGGGGCAAGTGTATTGAGATGGATAGGAAACTAGTTGGCAGAGAGGAAACAAAGAGTAGGAATTAATGCGTCCTTTTCCAATTGGCAGGCAGTAGCTAGTGGGGTCCCACAGGGATCGGTGCTGGGACCCCAGCTATTCACATTATATATTAATGATTTCGAGGAGAGAACAAAATGTAACATCTCAAAGTTTGCAGCTGATACCAAGTTGGGTGGGAGGATGAACTGTAACATGGATGAAGCGATCCTTTGGCATGATCTGGACATATTGGGTGAGCGGGTAAATCAATGGCAGATGCAGTAAAGTTTGGATAAATGTGAGGTTATTCACTTCAGAAGCAAAAACAAAAAGGCAGATTACTACCTGATTGGCTGTAAATTGGGAGAGGGGAGAGTGCAGCGGGACCTGGGTGTCCTTGTGCACCAGTCGCTGAAGGTAAACATGCAGGTGCAGCAGGCGGTAAAGAAGGTAAATGGGATGTTGGCCTTCATTGTGAGAGGTTTTGAGCACAGGAGCAGGGATGTGCTGTTGCAGTTATCCAGGGCCTTGGTGAGACCACACCTGGAATATTGTGTACAGTTTTGGTCTCCTTATTCTGAGGAAAAATGTTATTGCTCTTGAGGGAGTGCAGCTAAGGTTTACCAGGCTGATTCCAAGATGGTGGGTCTGACATATGGAGAGATTGACTAGGTTGGGATTGTTTTCGCTGGAGTTCAGGCAAATGACGTGGGCGGGGGCGAAATCTCATAGAGACTTATAAAATACTAGCAGGACTGCACGGGGTAGATGTAGGGAGGATGTTCCTGATGGTGGGTGTGTCCAGAACCAGGGATCACAGAATGAAGATTTGGGGTGGAGATGAGGAGACATTTCTTCACCCAGAGGGTGGTGAGCCTGTGGAATTCATTACCACAGGAAGTAGTTGATGTTACAACATTGAATATATCCAAGAGGCAGCTAGATATAGCACTTGGGGCGAATGGGATCAAGGGTTATGGGGAGAAAACAGGATTAGGCTATTGGGTTGGATGAGCAGCCATGATCGTGAAGAATAGTGGAGAAGGCTCAAAGGGCCGAATGGCCTCCTCCTGCTCCTTTCTTCTATGGTTGATTAGGCTAGGGCAGTTGATGTTGTCTACATGGACTTTACTGAAGCATTTGACAAGGTCCCTCATGGTAGGCTGATCCAGAGATTGAGTCACATAGGATTCATGGTGAATTACTAAATTGGATACAATATTAGCTTGGTCATAGGAGAAAGAGGGTAGTTGTAAAGAGGCATTTCTCTGACTGAAGATCTATGACCACTGATGCTGCAAGAATCAGTGCTAGGATCTCTGTTGTTTCCAGTATGTATATATGTGATATGACTTGGATGAAAATGTAGGTGGTCTGACTATTAAATTTCCAGATGATACAAAAATTGGTGGAGTTGTGAGAAATGTTGTCAAAGGATACAACAGGATATAGATCAGTTGTAAAGTTGGGTGGAGAAATAGCAGATGGATATAATCCAAACAAGTTTGAGGCGATGGATTTTGGGAGGTGAAATGCAAGAAGAAAATGATTGTATATAGTAGCATGCTTCAGAGCACTGATATAGAGGGACCTTGGAGTCCAAGCCCCTAGCCCCCTGAAAATGGCAACACAAGTCAATAAGGTGGTAAAGAGGGCTTACAGCATGCTTGGCTTTGTCAGTTAGGGTATTGAATATAAGAGCTGGCACGTCACATTGCAGCTATATAAACTTTAGTGAGGCCACATTTGGAGAATGGTGCGCAGTTGTGGTCCCTGGACTATAGGAAAGATGTGGAGGCTTTGGACAAGGTGCAAAAGAGGTTTACCAGGATGTTGCCTTGGTTGAAGTGTATTAACTGGTTGGATAAACTTGAATTGTTTTTGCTGAGAGGCATGGATAGGGTGGATAATCAGTCTTTTTTCCAGGTTGGAAATTTCAAATAATAGGGGGCATATGTTTAAGGTGAGAGGGTGGAAGTAAAAAGGAGATGTGTGATGCAACTCTTTTACACAGAGGGTGGTGGGTGCGAGGAATGCACTGCCAGGGGAGGTGGTAGAAGCAGATATGACAGTAATTTTTAAGAGGCATTTAGACAGACACATGAACAGGCAGGGAATAGAGGGATAGAGACCATTTGCAGTCACATGGGATTAGTTTAGAATGGCTCTGTTCCTGTGCTGTACTGTTCTGGCCAAAGTACACTGGGCAATGCTACTTGAGGGTAAATCTGCAGCAGAACTGTGGGAGGTGTTCAAAAGTTATTGGGCAGAATACAGGTTCAACGTATTGTCTTTAATGGGAAATGCAGGAGCAACAAGCTCAGAGAACCCTGGATGTCTAAGAATATCAAGACTCAATAAAAAGGACAAAAACAGAAGTATAACAGATAGAAGGGGAGCAAAACAATTGAGGTCCCAAAGGATGATAGGAAGTGTAGGTGAGGGGAACTCAAGAAAACAATTAGTAGAACAAAGAGGGGGCACAAGAAAATGCTGGCAGGCAAGATTAGGAAGAATCCCAACATATATCAAGGGAAGAGACGAACCGTGGAAGGACCTCGGGGACAATCTGTGAGGCCAAAGGGCATTGGTAGAGTGTTAATTGATTCTGTCTTCTCTCGAGAGGAGGATGTAATTACAAAATTTGGGAAGACAGACTGTCAAGTTCTGGAGCAGATTGAGAATTAAGGCTAGGCTGTTCAGGAAAGGTGTTAGGAAGCACTTTTACACACAAAGGGTGGTAGACATTTGCAACACTCTTCCATAAACAGTAGTTGATTTTGAACCAGTTATTAGTTTAAAAGGGCCAATAGCAAGAGGACACACTTTTAAAGCGTAAGGGAGATTTTAGAGAGGATTTAAGGTTAAATATTTTATCATGAGGTTGGTGAGGGTCTGGAATGCACTGCCTGGGAGGGTAGCTGAAGCAGGAAACCTCACAATCTTTAAAAAGTACTTGGGCAAGCAAATTTTTTTTAAAAATCATGAAAAAGATATATCTGGCTAGGCCAGCATTTATTGCCCAGAGGGCAGTTAAGAGTCAACCACATTGCTGTGGGTCAGACCAGGTAAAGATGGCAGTTTCCTTCCCTAAACGACTTTAATGAACCAGATGGGGTTTTCCCCTCTGACAATCAACAATGGTTTCAAGATCATCATTAGGCCCTTAATTCCAGATTCTTTTCATTGACTTCAAATTCCACCATCTATCAAAGAAGGATTTGAACCCAGGTCCCCAGACATTCGTTCAGTTTCTGGATTAATACTCTAGTGATAATACCACTAGACCATTGCTTCCCCACAGAAATGTTATAATATTCAAGGCTACGGGACTCTGTAGGTCACTGAATATTTTTGGTGTATGCTCGATGATATGAATGTCTTCTTCTGTACTGTGTGATTCTGCGATCTCTTGGTTGTTGAATCACTTGCTGCTTGACATGGAAGTAGTTCTACTGTAGCTTCACCAGGTTGACAGCTCATTTTTAATAAGCCCAGTGCTGCTCCTGGCATGTCCTCCTGCACTTTCCATTGAAATAATTACCATGCGAAATGATATTGAACTGAAAGTTAGAGATCAAGGGCAAGTGAATTTCGGGACTTGTATTGAAACTTGGGAGGATGTTTTCCCATGGGGTAGGGGCTACTGAGATTTTTTTTTTCACTATGAAAGGCTGACTATCTCTAAAGCACTGCCTCAGAAGGTGGTAGAGTCACTGAATATCTTTCAGATTGAAATGGATAGATTCTTCCCCCAACTCTGCCAAGAATGTCATCGTAAATTTCCAGACTGTTGATGAAACTGAGCTTCATATTAGTTTAGACACAGGATTATAACCAAGGCATTTATTAATTTTCATAAAAACAAACAATGCTAATCACTATTCCTAATGCAGCCTAGATTCAGGATACTGATGGTACAAGAAATGGGAGGATTCATAGGGCTTTGGGTCGGTGGGTAGGGGTGCGAGGGAGTTTTCTGGGGGGGGGGGGCGGTGGCGAAGGTGGAACAGGGACTGAACCAGATTCTAAAGCACTGATCCAACCTCTTTTACAAAGATGCAAAACACTGCAGATGGTGGAAACCTAAAATAAAAACAGAAGACTAGAAGCATGGGACCTGGAGAGGCAGAGATGGGAGGGCGCAGGTGAAGGTCTGTGCAAGGAGAATAAGTGAAAAGAGTGATGATGGCAATGGCACAGAAAAGTTAAAAGCTGGGACAAAACTGGTTGCTGCCAACATTTTCTGTGTTTCCATCTGTCTGCCCGAGAATACATGTTGCAGAGTTTGATTTCAGCCAATTAGCTAACGTTTAATTTTGATAAGTAGCCCCTAATAAGTTGAGTCTGTTTCCAGAGGTTTGAACATGCAGCTGGTCCTCTGCCACACTAAGTTGATGGTCTTTCAGTCGAATTTTGTCAGTTTACTAAGACCGACAGTTAACAGTTCCTGCTGCATTTCCACACCAACCATGGTCCCACCAATCAGCACCCTCCTCTCATGGTGTTCCCTTTCTAGGTTTGTTTTTCGCGTATCAGTCCTGAGTGCAAAATTGAAAGCTTTGATGTGATGTTTAAAACTGACTGGAATCTTTTTTAACCAACTGAACATTACAAACACTAACCCACTTTAAAAACACATATTCAAACAATGAAATTTCCAGTATGGAATCTAATCATGAACCATCTGATCACTTCCTTGGTAAATGCTTCATTTCAATCTTGCGGTCTCCTGGTTTCTGGATTTTCATCAATTATCTACTCCTCAGAATAGAGACGACGTTGATTACTGCACACACTGAGCATTGATGTGCTGGTGAGAGTGACTGATAGAAAGTGACAGCGCCTGGAACATCTCAAAGTTCTGAACCAGTTGCTGCCTTTTGTTGTGTAGTGTGTGGTGACTGATACTGCTCACAGGTTACGTAGCCCCAACCTGCAGGTAATACCCCAGATTGTCTGCAGCTTCCCGTAGCTGGGTGTGGGCCTGCTGATGCTCGTCAATGGAAAAGTGTTGATTTTAATCTGAGGAATCAGGTCCTTCACATTGACCATGGAATCTCGCACAAGTCCATAAATGTTTAGAGTTTTCAGTGTAGCGATCTCACCCAGGGCCCTGTATAGAGCAGCAGACACCATTAAATAACAGGGACAGGCATAGGACTGAGCAAAAACCACCAACAGTGACAACATATTTAACGTGACATTCGTACAGGAGTAATTCCTAAATGATTTTATACAATCAAATACATCAGGATTCCCCTCTCTGTCTCTAACCCAGGGATTACTGAACAGACCCCTTGTATCTCAGCCATTAGTCTATCAAGCAGAGAGAGACAGGATTGAGAGTCACTTACACAAGACTTGCTGGTGAGATCTCATGGCACCTGCTCAAGCCCAGATGCTGGAGGTGAGAGAGGCTGTGGAGAGCGGAGAAACAGCCAGGAGTGAGCATCGTGCTGTCACTGAAGGAGAGAGGAGAACATTTGTGTTAGAGGAACTGGGAGCAGTGGGCTTGGAAGGGTAATCCACAGAAATGAGGGATTGACAAATCTGGGGGCGGGGAGAATATGGATGTTACTGAGGTGCTGAAGAGTTGAGGAAAAGAGGAGGATGCTACAGAGGAGGGTAGGGGGTTTGGAAGGATGTTGCTGAGGGATGAGGGTTTGGGGTATTTTACCAGGAACCTGAAATCATAGTCACTCACTCTGATAATGACTGCTCACCTCAAATCCAGGTCAGTCATCCAGGGACAGCGCCTGCACAGAGCTTCCACATCTACAAACAAGGGACACATGTCACTCACCAGCACTCTACTCTGACACCTCTTCCACAATCCCTCTCATCCCTGAGACCCTTACCCTCCACCCGACACTCCCACCCTCCTTCCCTTCCCTCCACATCCCTTGTTCTCATTCTGAGATCTTTGTCCTGCCCCCTGTCCTTCCTCCCTCTGGGACACTCGCCTTCACTGCTGCATTAGCCTATACCTTGACAGCATCAGCATGGCCTTCTGGGTTACTGGCCAGTGAGATGTCCACAGGCACTGTCTGTGTGGGATTGGGGGAACGATGATGCTGATGGCTGTGCTGTGAGTGAGACCAGGCCCCTACCTACCAGAGTTGTGGAGACTGCGCCTATAGCCGCTAATGTTGAGCTGGGTCACGCTGTCAGGAATCTGTGAGACTACGGCCTGGATGTGTTGAGAGCCGAACTTGCACCACGAAATGTTTAACTCATCCAGCCTGGGAGAGACAGAGAGCGAGCGAGAGAGACAGACAGACCAAGCTGTGAGACTGCAATACTTGAAGAGAATCCCAAATCAAACATCGTCCCTAACTCCAGAACTAGCCCCTCCCACACTAAATCACACTCACACTCTTCCCC
This sequence comes from Ginglymostoma cirratum, assembly GCA_024137785.1. Taxonomy (NCBI): domain Eukaryota; kingdom Metazoa; phylum Chordata; class Chondrichthyes; order Orectolobiformes; family Ginglymostomatidae; genus Ginglymostoma; species Ginglymostoma cirratum. The sequence goes on along the minus strand of JAHRHZ010000186.1, from coordinate 1,225,036 downwards.
CGCAAACACGGACACGACCTTCCTTATCATGTACCTCCCCCTGCCAAGACACCTAGACAACTTCTCTGCAACATGTGCACATACACCGAGTCCTCACCTGGAACAGCTTCTCAACATCTGGCTAAGGGCCTGGGCTCCGAAACACGAGCAGCCAGAGAGATTCAAACACAACAAATCCTCACTGCCAGCAATCGCCCTGAAAACAGACATACCATCACTCAGGGGCTGGCGCTGACACATGGTTGGCAGGGTTTAAATTAGACATGGGGGAGGGGATTAGTCAGAGGGGAGGGTAATCCAGGTAATTATAGACCGGTGAGCCTGACGTCAGTGGTGGGGAAGCTGCTGGAGAAGATACTGAGGGATAGGATCTATTTACATTTGGAAGAAAATGGGCTTATTAGTGATAGGCAGCATGGTTTTGTGCAGAGAAGGTACCAACATGAAAGAATTCTTTGAGGAAGTGACAAAGTTGATAGATGAAGGAAGGGTTGTAGATGTCATATACATGGACTTCAGTAAGGTGTTTGATAAGGTTCCCCATGGTAGGCTGATGGAGAAAGTGAAGTCGCATGGGGTCCAGGGTGTACTAGCTAGATGGATAGAGAACTGGCTGGGCAACAGGAGACAGAGAGTTGTAGTGGAAGGGAGTTTCTCAAAATGGAGAACTGTGACCAGTGGTGTTCCACAGGGATCTGTGTTGGGATCACTGTTGTTTGCGATTTACATAAATGATCTGGAGGATGGTATAGATGGTCTGATTAGCAAGTTTGCAGATGACACAAAGATCGGTGGAGTAGCAGATAGTGAAGGGGACTGTCGGAGAATGCAGCAGAATATAGATAGATTGGAGAGTTGGGCGGAGAAATGGCAGATGGAGTTCAATCCAGGAAAATGCGAGGCGATGCATTTTGGAATATCCAGTTCAAGAACAAACTATACGGTAAATGGCAAAGCCCTGAGGAAAATTGATGCACAGAGAGATCTGGGTGTTCAGGTCCATTGTACCCTGAAGGTAGCAATGCAGGTGGATAGAGTGGTCAAGAAGGCATACGGCATGCTTTCCTTCATCGGACGGGGTATTGAGTACAAGAGTTGGCAGGTCATGTTACAGTTGTATAGGACTTTGGTTCAACCACATTTGGAATACTGCATACAGTTCTGGTTGCCACGTTACCAAAAGGATGTGGATGCTTTGGAGAGGGTGCAGAGGAGGTTCACCAGGATGTTGCCTGGTATGGAGGGTGCTAGCTATGAAGAGAGGTTGAGTAGATTAGGATTATTTATATTAGAAAGACAGAGGTTGAGGAGGGACCTGATTGAGGTCTACAAAATCATGAGAGGTACAGACAGGGTGGATAGCAAGAAGCTTTTTCCCCAGAGTGGGGGACTCAATTACTAGGGGTCATGATTTCAAGGTGAGAGGGGAATAGTTTAAGGGAGATATGCGTGGAAAGTTCTTTGCACAGAGGGTGGTGGGTGCCTGGAATGCATTGCCAGCGGAGGTGGTAGAGGCGGGCACGATAGCATCATTTAAGATGTATCTAGACAGATACATGAATGGGCAGGGAGCAGAGGGATACAGACCCTTGGAAAATAGGCAACAGGTTTAGATAGAGGATCTGGATTGGCGCAGGCTTGGAGGGCCGAAGGGCCTGTTCCTGTGCTGTAATTTTCTTTGTTCTTTTGGTTCTTGGGAGCAGGAAGGGATCAGACACAGGGGTGAGGAGGGGGAGGGGATTAGTCAGAGGGAGTGATTAGACATGGGGGGTGAGGAGGGGGAGGGGATTAGTCAGAGGGGGTGAGGATGGAGAGTGGATTAGTCAGAGGGGGTGAGGAGGGGGAGTGGATTAGTCAGAGGGGGTGAGGAGGGGGAGTGGATTAGACAGAGGGGCTGATTAGACATGCGGGTGAGGAGAGGGTGGGGGTTAGTCAGAGGGGGTGATTAGACATGGGGGTGAGGAGGGGGTGTGGATTAGACAGAGGGGGTGAATAGTCATGGGGGTGGGTGGATTAGACGGAGGGGGTGATTAGTCATGGGGGTGAGTGGATTAGACAGAGGGGGTGATTAGTCATGGGGGTGAGTGGATTAGACAGAGGGGGTGATTAGACGGAAGGGGTGAGGAGGGGTTGGGATGGGGCGGGGGAGTGGGACTATTAGAACATTGCCTCACGTGATGACATCATCGGAAAGCGTGAGAGCTTCAAGACTGAGGCCGCGGAGCTGGTGGCAACGGCGTAGAATCTGGAAGATGGAGGAACTGCTGAGCACAGAATGTGAGAGATCCATGTACTGAAGACAGAGAGACCTGACGGAGACAAATGAAGCTCGACATCAATGGCAAAAATCACAGAAGGTGAGTAAACAGTGTGCAAGTTCCAACATTACAGCTGCTCCCCTAATACATTTATTGAAAAAGGTGGCAAAGATCATGTGATCAAAAGATTCCAAACAGCTTTTGAGAAGTTGAAGACAATCTTAACTTGGGAAGATAACATTTAAACATCTCAGTATTTTGATTTTTACATCCCATGTTTCTCCTTTCTCTCCAAATCCTTGAACCCCTTGTGCCCTAGGAAAGATGTCATGTTGCAGCTGTACAGGACACTGGTTAGGCCACTTTTGGAATAAGGTGTTCGATTCTGGTCTCCCTGCTATAGGAAGGATGTTGTTAAACTTGAGAGGGTCCAGAAAAGATTACCAGGATGTTGCCAGGTTGGAGAGTTTGAGTTATAGGGAGAAACTGAAACAGCTGGGGCTATTCCTGGAGCGTCAGAGGCTGAAGGGTGACCTTTTGGAGGTTTATAGAACCATGAGGGCATGGGTAGGGTGAATAGTCAAGGTCTTTATCCTAGGGTGAGGGAGTCTAAAACTACAGGGCATAGGTTTAAGGTGAGAGGGGAAGAGATTTAAAAAGGACCTGAGGGGCAACTTTTCCACACAGAGGGTGATGCATATATGGAACAAGCTGCCAAATGAATTGGTGGGGGCTGATATAATTACAACATTTAAACCTGGATGGGTACATGAATAGGAAGGGGAGAGAGGGATATGGTTCAAATGCAGGCAAATGGGGGTCTGTCAGATTGGGACGTCTGTTCAGCACGGACGAGTTGGACCAAAGGGTCTGTGTTGCTATAACTATATCTATCTGCTTTTTGAAAACATTCAATGTTTTAACCTCAACCATTTTCAAAGACAGGGAATTCCTACATCAGACCTGCCATCAGGCTGATAAATCCTTACTGCACTACTTCCATAGCCAGAACATCCCTCCTCAGATAAGGAGACCAAAAATGCGCACAGTATTGCAGTGCGGTCTCACTAAGGCTCTATACATTTTGCAGTAAGACATCGCTGCTCCTGCACTTCAATCCTCTCACTATGAAGGCCAATGCATCATTTGTCTTCTTCACCGCCTGCTGCACCTAAAGTTTGCTTCAGTGACTGGCTACAAGGACACCCAGGTCTCACTGCACCTCCCCCCCTTATCAATCTATAGCAATTCAGAAAGTAATCCGCCTTCCAGGTTTTGCTATCAAAGTGGATAACCTCACATTTATCTGTCTGTGTTTGTTTTTGGCTATAAAGGGAGCTGCATTTCTAATTCTACATTGTAGATCAGATGTCAATCAGATTTGTTTTATCATAACAAAGTTACTTTGAGTTTATTAAAGAAACTGATAAAAGTCTCTCTAATTCTGGATAGCAAGATAATAGGGAACTAGTTGGTCAATTTAGTGATTGAATCAAACCACTTACACTGATAATGTATCTCATGGCATAGGGGTCTTGATGGCCAGTGCATTCTGTCACTGATGTTAAACAAGTAATTCAAATCTTTAACAGAACGGGAGGTGAAGGCCTAGTCGTATTATCACTGGATTGTTAAACCAGAGACCCAGTTAAAGTTCTGGGGACCCGGGTTTGAATCCCGCCATGGTAGGTGATGGAATTTGAATTCAATAAAAAATCTGGAATTAAGGGTCTAATGATGACCATGAATCAACTGTTGATTGTCGGAAAAACCCATCTGGTTCACTAATGCCCTTTAAGGAAGGAAACTGCCATCCTTACCTGGTCTGGCCTACATGTGACTCCAGGCTCACAGCAATGTGGTTTACTCTGAATTGCCCTCTGGGCAATTAGGGATGGGCAATAAATGCTGACCTAGCAGCGACAACCTCATCCCGTTAATGAATAAATTAAAAAAAAACATTCACAGCAAGAGGAATTCAGTGCAAATGTCACAAGGTTATTCTTCAGTTATACAGGTACTGGTGAGACTGTGTCCCAGGTACTGTGCACGGTGTTAGTCACCTTATTTAGGGAAGGATGTAATGTGTTTGAAGCAGTTCAGAGAAGATTTACTGGACTGGAATGGAAGGGATTGTCTTATAAGGAAAGGTTGGATAGACTGAGCTTATATCACTGAAGTCTACAAGAGTAACATTTCAGGGATCTTGACAGGGTGAATTTTGGAAATAGTTTTTGTCCTATGGAAGAATCTAGAATATTCTTTTACTGAATATAAAAGGATATTCTATATTCCATTCTAGGTTCTTGAACTAGAACTTGTCGTCACTATTTAAAAATCAGGGGTCACATATTTAAAACTGAAATGAGACAAAATGGACCCTGAGCATTTGGAACTCTTCCTGAAAGATGGTGGAAACAGATTTCTTGAATATTTTTAAGATCGTGGCTGATTCTTGTTAAAAAATGAGTGAAAGGTTATGAAGCATAGGCAGGAATGTATATTTGAGGTTACAATCCAATCAGCCATGGTCTTATTGAATGATAGAACATGCTTAAGGGGCCGAATGGCCCACACTTGCCTTTGCTAATGTGTAACAACATTGTTTAACAAAGCTTACCCTTTGCTCACAGGCTATCTGTTTGGGTGAACAACATTTCAACCCCCTTACCATTTTGAACAGTGGTTCCAGGGTCAGGACAATGACAGGATTGTGAAACTCTGTGGCAATGTCACCACAGCAGACAGTAAACCCAAAGCACCCTTTAAGCTCAGGAAATTCCAAACCTGCCCCAGGCGTTTATACAGTAATTTTGCAAAGACAAAGACAAATGAGTGTAACTCAGTGATTGACTGGACTGTGGGATCAGCTGGGAGGTCATGTAGCTGAAGAGAACGGTGGTTTCAAACTTTACTGAGTTCCTGTACCCCTCTGCTTGCTGTACAGGCTCCTTTCCTCACATGATAACCAGCAATTAGATCAAAAGTTGAGGGTGAGCATGGGGAGGGACTCCTTACAAAGTCTAGAGGCAAAGGGCTCAGGGAGTCTGAAGCTGGGCAACATTGACTGAAACCTACACAGGTATATCAAAATAGTTTTAAAACATGTAATATATTTATCTGATGGGTTACATCCACAAAATTTAACGATACAGTGAAAATGACAGTCCTGCTGCGTTAGTGTTTGGATTTTGTTGGTGTTTGAGATCACGTGAATTTTTGGTATTTAGATGGGATCAGATTGGAAATTAATTTGGGTAACCTGGATTTGAGAGCTCCTGCTCCAACCTTTCATAGGTGCTAAATGATTGACCTCACACATGCCTAAAGTAGAAATTCATTGAATTGCATTTTATCCACTCGCCTTGCTGAGGTCTCACCAGAGCTGCGACCAATGCAGAATAACTGCCAACCTTGACATTCAGCTACCTGTTCATTTGCCTTTTTAATTGATTTTCATACCTGCCAATCAATGATGAGTGATTAATATCTATCAGACTCTAGATCAGTCTGCTCTCCCAGACTTCCCAGTCTTTGTCTAGCTCACTGTGTTGTGGAGAGACAGAAGAACAAAGGACTAAGTCATATGGCCTCACCTTCAATAACATCTACACCAAGTCCACTTTCACATGCTATTTATTGGTCTCTGCCTTCAATAAACTCAAAAATAAATTCAAAAATGGGTTATTGTGTAACAAATTCAGAGCAGAAATAGACTTCTTTTGAACCTGCTCCCTGTTTGTTTTGTCAATTCCATATTCCTATCCATTCCTTGATTCTCTTCCCTAACAAGAACCTATCCACAATGACCCCACCTCCACGGTCTCCTGATGCAGAGTGTTCCTAAGTTGCACAATCCTCTGAGACAAAAAGGATTCTCCTCATCTACATCCCAAAATAGTAACCACTAAATTTAAATCAATGTTCTCTCGTTCTGGGCTGACCCACAAGAGGAAACATCCTTTTCCATGCCCACCTTGTCAAGAACCATTCAGGGTTTTTTCAGTCAGGTGACAAGGTAAACTACAGTCTGAGTCAGTCTCACCTTTCATCCTTGAACATGGGATCTCCGAGGAAGGAGCAGGGACTCCTGAAGACCACGACACCAGCTCCTAGCACTTGGCCCACAGTCCCAGGGGACAGATTCCCCTTGCTCAAATCCACACTGTACCATAGGGATTTGTCAAATCTGTTTTGTAAAAGCACATGGTTAAACAGTAAAATCAAACAACAGAACAGAATGAGCCTGGAGAAGAATCACACTTCAAAAGGCTATAACTCAATCCCAGGTCTCTGTTATTCAATATACAAACACCTCTCCTCCACCCAACCCTCCGCACCCCCCAATCCCTTGATTAAATTCCATCCTGTAATTTATTATTGATATTTCCAAACCAGGGTAGTTGGTTAGCTCAGTTGGCTGATCTGGAAGGCAGAATAACACCAGCAACAGGGGTTCAATTCCCATGCCAGCTGAGGTAACCATAAAGAACTCTCCTTGTCAGCCTCTTCCCTTACCTGAGGCATAGTGACCCTTAGGTTAAACCACTATCAGTCATCTCTCTGCAATGTGAGAGTAGCCCCAAGGCCCTCTTGAGCTATGGCGACTTTACCTTTGCAATAACTGTTACATGGTCACCCATACTCAAACTCACTTTTAATGTTTTAACGAAGATCTGTAACTCAGGTTGTGGTTGGAGTTGTTGGTTGGTTTGCTGAGCAGACTAGTTTTCATGCAAACGTTCTATCTCCCTTCTAGGTGACATCGTCAGGGCTGTGTAGCCTCCGTTGAAGTGCTGTTGTTCTGTCCCGCTCTGAATTTATATGGTGCGGTCTGTCAAGGTGGGTAGTCTTGTTTCCAGTTTTGTACCGTAGTGGGATGTAGATGGGGCCTATTTCAACGTAAAAACTGAAAGAACTGCGGATGCTATAAATCAGGAACAAAAACAGAAGTTGCTGGAAAAGCTCAGCAGGTCTGGCAGAACCGTGAGGAAGGATCACCAGACCCGAAATGTTAACTTTATTTCAACATGGTTGCTTATTGTATTGGTGGTTGAAAACCAGGCCTCCAGGAATTCTCGTGCTTGTCTTTGTCCCGCTTGTCCTAGTACTGTAACTTTGTCCCAGTTAAATTGATGTCCTTCAATGTTGGAGTGTATTGAAACAAGGGAGAGATTGTTGTACTGTTTTGCTGCGAGTTGGTGTTCATGTATCCTGGTGGTGAGTTTCCTGCCCATCTGTCCTATGCAGTGTTTCTCATAGTTGCTGCATGGTATTTTGTATAGTACATTTGTCCTGCTCATTGTAGGAATGGGGTCTTTTGTCTTTGAGAATAGCTGGCAAAGTGTGGCTGTTAGTTTGTGTGCTATCCTTATTCCAAGAGGTTGTAGGAGTCTTGCAGTCAGTTCTGATGTGTATCTAATATAGGGTCAGGTGGCCAATGTGTTGGGACATATAGTGTCTTCTTGGTGTTGTTTATTTGCCAGGCATCGGCAGACGAAGCTCTTAGGATAACCATTGTTTGCAAAAACTCTGTACAGGTGTCCTCTTTGTTCCTGCACAGCTCTGGAGTGTTGCAGTGAGTTATTGCTCGTTTAAACAGAGTCTTGACACAGCTCTGTTTGTGGGGTGGTTATTGTTGTAATTAAGGATTTGGTCTGTGGCTGTAGTGTTTCTGTATACGCTGGTCAGGAATTCACTGTTGTTTGTTCGTTCCATCATTACGTCTTGAAGCGGGGAGTTGATTGTTGTTCTCTTCCACCCTGCTGAACTTGATCCCGGTGAATATGCTGTTAATAAGGTGGTGTGTTTCTTGTAACTTTGCTCGTTTAATGATCAGGAAGGTATCGTCCAGGTATCTAACCCATAGTTTAGGCTGGATCTGGGGAGGGCTGTACGTTCCAGTCTTTGCATAACAGCTTCCGCTATGAGCCCCCAGATGGGTGAACCCATAGATTGACCCATCAATTTGCTCATATGCCTGGCCGTTGAAGACGAAGTGCGTGGTAGGCATAGGTCGAGTAATTTTGGCATGTTGTCCTTGCTGATGCTTTCATTGGAGGTTTGTGTTTCAGATTGGCCAGTAATATGGTCAGTGTCTTCTTTGCTAGTGTCATGTCGATAGAGGAGAATAGTGCTATAATGTCGAAAGAGACCATTGTTTCCTCCTTGTCGATTTTTATCTTCCTGATGTTGTCCAGGAATTCCTGTGCTGAGTGCATGGAGTGGAGCGATCTGTTGGTGAGGTGTTTTAGTCTCTGTTGTAACTCCTTGGGTAACCTGTGTGTCGGTGTGCCCGGCAGAGGGGGATGACAGGGGTGTCAGGTTTGTGTACTTTGTAGAATCAGGGGGTGTTTGATCCACTAGGTTTCATTTTTAGGAAGTCTGTTCGTGTTATTTGTCCTGCCTGTTGTAATTTCTTCAGTGTATAGGTGATTCTGTTCTCCAACCGTGGTGTGGGCTCTGACTCCCTCTGTTGGTAAATGCTGGTATCTGCAAGTAGTTTTTGTGCTTTCTCAATGTAACCTGATTTGTTCATTATAACCGCCAAACAGCCTTTGTCTGCTGCTAAGATTATGATGTTCCCGTCTTTCTTTAGTCCTTTGAGGGCTTTCCTTTTTGATATATTGAGTGTCTTTGCCTGGCTTCTCCTGTTCAGTGTAGGGACTATGGTTTGATGGATGGCTTGTTGTGTTTCTTCCATGAGTCTGTTAGATTTCAGTGTGGCCTTGAGTGTAGCCAGGAAATCCATTTTGTTGGTATCCTTACAATAAGAGTCAAGTCCCCGTATTAGGACTGCTTTCTTGGTGTCTGATAAATTTCTTACCCATGTGTCTGGTTTGTTCTTGTCATTGCTATGTATCAGTTTTGTCAAGCTTTTCTTGCAGTGTGAATCTCTTCTTGGTTCTGGTCCTGTTTTGCATGACCCTAATGGCCTGTTTGAGAGTTATGGTCCACTGTTGGTTGTTCAAGTTCAAGAATAGGATTTTTGGTGTGAAATTTCTCGCTCGTATTTGTTGAAGCGGTTATGGGCATTCGTTATCATAACTTGTAGCATCCTGTGCCGTTTTGTTCAGCTGTTTTTCTTGCTTGTGCATTGTTAAGGGGGGGGGGGGTTTGTATTTGACGCTGCAAGTTAGTACCTGGTTTCTGAGGCATTTATGTAGAAAATGGAGTTGCTCATGGGTAGTACTCAGCTGGTTAGCACAGGTTTCCTATTTTTGGGCTTGTGTGAGCGTGTTTTGCCTGTAAGTGTTTAATGTTTTATTACAAACAACTCCAAGAAGACATGGTATGCTCCAACACACTGGCCACCTGACCCTATATTAGAAACACATCAGAACTGACTGCAAGACTCCTACAACCTCTTGGAATAAGGATAGCACAAAAACTAACAGCCATACTTTGCCAGTTACTCTCAAAGACCAAAGACCCCATACCCACAATGAGTAGGACAAATGTGATATATAAAATACCATACAGCAACTGCAAGAAACACTGCATAGGACAGAGGGCAGGACACATGCCACCAGGATACATGAACACCAACTCGCAGCAAAATGGTACGACCAACTCTTCCTTGTTTCAATACACTCCAACATTGAAGGACATCAATTTAACTGGGACAAAGTTACAGTACTAGGACAAGCGGGACAAAGACAAGCACGAGAATTCCTGGAGGCCTGGTTTTACCACCGATAAGCAAACATGTTGAAAAATACCACATCCCACTGCGGTACAAAACTGGAAACAAGACTGCCCACCATGACAGACTGGACAGTAAAAATTCACAGCAAGACAGAACAACAGCTTCAACGGAGGCTACACAACATTGACGATGTCACCTAGAAGAAAGACGAAATGTTTGCATGAAAACTAGCCAGCTCAGCGAACCAACAACTCCAAACTCACTTTTATATCCCAGACATACTCCACTGCCTCCACTTTCTTGATGTCATCTTAAGCATGTCCCCACCAGCGTACAGGTTCCAGTCTGAAGCACTCCCAGGCACCTGTAATTCTATATATATGCCACCTAAACCGCTTGTTTAGATTCCAATCTGTAAGTCACTCCTGGGTAGTTGTTATCCTTTATTTAAACCACCCCTACATATAAAACACCTAAATCCCTTCATTATATTTTGTCTGTAACTCCCTCCCGAGCATCTGTTATTTTAAATATAAACCCCATGAACTCCTCAATTAGATTCCAGATGGGGATTCATTTCTGCGCCTTGGAATACTGGGAAGGTGGGTTTTTTATGATTTATTCAAACACGAATGAGGTTGAATTGCACCTCAAGAGCAGGAGCGGGTACTCACGCCAGTCGGTACCACCGTTTGCTGACACTTGAGGCTTTCAGGAGATGAGGCAGTGACAGAAAATGGAAAATCACCAAGAGCAGCTCATCTGGTAACTCTCCCCAGGAACAGCTCACACCTGGATAAGAGAGGGAGGGGGGAGGAGAGAGAGAAAGGGAGGGAGAGAGAGAGAGAGGGAGGGAGGAACAGAGAGAGATGAAGGGGGGGGAGGGGGAGAGAGAGAGGGAGGGGGAGAGAGAGAGAGAGGGAGGCGGAGGAGAGAGGGAGGCGGAGGGAAGTAGAGAGAAAGGGAGAGAGAGAGAGGGAGGGAAAGAGAGGGGGGAGGGAGAGAAAGAGACGGGGGAGGGAGACAGAGATGAAGGGAGAGAGAGAGAGATGAAGGGAGAGAGAGAGAGGGAGGGAGAAAGAGAGAGAGAGAGAGGGAGGGGGAGGGGGAGACAGAGAGAGAGAGGGAGGCGGAGGAGAGAGGGAGGGGGAGGGAGATAGAGAGAAAGGGAGAGAGAGAGAGAGGGACGGAGGGGGAGAGAGAGAAAGGGAGGTGGGAGAAAGAGAAAGAAAGGGGGAGAGGAGAGAGAAAGGGAGGGAGATGGTGAGAGAGCGAGAGGGAGATAAACAATAAACACTGTATAAACATTACGGGACCCAGCACTGATACATGTTGTACCACTGCACACTGAGCTCCAGTCACACAAACAGCCACCTAGCACCGGTTCTGAGGAAGGGTCACCTGACTCAAACGTTAACTCTGATTTATCTCCACAGATGCTGCCAGACCTGCTGAGCTTTTCCAGCAATTTCTGGTTTTGTTCCTACCACCACCCTCTGTCTACTGTAACTAAGCCAATTTTGGATCCATCTTGCCAAGTTAATGTAGATTCCACAAGGTTTTAGCTTCTTTATCAGTCTTCCTTGTGGGACCTTGACAAAGGCTTTGCTGAAATCCATATAAACCAGATCAACTGCACTACCCTCATATGCACACCTGGTCACATTTTTGAAAAATTCAATCAGATTTGAGAGGCATTACCACCCTCTGACAAAGCCATGCTGACTATCCCTGATCAAACCTTGCTTCTCCAAATTTTCTCCTTCAGAAGTTTCTCCAATAATTTCCCTACGCTGATGTGAGACTCACTGGTCTCTAGTTTCCTGGTTTATCTTTACCCTCCATTGTAAAAAGTAGAACTGCATAAACTGTCCTCCAGTCCTCTGTGGCCAGAGATGAATTAAACATTTGGATCTGAGCCCTTGTGATTTCCTCCCTTGCCTCCCACAATAGCTTGGTGTACAACTCATCCAGACTTGGGGATCCGTCCACTTTTAAACCCACAAAAACCTCCAGTACCTCCTCCTCCCTATGTCAATTTGCTTAAGAACCTCACAGTCCATCTTCACAAATTCTTCTTCAGTCAAGACAGATCTAAGGTTCTCATTTAACACCCTACCAATATCCTCCAGCTTCACTCACAGATTGCCCTCTTGGTCCCAAATGGGCTCCACTCTTCCCTTAAATGATCCTTTCCACTTAATAGATTTAAAGAATATCTTAGGACTTTCCCCAATCTGACCTGCTCCCTCTTTGTTCTCCTTATTGCTTTCTTGGGAATCAGAGCAGCAGGTCAGCACGTGGAGTGATTGAGGAGAAGGTAGAGGTTATGTCAAGTAAGTCTCTAATAGGAAGAACAGGCGGGGCCAGGTTAATGAGCATGGTGGGACTGGAGACCTAAAGAGTATAACATGTAAACCAGATGACCCTCGAACCTGGATTAGACATGGAACTACAACATTGTACCCATTACAGAAACTTAGTTGAGAAGGGCAGGACTGGCAGCTCAATATTCCAGAGTTCAGGTATGATACAGAAGGATGTAAAAGGAGTGGGAAGTGGCATTACTGTTTAAGGAGAATGTCACACCTGCATTAAGAGAGGACTTGGGGTCTCATCCAGTGAGGCTGTATGAGTAAAAGTCAGGAAGAAGAAAAATGCAATCACTATGATGCGGTTATACCATTGGCCTCCCATTAGCCAGGGATAGATAAAAGAAAAAATATGGAAACAGATCACGGAAAGATATAAAAATAGGGTTGTAGTAGTGGATGATTTTAACTTCCCCTATATCGACTGGGCCTCCTTTAATACCAGGGGCTTAGAATGGGAAGAATTTATTAGATGTGTCCAGGAGGGTTTCTTAAAACAATATGCAGATAGTCCATCTCCAATAGGCAGTACTCCCCACAGCAGACTGGACAGTATAAATTCCAAACGGAGTAGAATAACATCGCTTCATCAGAGGGACCACTGATGATGTCACCTAGCATATGACGAAACGTCTGAATGAGCAAGCCAACACCCTCATCACCCCCTCAGCCTCCAACAGTCCAGGGAAAATAGCCCCAGCCTATTCAGCCTCTCCCTGTAGCTCAAACCCTCCCATTCTGGCCAACATCCTAGTAAATCTTTTATGAACCCTTTCAAGTTTCACAACATCCTTCCTCTGGCAGGGAGACCAGAATTGTTCACAGCATTCCAATAGTGGCCATCCAATGTCCTGTGCAGCTGCAGCATGATCACTCAGCAATGTGGTTGACTCTAACTGCCTTCTGGGCAATTGGGCAATCCAATACTGCATATTGGAGAATGGAGAAGGCGCAATAATAGACCTTGTACTAGGGAATGTGCCTGATCAGGTGATTGAAGTTTGAGTGGGACAGCATTTAGGTTCATTCTTGTGAACCCCCTCTAGACCCGCTCCAACACCAGCACAGCCTTCCTCAGATATGGGGCCCAATACTGCTTGCAATATTCCAAATGAGGCCTGACCAGAGCCTAATACAGCTTCAGCACTATACCCCTGCTCTTGTATTCTTTGCCCTCATTGGCTCTCTTTTGTCTAACTTACTCATTACCTTCTCAAAGAATTCTAACAGATTTATTAGGCATGACTTCCCCTTGACAAAGCCATGCAGACTCAGCCCTATTTTACTCTGCACTTCCAAGTGCTTTGCAATCTCATCCTTGATAATGGACCCTAAGATCTTATCAATGACAGAGATCAGGCTACCCAGAATATAGTTTCCTGCCTTTCTCCCTTCCTAAACAGGAGTGTTACATTAGCCATTTTACAGTCCACTGGGACCCTTCCTGTCTCCATTGATTCCTGAAAGATCACCACTCCTGCCTCCACAATGTCCTCAGCTGTCACCTTCAAAACTCTGGGGTGTAGTCCATTTGTCCAGGTGATTTATCTACCTTCAGACCCTTCAGCTTCCCTCAGCAGCTTCTCCTTAGTCATGGCCACTACACTCATCCCTGTCCCTGATTCTCTCGAAGTTTTTGTATGCTGCTGTTGTCTTCCAGTGAAGACTGACGTAAAGTACCTATTCAGTTCCTCCGCCATTTACTTTGTCGAGTTGCAGGTAGACAGGATAGTGAAGAAAGCGTTTGGAATGCTTGCCTTTATTGGTCAGTGTATTGAGTATAGGAGTTATTTTTTATTCATTTAGGTAGCATTTATTGCCTATCCCAATTACCCAGAGGGCAGTTAGAGTCAACCACATTGCTGAGTGATCATGCTGCAGCTGCACAGGACATTGGATGGCCACTATTGGAATGCTGTGAACAATTCTGGTCTCCCTGCTAGAGGAAGGATGTTGTGAAACTTGAAAGGGTTCATAAAAGATTTACTAGGATGTTGGCCGGAATGGGAGGGTTTGAGCTACAGGGAGAGGCTGAATAGGCTGGGGCTATTTTCCCTGGACTGTTGGAGGCTGAGGGGGTGATGAGGGTGTTGGCTTGCTCATTCAGACGTTTCGTCATATGCTAGGTGACATCATCAGTGGTCCCTCTGATGAAGCGATGTTATTCTACTCCGTTTGGAATTTATACTGCCCGGTCTGCTGTGGGGAGTACTGTCATTTCCAGTTTTGATCTGTATGGGTTTGTATATGGGGTCCAATTCTATATGTTTGTTGATTGAAGTATGGGTGGAGAACCATGCCTCTAGGAATTCCTGTGTGTGTCTAATGTTTGGCTTGGGCTACTATGGTTATTTTGTCCCATTTAAACTGATGGCCTTCATTGTCTGAATATACTGATATTAAGGAGAGTTCATCATGCCATTTTGCTGATAGCTGACGTTCGTGTATTCTGATGGCTAGTTTCCTTCCTGTCTGTCCACTGTAACGTTTGTGGAAGTTGTTGCATGGTATTTTGTAAACCATGTTGGTTCTGCATGTTGTGGGAATGGGGTCTTTAATCCTTGTGAGCGTGTGGTCGTAGAGTGGCTGTGGGTTTGTGGGCCACCATGATACCTGGTGGTCTTAGGAGTCTTGTTGTCAGTTCCAATATGTTCCTGATGTACGGCAGTGTGGTCAGTGTCTTACGTCGTACTGTGTCCCTCCTGTCGTTGTCTGTTTTGTAAGCATCGGTGGATGAAGTTGTGGGGATATCAGTTTAAAGCGAGGATTTTGTGTAAGTGTTCTTCCACTTCCCGGCGTAGTTCTGGGGGGTTGCAGTGTGTCCTGACCCGTCCAAATAGTGTCCCAATGCAGCTTTGTTTGTGGGTGTTGGAGTGGTTTCTGTGGGAGTTGATCTGTATGGGTTGCTTTTCTGTACACTGAGGTTTGGAACTCCCCATTTGTCATTGCTCTACTTTAACAGCCAGAAGCGGAAGTTCTTGTGAATCTAATTCCTGTGAATACGCTGTTGATGAGGTGGTGGGTGTCTTCCAATTTGTTGCGTTTAATAATGACAAATGTGTCGTCTATGTACTGGATCCACAGTGTAGGTTGAACGTGGGGGACGGTGGCGTGTTCTTGTCTTTGCATGACTGTTTCTGTGGGGAGTCCTGAGATGGGTGGCCCCATTGGTGTACCGCTGATCTGTATGTATACTATTAAAAAGATAAAGTGTGTGGTGAGGCAGAGGTCTAGTAATTTAAGTATGTTGTCACTGCTGGTGGAGCTGCTGGTCTGCATTGCTGTTTCCTATAGCAACATGGCCACTGTTTCTTTGGCTAGTGCGATGTCAACTGATTGAATAAAGCTGTGACATCAAAGGATACATAATCTCATCATCACTGATTTTTATGTTCTTGAGGTTATTGAGGAAATCTTGGGTTGAGTGGATGGAGTGAGGTGACCTGTCTATTAGGTGTTTCAGTCTCTGTTGTAGGTCCTTGGCCAGTTTGTGTGAAGGCGTGCCTAGTAGGGAAACAATAGGACTGAGAGGGATGTCTGCTTTATGTACTTTAGGCAGTCCATAGAAGCGGAGGGTGTTTGTGCTTTCTGGTTTCATTCTCATGAAGTTTGTCTTAATTATCTGCCCTGCATTCATTAGTTGCTTCAGTGTCAGGGTGATCCTATTACCAGCTACGATGTTGGGTCTATTGCCACTTGTTGGTAAGTGGTTGTATCTGCAAGCAATGCCTGTGCTTTCTTAACATAGTCTGGTTTGTTCATAAAGACAGTCATGCACCCTTTTGTCTGCTGCTAAGATTATGATGTTCTTGTCTTTCTTGTGTTTATCTAGTGCTTTTCTCTCTGCTGTGTTCAGGTTGTCCCCTTTGTTCTTTCTGGGTAACGTGGGGATTATTTTATAAAGGGGTGAACTTATGGAGGTTTGTAAAGTCATAAGGGGCATGGACAGGGTAAATAGACAAGGTCTTTTCCCCAGGATGGGGGAGTCCAAAACAAGAGGGTATATATTTAAGGTGAGAGGGAAAAGATTTAAAAGGGATCTAAGGGGTAACTTTTTCAGAGGGTGATGCGTGAATGGAACGAGCTGCCAGAGGAAGTGATGAGGCTGGTACAATTACAACATTTAAAAGGCACCTGGATGGGTACATGAATAGGAAGGGTTTAAGGGATATGGGCCAAATACTGGCAAACGGGGCTAGGTTAATTTAGGATATCTGGTCGGCATGGACGAGCAGGACTGAAGAGTCTGTTCTTGTGCTCTCTGTCTCTATGACTCTATGATGTGGAGGTGCCAGTGTTGGACTGGGGTGGACAAAGTCAGAAGTCACATGACACAATTGACGAAGGGGCTGTGCTCCAAAAGCTTGAGAGTTCAAATAAACTTGTTGGACTGTAACCTGGTGTCATGTGACTTGGGTCTATGACTTCTCCAGGCACTACTTTGGCCTGATCCTGGCGTATTTTAATAAAATCTGCTTTTCCCCAATCCAAAACCTTGTTTTGCAGATGTGTAAATAACAAATTGAAAACATGTGGTGCTGTGTTTGCTATCATTAAAGTGCTCGTTTTATGTCACCTCAAAACCTATCCGGCTCCATTCCCCAGAATTAAGTCCAGAACTGCACCATCCCTTTTTGGACCTTCTGCATGTTGATAATGAAAATGTTATCATATATATTTTAAAAAATCTGCCCCCTCTAGACCTTTATTATTATAGTATGATTATCCCATTTGAGGAGCAGATCAGTGGCAGATGAAATTTAACCCTGATAAATCGGAGGTGATACACTTTGGAAGAAGGAACAAGACAAGCCGATACACAATAAATGGTTGAGCATTAAGAAGCTCAAAGGAACAGAGGAATCTTGGGCTATTTGTCCATGGATCCCTGAAGGTAGCAGGACAGGTTAACTGTACCACCAGTTTGATTGGGACAACACCCGGATCCCAGAGACAAGCACGGGAATTCCTAGAGGCCTGGCTCTCCACTAAGAAGGCCATCAACAAACACATAGAACTACAGCCTATATATACACCAATGCGAAGGAAAACCGGAAATGAGGTAATCAAATCCAACAGACCCCAGAGATTAAATACCAGGTGAGAAAACACAACAGCGCTTCATCGGAGGCTGCACTGATGATGTTACCCAGCAGGGTAATGAAACGTGTGAGAACTAACGAACCAGCTCAGCGAGCGAACCAACCACAACAGGTTAATAGGGTAGTTAAGCAAGGAAGCAAATGTATCACTTGTCTTTATCAGTTGTGGCATAGATTATGAGACCTGGCAGGTTATGGTGGAGCTGTACAGGATTTTGGTTAGTCCACAGCTGGAATACTGTGTACAGTTCTGGTTATCACACCAAAGGATGTAATTGCACTGGAGGGGGTGCAGAGGAAGATTCACTAGGATGGAGCCGTTTATCAATGAAGAGAGACTGGATAAGCTTTGTGTTGTTTTTTGTGGAGCACAGAAGATTAAAAGGGGACCAGAGTGACATGTACAAGATTATGAGGGGCGTGGACAGGGTGGATAGACAGCAGCTGTTCCCCTTAGTTACAGGATCATTAACAAAGCACACAGTTTTAAAGTGAAAGTCAGGAAGTTTAGAGGGGATTTGAGGGATTTGTTTTTCCTCCAGAGGGTGGTGGGGGTCTGGAATGCACTGCCTGGGAGAGTAGTTGAGGCAGGAAACCTCACAATCTCTAAAAAGTACTCAGATGAACATGTGGTGTTGTAACATTCAAAGCTGGGGCCTGGTGCAGGAAAGTGGGACTAGTGTAGGTAGTAATTAACAGTTTTTGAGAAGATTTGTAGCTCGTATTGTGGATGAGGTTGTAGACTTGCTCACCGAGCTGGTGTGTTTGATTGCGGACATTTCATCACCCTGCTAGGTAACATCGTCAGTGCACCTCTGGTGAAGCGTTGGTGTTCTGTCCCACTTGTTATTTATACGCCTCGGTTTCTTGGGATGGTTGGTACCACTTCCAGTTCTGTTTCTCAGTGGTTTGTATATCGGGTCCAATTCAGTTTGTCTGTTGATGGAGTTCCGATCAGAATACCAGGCCTCCAGAAATTCCCTGGCATGTCGCTGATTGGCTTGTGTTATTATAGATGTGTTGTCCCAGTGAAAATTGTGTCCTTCTTTGTCCGTGTGTATTGAGATCAGTAAGAATTGGTCATATCTGTTAGTGGCTAGTTGATGTTCGTGTAACCTGATAGTTTTCTTCCAGTTTGGCCTGTGTAATGTTTCTCACAGTCCTTGCATGGTATTTTGTATATTACAGTGGTTTTGTTAGTTGTGGATATGGGATCCTTTAGTTTGTCAGTAGCTGTCACATGGTGGCTGTTGGTTGGTTGGTTACCCTGATACCTAGGGGTCTGAGTAGTCTGGTGGTCATCTCTGACATGTCTCCGATGTACGGTAGGGTGACTATTGTGTCTGGCCATGTTGTGTGTTCTTGTTGTGGTCTGTCGTGGAGATAATGGTGGATTGTACTTTTTGGGTATCCATTCCTTTTAAAAACTTTGTACAAGTGTTCCTGTCGTGGAACCTTGGAATTGCATAAAGCACACATCGGTGGACAGTTGAACTGTTTCCTCCTCTTTTCTCTGTGACTGTTTGGGGGTTTATAATAGACTCCCAGTAATGTGATAGCTCCCTCTGTATTCCAAAACTTTACTCATAAAGCCTCATTTGCAGACCTTTCCAAAATGTCATTCCTCCTTATTGCAGTAGCTATCATGACTGGGACTACCAGAATTTATAACATTGGAAGGTGTGCTGCCCAATCAATTGCCTCACTCCCTAAATGGCTGGTGCATGACTTTAGCCCCCATTTATATCATTGGTACCAACACATGACTTCTGACTTCTCAATTGCCCCCTTGAGGATGCTCTGCTGTTGCTCAGTGATATCCCGGACTCTGGGACCAGGGAGGTAGCACACTGTCCCAGAGTTTGTCTGGAGCTGCATAAACACTGTCACTATTGAATATTTTACCATTATTTCCCTTGGACTCTTAGCGATCCCTCCTTATTGAAGTTGGTTGGCTCGCTGAGCTGGTTTGTTGTTCCGCAGACGTTTCGTTACTGTGCTTGGTAACATCCTCAGTGCAGCCTCTGATGAAGCTTTGGTGTGTTTTCCCGCCTAGCTTTTAAACTCTGGGGTCCGTTGCGATGGATTGCCTCACTTCCGGGTTTCCTCCGTAGCGGAATGTACATGGGGTCGAGTTCAATGTGTTTATTAATAGCATGCTTCGTGGAGTGCCATGCTTCCAGGAATTCTCGTGCTTGTCTCTGCCTAGCCTGTCCCAGGATCTTGGTGTTGTCCCAGTCGAAGTCGTGGTTTAAAAGCCAGGTGGGAAAACACACCGATGCTTCATCAGAGGCTGCACTGAGGATGTTACTAAGCAGGGTAAGGAAACGTCTGCGGAACAACAAACCAGCTCGGCGAGCCAACCAACCTCAACACCCACAACCCGAGCTACAAATCTACTCCAAAACCTTAGATCCCTCCTTATGCAGCTGGGCCACCCACATTGCCCTGAATTTTGCCCTTGCTGTGTTCCATAGTCGAACCCACGCTGTCATTGTTTTCTAACCCAGAAAAGCAGTCAAAAAATAGGATGCCCTCTGGGGCTTTCCAGTCTGCCTGCCTTGCCTCACTTCTCTGCCCAAGTCTCTGATTCCCCCTCTCAATTTGTCTCATGTTTCGCCAAACACATGAATGCTAAATTTTATTTTAAGAAAGGAGTCTAATATTGACAAGCAGATGGTGGTCATTAACTGAAGATTCACCTGCATTTCCATAAAGAGACCAAATTTATAATTGTTGGATTAGGAGCTGCATGTTTGTTATTTACAACCCTGTCTTTAAAAATAAATAAATATAACTATTTTTTAAACCAGAAATCATAACTGAAACCAAAGAGGGACAACAAATAGAAAACAAAACAGAAAAGCAAACATGAGAATAGATAAGCAAGAAATTATTGAAAACAAACATTTACCCTTTTCAGGTTGCGACTGGTGACAGTACAATGGGAAAGCAAATTAATTTCAGTTGCAACTTCCCTTTTGCAAAACCATATTTGTCTCATCACACTGCACATCTAAATAAAATTTCGGTCAGGATTCCAACATTCTCCAATCATGGTCAGAGTATCTACTATCTCAGCAGCATTGTCTTTTAGAATCTGAGAAAGTAAGCCATTGGGTCCTGAGGATTTTAAAACATTCGTTCATGGGGTGTGGATGCCATTGGTAAGGGTGGTGGTTGGTGCCTGCCCTATATTGCCCTGAGACTGAAAAGACTTGCTTAGCCATTTCAGAGTGCAGTTAAGAGTCAAACTGTTACTGTGAGTTTGTAGTCCAGACAATTTCATTCACTAAATCCTTTCGGGAAGATTTTCATTCTCACAGAATTGCTATCAACTGTATTTCAGTTCCATGTTTAGTAATTGGATTGAAATTCCAGCAGTGGCCGTGGTAGGATTTGAACCCATGTCTTCAGATCACTACCTGGGCTCTTGAATTAATTGTCCAGTGAACACCACCCCCTGAAAATTTCTCTGCAAGCCACTCACCACCCTGACTTGGAAATATATCACCATTCTTGGACCACAATCTGGAATTCCCTCCCTAAGGGCATTGTGGGTCAACCTACAGCACACGGACTGCAGTGATTCAAGAAGTCAGCTCACCACCACATTCTCAGCAGGGCAAGTGGGGACAGGTGATAAATGCTGGCCCAGACAGCAACATCCACATCCCAGGAGTGAATAAAACAAAACATTACCACCTCCAACCATGTCTCCTGTAATTATATAACTGGCTTCTAGGCTAGATTATGTGATTTTCAAGATGGAATTCAGTGGCACTGTGATCACTGTCTCCAAGTAGACCATTTTCAATTATATTACTGTTTAAACCTGCCTGATTACACAATATTTGATGCAAAATAACTTTGTCCCTAGTTGATTCCAGTATGTTTTGCTTCAGGAAATGGTCATGAAAGGTTTCTACAAATTTATCTTCTAGACTATCTTTGCTAATTTCAGTTTGTATAAAGATTAGAATATGCTACACAATTATTACACACTTTTTTTTGACAAGTGCTGTTTATTTATTCCAATTTCAACAATTTCATTCTGGACTCGAAACACTGGCACTGTTTCTTTCTCCAGATTCTGCCAGACTTAATGGGTTTCTCCAATACTTTGTCTTTGTTTCAGATTACGTATTGTCAAACGTTCGGCAGGATGGATTAACTGCTGTTGGGGCCAATAAACCAGTCCCACTAGATTATCTGATATCTTCAGTATGTTTGTCTACAGATTTAAGAGTGTTGGTGGGGGGAGGGGGCAGTGAGGTCATTCAGGACTGAATGCTCTGAAGAAAAACAGCTCTAGCTCCCTGATGTTTGTACCCTACATCCCACTTGCTTTGACGAAGACACCTTTACAACATGCTGCTGTGTACCTGATGAAGGATGAGCACTCTTCCGAAACCTCTTGGAGACCAGAAAGTTGTGCACCTGGTTCTCTTTCCCCCGGCAGCTCCTGGGTCGTTTTGGAGGAGCAGCTCGATCAGAGGGTTCCGCTGCTTTGTTTGTTTTCTCCTCGATCAGACGGACTCCCATCACCGTCATCAATGAGCGGGTCTCAGCTAGGTCCCAGCTCCATGTGAATGTGCTTGGGCTGCAGCTGGATGGTGTCACCTCCTGCAAAACACTGAGAGACAGAGACAGGATCATTCAACAACTGACCCAATACTGAGCAACACTGTACGGACAAAGAGCTCAGATCAATCATCCTTCCTTACACTCACCGGGTATCCTTCCCCAGCTCAGTACCACCCTCCAAGCGGATCCGGCCTGTCTCCCTCTCCCCCTTCCATCTCCCCGTTTCCATCTCTCCCCCTGCTTTTCCGGCGGGAAGTTCGAACTCCGCGCGCTAACCGGATGCCTTGTCTGATTGGCTCTCTTTGGAAGGGGGCGTGACCACGTCGTTGAACACGACTGCACCACCGTAGGGCATTCTGGGGTTTGTAGGAGGCCCTTGCCCGTGGGAAACTACATTACCCAAGATGCACCGCGTCGGAAATGACGCGTACAGGGGTGTCATAGGTAAACTTGGACCGGAAACAACCGAGGAGAGGAAGAGTGAGAGGTTGGGTGGGGGAGAGAGGGGTTGGGGATTGGCGGGTAGGGGAGAGAACGGGGGGGGAACGGGGAAGAGTGAGGAGGGGAAAGAGAGAGAGGTTGGAGGGGCAGGATGAGGCAATAAGAATGGAGAGGGACAGGGACAGGGACGAGACTGTGAGGAGGAGAGAAGGAGATGGGGGGCGATAGAGAAAAATAACAACATCCCCCACTCCCTCCCCTCCCCTCACCCCACTCCCCTCCCCCCCCCCCCCCCCCACCCCCTCCCCTCCCCCCCCAACTCCCTCCCCTCCCCCCACTCCCTCCCCTCCGTCCCTTCCTGCCCCCCCAACCCCCTCCGTCCCTTCCTGCCCCTCCCTCCACCCCATTTTCCCTCTTTCCTTCCCTCCCCTTTCCACCTCCCCCTCCCTCCACACTACCTTCTTTGACATTCAGTTCTTTTTCTTCTCCCCATACAGGGTTACTCAGTGGCTCCTCGGGCAGCGGTGCCTCCCAAAGCCCCTATTCTCTTATTCTCCAACTGACCATGAGTGGGGCAGCATTGGGAATCGATATTGTGGTGGTGTTCTTCCTGGCTCTGCTGGTTCTGTATCGATATGCCGACTTCAGAAAGCAGCACAAGCTGGTGATTGTAGCCACACTGTTAGCCTGGTATCTCTGCTTCCTCATTGTCATCATCCTGCCTCTGGATGTCACCACGGTAACAACACACTGTAATTTTTTACCCCACAGTGGCTCTTGTATGTTGTGTTTATCTTTTGTTGCACCATGTCCAAAACGCCTGGCCACTACAGTTAGACTAGCCACATGTCAGTGACTTGCTCAGGTGCCCAGTCTGCACAAATCTATTGCATAGACAGTCAGTCCAGGACACAGTTTAAAAATAAGGGGTAGGCCATTTAGAACAGAGTTGAGGAAAAACTTCTTCACCCAGAGAGTGGTGGATATATGGAATGGTCTGCCCCAGAAGGCAGTGGAGGCCAAGTCTCTGGATACTTTCAAGAAAGAGATGGATAGAGCTCTTATAGATAATGGAATCAACGGTTATGGGGATAAGGCAGGAACAGGATACTGATTGTGGATGATCAGCCATGATCATAATGAATGGTGGTGCTGGCTCGAAGGGCCGAATGGCCTACTCCTGCACCTATTGTCTATTGTCTGTTGTCTATACTTGAAGATGCTAAGTTGCCAAGATCAGACCAGATGCATCAAAGGATGCTGGTGGAAGGTGAGAGTGGAAATTGCAAAGATACAGGGCTGATATCAGTGAGTTGGTGGGCTGCAAACTTTTGCTCAAAATAAAAACGCAAGTACAGACCAGTTAGTTTAGCCTTGATCGTTATTTAGGATAAAATTAACAGTCATGACTGATCATCCCCCTCAGTACCCCTGTTCCCTCTGCCCCTTGTATCCTTTGATCCCTTTAGTCCAAAGATTCAATCCAACTCTTGCTCAAAAACAAGATAACAAGGTGTAGAGCTGGATGAACACAGCAGGCCAAGCAGCATCATAGGATTGGCCTGCTGTGTTCATCCAGCTCAACACCTTGTTATCTCGGATTCTCCAGCATCTGCAGTTCCTATTATCTCTTGCTCGAAAACATTGTGTTTTGGCCTCAACCACTTTCTGTGGCAGAGAATTCTACTGGCTCCCCACTGCCT
The DNA here is from genome assembly GCA_024137785.1 of Ginglymostoma cirratum. Taxonomy (NCBI): domain Eukaryota; kingdom Metazoa; phylum Chordata; class Chondrichthyes; order Orectolobiformes; family Ginglymostomatidae; genus Ginglymostoma; species Ginglymostoma cirratum. The sequence goes on along the minus strand of JAHRHZ010000186.1, from coordinate 1,200,925 downwards.
GGGTAAAGACGTTGCTCCTCATCTAAGTCCTAAACGGTCAGCTCTGTATTATTCGACTGTTGTCCTGTTTTTGGACTCTGCTGTCAACAAGAAAATCCTTCCAGCATTTACTCTCTCTAGTTTGGTTAGAGTTTTATGGTGGACAAATTGGTTAAGATAGCATATGGGATACTTGTCTTTATTTGTCAAGGCACAGGGTTTAAGAGCAATGAAGTTATGCCGGAACTGTGTAAAATATTGGCTAGGCCTCAGCTACAGTATTGTGTAAAGTTCTGGAATCCACATTATAGGCGGGATGTGATAGCAGCAGAGAGGGTGTAGAGGAAATTGATCAGGATGCTTGCCTGGACTGGAGAGTTTCAGAGATGAAGAGAGATTGGACAAACTGGAGACAGTAAGAACTGCCGATGCTGGAGTCAGAGATACACAGTGTGGAGCTGGAGGAGCACAGCAGGCCAGGCAGCATCTTTCTGAAAGAAGGGTCCTGACCTGAAATGTCAACTTTCCTAACTCCTCTGATGCTGCCTGGTCTGTTGTGTTCCTCCAGCTCCACACTGTGTCATCTTGGACAGACTGGAGTTGCTTTCCTTGGTGCAGAGGAGACTGGCGAGTTCACACTGAGATGTATATAATCTTGAGGGACATAAGATAAGGTGGAAAGGAAGAAACCTTCCCTCTGGTTGATATGAATGACTGGGGGCATTGATTTATGGAGTCACAGTCATACAGCACATAAACAGACTCTTTGGTCCAATTCGTCTGTGCCGACCAGACATCCCAGTCTGACGTTAGTCCCATTTGTCAGCATTTGGCCCATGTCCCTCTGATGCCTTTTAAATGTTGTAATTGTACCAGCCTCCACCACTTTCTCTGGCAGCTCATTCCATACACGCACCACCCTCTGCGTGAAAAAGCTATCCCTCAGGCCCTTTTTAAATCTTTCTCCTCTCACCTTAAACCTATGCCTTCTAGTTTTGAACCACCCTCTTCCCTGGGAAAAAGACCTTGGCTATTCACTCTATTCATGCCCCTCATGATTTACAAACCTGTATAATGTCACCCCTCAGCCTCCGATGCTCCAGAGAAAAAAGCCCCAGCCTATTCAGCCTCTCCCTATAACTCGAACCCTCCAGTCCCAGCAACAGACTTGTAAATCTTCAGTACCCTTTCAAGTTTAACAACACCCTTCCTTTAGAAGGACAACCAGAATTGTACACTGTATTCTGAATGTGGCCTCACTAATGTCCTGTATTGTGCAACATTGACATCCCAACTCCTATACTCAATGGTGTGACCAGTGAAGGCAAGTGTCCCAAATATCTCCTTCACCAACAACAGCACCAACAGAAGTTGCTGGAAAAGTTCAGCAGGTCTGGGAGCATCTGTGAAGAAAACATTAGTGTTAACATTTCTGGTTCAGTGACCTTTCCTCAGCCTCCTTCACCATTCTGTCTATCTGTGACTCCACTTTCAAGGAACTATGTATCTGCACCCCTAGGTCTCTTTGTTCAGCAACAGTCCCAGGGCCCTACCATTAACCGTATAAGTCGTGCCCTGGTTTGCCTTTTCAGAATTGATCACGTTATGTTTATCTAACTAAAACATGAACTGTCAGTCTTTGGCTGATTGGCCCATCTGATCAAGGTGCTGTCGTACTCTGAGATAATCTTCTTCACTGTCCACTATACCACCTATTTTGGTGTCAGCTGCAAACTTATTAACCATGCCTCCTATTTTTGCATTTCAATCGTTTATATAAATGATGAAAAGCAGTGGACCCAGCACTGATCTTCGTGGCACACTGCTGGTCACAGGCCTCCACGCTGAGAAACAACCAGCTACCACCACCCTGTCCACTTTCAAAATAAGTGGTAGGAAGTTTAAAGGGGATGAGATAAAACAGTTTCATCTAGAGGGTGGTGGGGATCTGGAACTCCGTCTGAGAAGGTGGCAGAGGTAGAAACCCGCAATATTTAACAAGTATTTATATGTGATGCCAAGGCATACAAGGCTATGGACCAAGAACTGGAAAATGGGATCGGAATAATTAGGTTTTTGTTTGGAGTGGACTTAATGGGTGGAATGACCTTCTTCCGTATGTAGATTTCTATAACTCAATGATCATCATCTGGAACGGCCAGCAGACTTAATAGGCTGAATGGTTTACTTGACCTATTTTTCTTTCCTGTCTGTTTTGGGAGTATTTTGATTGAGTGGAGTTTAACTGATGCTTTCTGTTTCAGACCATTTACAGACAGTGTGAAGTCGATAGCTCCAAGATATCACCCAGCAGTGCCCCAAACTCCAGTAAGGTGTTCACAGCCAACAGGACAAACTCCTCCCACAGGTAAGACAACCCATAGCCAGTTCATTCAAAACTAATTCACCCCTTCCCTCCCCCATTTCTGACTCCTCCTCCCCTCCTGCACCACTGACCTGTCCCCTCCCTTCCCAGCCACAGACGCCCCCTCACTACTCCTCTCGGCCCCCAACATGGACCCCTGTCCGAGGTGCCGACCACTCTTCTATCCTGTGCACTGCCTGCCTCTCCAGCTCGTGCTGTCATTACTGACCTTCACACTCTGAGCTTCTCATTCTCTTCTCCCCAGTGTGCCGGATATCCCAGTGCTGCAGCAATGTTTCAAGCCTTGGAGTTACATCCCGGATGGAATTCTGCCTGTATTCTGGAGAGTTGTCTACTGGACATCACAGTTTTTGACCTGGTAAATGATACTGGAAGCCTACGTTGGGTTCAGCATTTATTTCCCATCCTTAGTTGCTCTGGAGAAGATGGTGTGGTCTGTTCTTGAGTCCCTGTGGTCAGACTGTTAGTGAATTAGAGCTCCTTGTGATAGTTTATTGACTGAACTGTCACAAAACTCTCATCATTCCCAGCGCTACGTTTGGCCTATTATTATGTACACACTTATTTAATCAATTAACCCCAGTCAGCGCCTTAACTGTTGATATACTGACGCTGCCCCTGGACGAGGTGGCCCAGTTTAAGTCCTGCCTGATCCAAGCGGACAAGTAATTGCAAGAAATATCCACACTGACTTGTGTCGTAGGTTGACCCACAATGCTGTTAGGGAGGGAATTCCAGAATTTTGACCCATTAACAGTGATATATTTTCAACTTAGAATAGTGAGTGGCTTGGAGGAGAACTTGCAGGTGATGGTGTTCCCATGTATCTGCTGCTCTTGTTCCTTCTAGATGGAAGTGGTTGTGGATTTGGAACCTGCTGTCTGAGGATCTTTGGTGAATTTCTGCAGTGCATCCTGTAGACAGTACACGCTACTGCTACTGAGCATCGGTGGTGGAGGGAGTGGATGTTTGTGGGTGTGGTGCCAATCAAGCGGGCTGCTTTGTCCTGGAAGAGCTTAGCTAGGAGAACAGCAAGTTCTGGAGCACAAGTTTAAATGTAAAGCCACTGTTTATTGCTGGCATCAGCCATTTAACGAACTAGGACACACATCATTCACTAGTTCGTATCCTTTGACTCATCCTCGTCTGCACCCTGTGTGCTGTTACAGGTGAAGTCGGTAGCTCACCACAACCCCCTTCAGACCAGTTAGATATAGGAAGCAGATGTTGGCCTAGCCAGAGACATCCACGTGCTCTGAAATATTTGTAAGCATCCATCAAGCTAGCGTTCTCCTGCATAGTATTTTCATTAGTTGTTTGACCATTTGGTTCTGTTACAGGATCTTGCTGCCTTTTATGCAGTCCTATGCTCGTTCAGGTGACTTCTCCATTACGGGAAAGATTAAGACTGCGCTGTTTGAAAATGCCATCTACTACGGCACTTACCTACTGATTTTTGGAGCTCTCCTCATCTATGTGGCTGTCCATCCTGGGCTGAGGCTTGACTGGTGAGCTACCCTTCACCTCAGGGTAGGGATGCAGGGGTGGAACTAGGGTTTATGCATGTGGCGGGGAGGGAGTGCCTCAGAGGGGTGAGTCGGAGGGGAGGGCGTGTTAAGTTGGCAGGGGAGCAGTGTTAAATTCTGGGCCTGACCAGATGTTACAGGTTGGATAAATGGAGGATGGAGAGGGGTTTCTTAAATTTATTTATGAAAATGGGTGTCACTGGCTGGGCCAGCACTTATTGCCCATCCCTAGTTGCCCTTCGAGAAGGTGGGGATGAGCTGTCTTCTTGAACAGCTGCAGTTCACGTGCTGCAGGTTGACCCACAATGCCCTTAGGGAGGGAATTCCAAAGTTTTGACCCAATGACAGTGAAGGAATGGCGATATATTTCCAGGAGTCAAGGATGTTGAAGATGACAATGCATTTGGTGAAAGGCTTCAGTGGGTTTTAGATACCATAGTGTGGTGGAGTTTGAAACTAGCGTGGCTGCGGGCGGTAGTTTGAAACTGGAATGTGGCTGGTTGGGGTGGGTTTGGGGCGCAAGTTTTAAACTGTAATGCTGGAGAAGGGTTATGAAACTAACGCGCCTGGGTGGAGGGGGAGGTTTGAAACTGTAATGTGGCTGGGATAGGGGTTGAGGAGCAATAGCAGGCTTCAGTGAATATTGATCATGACTTTCAGATATACCCCAGGGAGAGACAAGGATTCTAGGAAGGCGATTAACCCACTGAAAGGATAGTGTCAAACTGTGAGAAGAACATAAAATGTGATCAAGATTAGAGTAAAGCAGAGGATTGGAAAGCTTTAAATCTGACAATGTGACCAGTAAAATAATAATAGAGAAAAAGAAAATAAACTTTGAGAGTAAGCTTGCAAGTAATATCAAAGTAGACCGCACAAACTCCTTTAAATGTATAAGACCATAAGCCATAGGAGCAGAAATTAGGCCATTCGGCCCATCGAGTCTGCTCCGCCATTCGATCATGGCTGATAACTTCTTCACCCCCATTCTCCTGCTTTCTCCCCCTAACCCTAGATCCCCTTGATAATCAAGAACCTATCTATCTCCGTCTTTAATAAACTCAATGACCTGGTCTCCACAGCCCTCTGTGGCGGTGAATTCCATAGACTCACCCCTCTCTGGCTGAAGAAGTTTCTCCTTATCTCTGTTCTAAAAGGCCTTCCCTTTACTCTAAGGCTGTGTCCTCGGGTCCTAGTCTCTCCTACCAATGGAAGCATCTTCCCAACATCCACTTTGTCCAGTCCATTCAGTATTCTGTAAGCTTTTGGAGCACTGGTCCTTCGTCAAGTCACGTCACCTGATGAAGGAGCCATGCTCCATAAACTCGTAATTTCAGATAAACCTGTTGGACTATAACCTGGTGTTGTATGACTTTTGACTTGGGTAAAGGTCAGCCTGGGAGAATGAACAGCTGCTAATTGGGACCATTAGAGGCTGACAATGGGTTACGTGTGGTAGCAGCCCATATGATAGCAAGGCCTGGTGTGAGGGGTTGGGGTAAGGTTGGAGAATGTGCTGAGGCTCTAAGATGATTTAACTCAATATTGGATACCCTACATCCTTTAGGACACAAGTGAAAAATGAGATGCTGTTCTTCCAGCTTGTGCTGAGCTTCGCTGGAGCACTGCAGCGAGCCTGAGATAGCGATGTTGGCCAGGGAACACAATAGTGTGTTGAAGTGGCAGGCAGCTGGAAGCTCGGGGTCATTTTTGCGGACAGGGCAATAAGTGTTCCACAAAGCAATCACCCAGCCTGAGTTTTATCTCCCCGAGGTAGAGGAGACCACATTGTGAGCAGTGAATGCTGTCGACTAGATTGAGTGGAGTGCAGGTAAAGTGCTGCTTCACTTGGAAGGTGTGTTTGGGCCCTTAGTGAGGATGGAGGAAGTAAACATGCAGGTGACACACCTTCTGCAGTTGCAGGGGAAGGTGCTGTGGGGAGCTGTTGAGTGGAGGAGGAGTGGACCAGATGTCCAAGAAGGCTGACAAGGGAAAGGAGGGGAATATATTCCTTGAAAGTGGAGTCACAGGTAAATAGGGTGGTAAAGAAGGCATTTGGCATGCTTGCCTTCATTGGTCAGTGCCTTGAGTGTGGCAGTTGGGAGGTTGTGTTGTGGATGTATGGGGTATTGATGAGGCCACTTTTAGAACACTGTTCAATTCTGGCCTCCCTGCTATGGGAGAGATGTTGTGAAACTTGAGAGAGTGCAAAAAAGATTTACAAGGACGTTGCTGGGACTGGAGGGTTTGAGTAATAGAAGCTGAATAGGCTGGGGCTATTTTCCCTGCAGCATCAGAGACTGAAAGGTGACCTTCTAGAGGTTAATAAAGTCATGGGGGACATGGATAGAGTGAATAGCCAAGGTCTTTTCCCAGTATAGGAGGGGTCAAAACTAGAGGGCATTGGTTTAAGGTGAGAGGGGAAAGATTTGAAAAGTATGGGGGGCAACTTTTTCAGGCAGAGGTTTGTGTGTTTGTGGAATGAGCTGCCAGAGGAAGTGGTGGAGGCTGGTACAGTTACAACATTGAAAAGACATCTGGATGGGGACATGAATAGGAATGGTTTAGGGGGATATGGGACTAGGTCAGATGTCTGGGTCAGCGCAGATGAGTTCATAGAATCCATACAGTGCGGAAGCAGGCCATTTGGCCCATTGAGTCCACACCGACCCTCCAAAGAGCATCCCACTCAGACACATCCACCCCCCCACCCATCCCCGCATATCACACAGCTAATCCACCTAGCCTGCACATCTTTGGGCTGTGGGAGGAAACTGGAGCACCCGGAGGAAACCCACGCAGACAGGGGGAGAATGTGCAAACTCCACGTAGTCAGTTGTCCAAGGCTGGAATTGAACCCAGGTCCCTGGCATGTGAGGCAGAAGTGCTAACCGTGCAGCCACTGTGCCGCCCCTTGGCCACAGTTAATTCTGTGCTGTAAAACGCCATGAGTTTATGACGTTGTGTGTCTGGTGGTGGCAGAAATGGCAGCTAATGGTGGCTACACTTTGATTCTCTGTTATTCGGGGAATTCTCATTTGAATGTCCCAATGTCCGTTCCCCCTCCCCCACTCCCACCCCTGCAGGTATAAGCTACAAACTATTGGCATCACTGCTGCCAACACATGGGGGCTGTTTCTGCTGGTGCTGTTGCTGGGATATGGCCTGGTAGAGATCCCACGCTCCTATTGGAATGCTGCCCGACGAGGTCACCTCCTCACCAAAACCCAGTTCAAAGTGGCGAAGCTGATGACCGAGAAAGCAGATGCTGAAGAGACGCTCGAGGATGTGATGGAGGTTAGTGAGGGGGAGGGACAAAGGGTTGGGGCATGGAGGTGGCAGGGTGGAGGGAGGGGCATGCGGTGGGACAGTGGGACAGGGATGCAGGGGGAGGGGGATCGGTTTGGGGTGTGTGGGGAGGTGTGGAATGTGTGGGGAAGGGGAGTGAGATCATCATCCTAGATATTTACAGCACTGAAAGAGGCTGTTGGGTCCATCGTGTCTGTGCCGTCTCATCCCTTTTTCAAATAGCCCAGCTATTTCTAACCATGTCCAGTCACTGAGTCTGACTGCTCAATGTTTGCTGGTGAAATGGAGGAGGATGAGGAGGGGTATGTGAAGAAATGAATGTTGAACTGACTTGATTCATGCCTCTGACCAGGCGCTATAGCATTTCGCTACTTATTAACAAAATCTTTTGTTCCTTCATGATGTGAATGTTTTTCCAGGAGGTTAGGAAGCTGAACGAGACAGTGAAATATAACCATCCCTTCAGAAAGTACATTGACACCATCCTCCGAAAGGTAAAGAAAGTGATGGGGATGAAGGGAGAGGTGGTGAGTCTGCTCAGTAGCTGGGCATAAATCAGAGAATAAATGGAGACAAGGGAGTGGTGAAGGAGGTTTGGGTAAGGGGAGGGGGAAGGAAGGGAGAGACTTAGGGAGATGGTGAGGTAGAGTGAGTGGTTAGGGAAAGCAGAGGCCATGACAACGGGAGTGTGAGAACAAGGCTGGAGATACTGTGAAAGCGGGAGGAGATCGTTTATTCTGGTAGACTTGCACCATTTGATGTTCTCCTGGGTCTCCTGCCCACTACTTATATCCCTAAATTTGCTGGGATCAAAACCAGTCTTTTACATTCGATCTGTTCAACAGTGGAGACTCCTCCAGCCTCTTGGGCAGAAAATCCTGAGGATTCACAGCCCTCTGAGTGAAGACATGTCTCTACATCTCAGCCCTAAATGATTGGTCCCCTATCCCGAGACTGTGGCCCTGCATTCTAGATTCCCTAGCCCAGGAGCACGGTGAAGGAAGGGAATCAGCCTCCGTATTGACTGTTAGGATCCTTCTGAATCTCGTATCACTCAATGTTGATCCCCTGTTGCTCATCTAAACTCCAGAGAATATCAATGCAGTTTACCCGGCCCCTCATCGTAGGACAACCCTGGGAACCGTTAGCTTAATTAGTGAACTGTCACCGTACTGCCTCCAATGCATGTCTCTCCTTAAGAGCAAGAGACCAGAATAGCACGCAATATTCCAGGATGGGCAACTCAGTCATATAACATTGTAACGGGACTCCCTTATTCCCGTTCATCAGTCATCTTGTGATAATGACCAGCATGTTGTTTGGTTCAATCATTTCCTGCTCTTTCTGCATGCTGCCTTCATCTGCAGGTGTACTAGAGTCTGTCTGGACATCAACATTTACAAATTGCACATCTCTTCAGAAAAAGAATTCTGATATTCTGCTACATCAGCAAGAGTGAATAATGTCACAGTTCCTTGCAGAATGCCCCATCTGCCATCTATGTTCCTGTGGAGCCTCTTCCCCTTCCCCACAACTTGCTGTTCCACCTAGCTTTCTATCATCGGACTGAGATGAAGAGGAAGGGAGTGTTTATCCAAGTTGTTAAATTGTAAATCAGTAAAGCACCAGCACTGATTCTCATGACAGTCCACAAGTGACAGCCTGCCAATGTGAAGATATCCCGTTTATGCCTATTCCTTGCTTCAATTTACTAAACTTCTGCCTACACCAATGTATTAACCCTGATTTTGGAAACCTTAATGTTTTTTACTAACCTTTTCTGTGGATGTTTGGAAATCCAGGTAAAATACATCTCATTTCCTTATGTCTAGTGTACATCTTCCCATTTGGGGCACTAATACTTGATCCTCACTACTCCCAGAGTCGTCACAAAGATTAATGGTTTAATCAAATTGCTCAATCCCAATTTTCCTGACTGATGGACATGGGTTAACAGAAAAGACACATTTCTGCACTTGGAAAGAGACTACTGTTTGTTACAACAAAGTCAGTTGTAAACACAGACAAAAACATTTGACTCTAATAATTGAAACTCAAGCCCCTTTATTAAATCCTTACATGGACAAACGAACATAGGTGCTGTGCGTGGTGAGAAAAGAAAGCGCTGGGCAAAGACAGTTCAATGGCACCAGAGCTGAGGATTCAGATTAACAAGATGGCACATGGAGCATTCTGCAAGGAACTGTAACATGATTCACTCATGTTGATGTAGCAGAATATCAGAATTTCTAAGGTTGTGTCTTTGCTGCCCTCTGGATGTTGCTCACCTTCTGTCATAAAAGCACTGTTCACCTGCCCAGGAGCTAATCGAAGACCTGTCATCAAGCTGATGAATCCTGGTATTGACAATAATCCTGATGGCTCTAACAGTCAGTGATCTGTTGCTGAGGCACTTAGATCCACTTCCCACCTTGACCAAAGCCATAGGGCTGCTTTCCTGGAGGATGGGGAGGGGTCCATACGGGGTGGAGGGGGCTGTGTTCTGTATTATTTGGAGAGGTGCCAAGAAGGGTCTGTAGAGTTTGTGGGGATAGGGGAGGGTTGGTACAGTGCTGCTGACTGCTTTCTTTTGTTTTAGTGTCCCACTGAGTACCAGGAGAGAATGGGCAGGAACATGGATGACTATGAAGACTTTGACGAGAATAGCAACAGCATCCCAAGTGAGAAGAGTCTGGTCAGGCTCCACAAACAAGTGAGTCTCAGCCGGGGCAGTGAGGTAATGTCAGGGCATTGGGCCAATTGAACAAGGGCTGGGACGGGATTGAATCAGGGTGGGCTCGCAGCGTTGCTGTTGAGAGTTCCTGACACTATCCATCTGATAAAAACCGAACGAACTGCAGATGCTGTAAATCAGGAACAAAAACAGAAGTTGCTGGAAAAGCTCAGCAGGTCTGGCAGCATCTGTGAAGAAAAAATCAGAGTTAATGTTTCAGGTCCGGTGACTCTTCCTCAGAACTATTTGCTGCTCACTGTGCAGTTCTTAGGTTTAATTGAGAGTTTGCTGGGTTAGAGTGGGATTCTCAGGGTTGAGCTCTTGTATTCAGTTTGATCTCTATGATCGAGGGGATGAGCTACTGTGCCTTGTTTGATCCTGGCATGTTTCTTTTCGTCCAGGTGATCTACGTGGTTCAGAGGCAGCAGCGAACGCAAGTCCAGTGGAAGATGTTGCTGGAGGAGGCATTTCACCTGGAGGATGTGGCCAAGAATGAAGCCAGCAGCAGTCGCCAGTTTGTTCGTGGGTTCCAGAGCCAGGAGCCCAGGAGCTGGATCAGCCGCTACCTGTATACCCCCAGTGTAGGTGAGTAAGCAGTCAGGAGCCCCCTCCACATACCCCTGGACTCACCACCACCACCACCTCCAGCCCAGAATCACTTGCTGTGCCATGTGTTTCTTCTGCAGAGTGGTACTGGGAGTGTTTGTTACGGAGTTGGTGTTATCGGATTCTGGCTGTGGTTCTCTCGCTCTTCTCGATAATTGTCGTCTGGTCTGAATGCACTTTCTTTAGCACCAAACCCGTCCTCTCGCTGTTTGCTATCTTCATCCAGGTGGCTGAGAAAACCTACAATTATCTCTACATCGAGGTGGGTACCAGCAGGTGAGGGCATCAATAGGTGCCAGGTGTGGGGAGGGAGTGGTGTAATCGATGACTAATGTCACTGAGTTAGTAATCCATGCCAAGTCTAATGTTCCTTGGACCCAGGATCAAATTCCACTATAGCAGACAGTGAAATATGAATTCAGTAAAAATCTAGATATAAAAACCTGGCCCTAATGGCTGCCATGTGACCGTTGCCAATTGTTAACTCCTTTTGGGAGGGAAATCTGCCATCCTCAGCTGTTCTGGCCTACACGTTACTCCAGACCCACAGCAAAATGGGTGACACTCAGTTGCCCTCTGAAAGAGCCTAGCAAGCCACTCAGTTGTGTCAATTGCTACAAAGTCTCTACAAAGAAATGAAATTAGTCAGACCACCTGGCATCGACCTATGCACTGTAAAAGACAACAGCAGAAACAGCCCTGTCAACCCTGCAAAGTCCTCCTCACTAACATCTGGGGATTAGTGCCGAAATTGGACAGCTGTCTCACAGACTAGTCAAGCAACAGCCTGATATTGTCTCCAAGGTATGATTCTGTGAGTATGACTACGTCCCAGATACCACCACCACCCTGGATATGCCCTATCTCCTCATCATGGCAGACCAGCAGAGGTGGTGGCACAGTGGGATACAGTCTGGAGGGAGTTATCCTGGGAGTCTTCAAAATTAACACCAGACCTCATGAAGTCTTGTGACTTCACTTTAAGCATGGGGCGCAGGTTCAAGGTGTGAGGGCAAAAGTTTAAAGGAGGTGTGTGAGGAAAATTTTTCACGCAGAGCCTGGAATGCATTGTCAGAGGAGGTGGTGGAAGCAGGCACATTGGCGACATTTAAGATGCGTCTAGATGGTTACATGAATTGGGAGGGAGTAGAGGGATACAGACCGAATAAGGGCAGGGGGTTTGTTTTTTAGTTTATAGAATAGAATAGAATCCCTACAGTGTGGAAACAGGCCCTTCGGCCCAACAAGTCCACACCGAACCTCAGCATCCCACCCAGACCCATCCTCCCATAACACACCTAATCTACACATCCCTGAACACTACGGGCAATTTAGCATGGCCAAACAACCTAACCTGCACATCTTTGGACTGTGGGAGGAAACCGGAGCACCTGGGGGAAACCCACGCAGACACGGGGAGAATGTGCAAACTCCACACAGACAGTCGCCCGAGGGCGGAATCAAACCCAGGTCCCTGGTGCTGTGAGGCAGCATTGCTAGCCACCGTGCCGCCCTTTAGTCAGGACATAATGATTGACACAGGCTTGGAGGGCTGAAGGGCCTGTTCCTGTGATTTACTTCTCTTTTGTTTTTTGTTCTTTTGAAACTTTCTGCTAATTGCTATGTACCGTCAACCCTCGACTGATGAATCAGTACTCCTCTATTGTTGAACAACACTTGGAGGAAACAGAGGGTGGCCAGGGTGCAAAATGTACTCTGGGTGAGGGATTTCAATGTCCACCACCAAGAGTGGCTCGGCAGCAGTACTAGTTGAGCTGGTCGAGTCCTAAAGGACGTAGTTGCTAGACTAGGTCTGCGGCAGGTGGTGAGGGCTGCAGATGCATCTGTCCATGGCAAGTGACACAGTCCTTGTGTGGTATGACACGATCACTGTGCTAAGTGGGACAGATTCCAAAAAGATCTAGCAACTCAACACTGGGCATGAGGTGCTTGGCTGCAAAATAGAATAAATTGTGGCAAAAAGCATAAGCAGTAAGTGATGGAGCTATGCAATTCCACAACCAACAGATCAGATCTAAGCACTGCTGTCCTGTTGTGAATTGTGGCAGACAATTAAACAACTCACTGGAAGAGGAGGCTCCACAAATATCCCCATCCTCAATGATGGAAGATCCCAGCACATCACTGCAAAAGATGAAGCTGAAGCATTCGCAGCAATCTTCAGCCAGAAGTGCCGAGTGGATGATCCATCTCGGCCTCCTCCAGTGGTCCCCAGCATCACAGACACCAGTCTTCAGCCGATTCAATTCACTCCACGTGATTTCAAGAAACTGTTGCTGTCACTGGATACTGCGAAGGCTATGGGCCCTGACAACATTCCAGCAATAGTACTGAAGACTTGTGCTCCAGAACTTGCTGCTCACCTAGCCCAGCTGTTCCAGTACATTACTGGCATCTAGCTGACAATGTGGAAAATTGCCCTGATAGTTCCTGTACGCTCAAAGCAGGACAAATCCAATCTGACCAACACATTACTACTCCATCAGTCTACTCTTGATCATCAGAAGGTGTCATCAATAGTGCTATCCAACAGGGCCTGCTCAATGACGCCCCGTTTGGGTTCTGCCACGCCCAGTTCTATCTAGAAGGGCAAGGGCAACTGATACATGGGAATACCACCCTCTGCAAATTTTCCTCCAAGCCACTAACATCCTGACTTAGAAACATATCATCGTTCCTTCAATGTCACTGGGTCAAAATCCTGGCCTCGTTACAGCCTTGGTTCAAACATGGAGAAAAAAGCTGAATTCCTGAGGTGAAGTGAGAGTGACAGCCCTTGACGTCAAGGCCATGTTTGACTGAGAGTGGCATCAAGGAGCCCTCGCAAAACTGCAATCGATGGGCATCGGGGGCAAACGCACTGTTGTTTAGAGTCATACCTGGTACATGGGAACAAGGACACAATGCTGGAGAAACTCTGCAGATCATAGTACAGAATGCTTTGGCCCACTGAATCTGCATTGATGAAAAACTACTCCAAATCTACACTCTTCCCACATTCCAACACTAGGCCCATAGCCTTGAATATTATGACATTTCAAGTGCTCATCCAAGAACTTAAAGGTAGTGAGGTTTCCTGCCTCGACTACCCTCTCAGGCAGTGCATTCCAGATTCCCACCACCCTCTGGAGGAAAACAAAAGTTTCCTCAAATCCCCTCTGAGCTTCCTGCCTTTCACTTTCACTTTCAAATTATACCCAGTTGTTATTTGACCCTGTGACTAAGGGGAACAGCTGCTTTCTATCCACACTGTCCATGCTCCTCATATAGTCTTATACACCTGTATCAGGTCTGCCCTCAACCTTCTGTGCTTCAAAGAAAATAACCTGAGCTTATCCAGCCTCTCTCCATAGCTAGGCTGCTCCATCCCAGACAACATTCTGGTGAATCACTTCTGTACCCCCTCCAGTGTATTCACATCCTTCCTATAGTGTGGGGACTGGAACTGCACACAGTACTCCAGCTGTAGCCTAACCAAAGTTCTTTACAGATCTAACATAACCTCCTTGCTCTTATAATCCGTGCCTTAACTGTTAAAGGTAAGTGTCCTGAATGCCTTTATAATCACTTTATTAACACACCACCTGATTCTTTAGAGCCTGCCCACAAGTCAGGAGTATGATGGAATACTTCCAACTTGCCTGGATGAGTGCATCCCCAACAACACTCGGGAAGCTTGACACCATCCAGGACAAAGCAGCCCGCTTGATTGGCACCACATCCACAAGCATCCACACACTCCACTGACGCTCAGTAGCAGCCGTGTGTACTATCTACAAGATACACGCAGAAATTCACCCAAGACCCTCAGACAGCACCTTCCGAACCCATGACAACTTCCAGCTGGAAGGACAAGGGCAGCAGGTATGTGGGAACAGCACCACCTCCAAGTTCCCCTCCACGTCACTCACTAACCTGTCTTGGAAATAGATTGCCATTACTTCACTGTCACTGAGTCAGAATCCTGGAATTCCCTCCCTAAGGACATTGTGGGTCTACCCAAGGCAGGTGGACTGCAGTTGGTCGAGACATCAGCTTACCACCACCTTCTCAAGGGCAACTAGGGATGGGCAATAAATGTTGGCCCAGACATTGACACCCAAATCTCATGAATGAATCTTAAGAAAAGGGTACTAGGATGTGGAAGTTGTTGATGAATGCATATGTAAGTGCGTTTGGTTCTTTGTTTTTGGGAGGTGGGTTGGGTTGGGTTGGGGGAGCAGTGCGACACATCTGCTGCTGGGCTAAGTGGGGTTTGGAGGTCAGAGTTCAGTCATATTCCCCCAGATACTAACACTCCTCTTCTTGCTCCCTGTAGCTCGCCTGTTTCATTAGTATCTTCTTCCTGAGTAACTGCGTCTACTCCACTGTCTTCAGGATTCGTATTTTTAATTACTACTACCTGGCTCCACACCAGCAGACCGATGCCTATAGTCTGCTCTTCAGTGGGATGTGAGTCTCTTGAGAACCCTACAAAACCATCATCTTGCATGTCAGCCGGACAGCATCTGAAAATTCATCAGGTTTCGGGGGAATGTGGCCAAGACAGCTGAGCAACAGGGAATCCCTTTCAGCCTGTTGCACTGTTCCCTGAGATTATGGCTGATCTGAAAGTCATTTTAATTTGTCAAGTTTGGTCAATATCTTTAATCCAATGATTCAGCAGCCGTCAATTGTTGCTTTGAAATTGCTGGTTTTCTCACTACAACAGCTTTCCAGTAGACGAAGTCTCACTTCACTAGCCTTCCTTTAGTTTTGCACACGTGTTTTTGTTACAGTTTTGTGTGTGGCCCCACATATGTATTGTGTGTCTGGGAGTAGAGAGCATTTGGAGGGTTCCAAACAAACTGAGTCTACTCTGGAACCTTTTAATACCTCATACAGATCACCCAGTCATCTTTCAGCTAATACTGGCCTAGAAATCCAAACAAGTCGTCTTAGAGTGCCAGAGCTATACAGCATGGACATAGACCCTTTGGTCCAACCCGTCCATGCCGACCAGAAATCCTAAACTAATCTAGTCCCATTTGCCAGCATTTGGCCCGTATCTTTCTAAGCCCTTCCTTTTCATATACCCATCCAGATACCTTATTAAATGTTGTAATTGTACCAGCCTCCGCCACTTCCTCTGGCAGCTCGTTCCATACATGCACCACCCTCTGTATGAAAAGTTGCCCCTTAGGACCCCTGGGGAAAAGACCTGGTTATCTACCCTATCCATGCCCCTCATGATTTTAGAAGCTTCTATAAGGCTACCTCTCAGCCTTCAACACTCCAGGGATAATAGCCCCAGCCTGTTCAGCCTCTCACTATAGCTCAAACCCTCCAACACTCCAACATCCCTATTAATCTTTTCTGACCCCTTTCAAGTTTTACAACATCCTTCCAAAGGAGACTAGAATTGCACACAGTATTCCAAAAGTGGCCTAACCGATGTCCTGTACAGCTGCAACATGACCTCCCAAATCCTATACTCAGTGAACTGACCAATAAAGACAAGCGTACCAAACACCACCTTCACTATCCTGCAACTCCACTTTCAAGCAACTATTAATTTGCACCCCCAAGGTCTCTTTGTTCAACAACACTCCCCAGGACCTTACCGTTTAGTCTATAACTCCTGCCCTGATTTGCCTTTCCAAAATGCAGCACCTCACGTTTATCTACATTAAAATCCATCTGCCACTTCTCAGTCCATCAGCCTGTCTGGTCAAGATCTGATCTGATTGTCATTTATAATTTAAATATATCCAGGTGTTATTCTATGAGCAGTGTCCACAGCTCAACTCAGTGACACTCTGAGAGAGATGGTTAATCAGAGCTGTCTGCAGCTGGGCGCTATTACTTTCAGTATTACCTCAACTGGGCAAACATTCCAGTCACCTTTTCAGCATTTAGAATCATTGTCCAATTAGCCTTTTAGTGATTTCTGTGCTTGGGGCCCTGAATCTCTCATATCTCAATGATGAGGAAAGGGGAGCTATGATACAACTTTCTGAGGACTACTTGAGGAGCTCACTGCGCCCCCACATTGACCTCCATTTGCCACAGTTCCGCTAACACTCAATCTTTTGATGTGTCTCTGAACCGTCGCCCATTTCCATTTTTTATTTCGTTTGGTGATGGGATGTGGGTGTCACTGTCTGGGCCAACATCTGTTGCACTTCACTAGTTGCCCTTGAGAGGGTGGTGATGAGCTGCCACCTTAAACCGTGCAGTCATGTTATTGGGTTGATCCAAAATGCTGTTAGGGAGGGAATTCCTGGTTTTTGACCCAGCGACAATGAAGGAATGGCGATATATTTCTAGGTCAGGATGATGAGTGGTTTGGAGAGGAACTTGTAGATGGTGGGGTTCCCATGTATTTGCTACGCTTGTCCTTCTATTTGGAAGTGTTTGTGGTTTTGGGAGGTGCTGTCTAAGGAGCTTTAGTGAACTTCTCCAATGTATTTTGTAGATAGTACACACTGCTGCTACTGAGTGTCGTTGGTGGAGCGAGTGAATGTTTCTGGATGTGGTGCCAGTCAAGCGGCTGCTTTGTCCTGGATGGTGTCAAGCTTCTTGAGTGTTGTTGGGGCTGCGCTCATCCAGGCAAGTGGGGAGTATTCCATCACACTCCTGACTTGTACCTTGTAGATGGTGGACAGGCTTTGAGCAGTCAAGAGATGAAGTAATCACAGGATTCCCAACTTTTGACCTGCACTTGCAGCCATGTGACGAATCCAGTTTTGAGTTTCTGGTCAATGATCATCCTCAGGATGTTGATAGTGGGGGATTCAGTGATGGTAAGACCATTGAATGTCAAGGGGCGGTGGTTAAATTGTCCCTTAAAGGGAATGGTCATTGTCTGGCATTTGTGTGGTGTAAGTGTTACTTGCCTGTTATCAGTCAAAGCCTGGATATTGTACAGATCTTGTTGCATTTGAAAATTGACTACTTCAGTATCTGAGGAGTTGTGAATGTTGCTGAACATTGTGCATTCATTGGCGAATACCCTCACTTCTGACTTTGATAGTGGGAAGGTCATTAATGAAGCAGCTGAATAGATGGTTAAACCTAGGGTACTACCCTGAGGAACTCCTGCAGAGATGTCCTGGAGTTGAGATGACTGACCTCTCTCAAAAACAACTATCTTCCTATGTGCTAGGTATGACTCTAACCAGTGGAGAGTTTGCCCCTGATACCCATTGAGTCCAGTTTTGTTAGGGCTCCTTGATGCCACACCTGGTCGAATGCAGTCTTGATATCAAGTGAGGGGTCACTGCCACCTCACCTCTGCATTCATCCGAGTTACCCTGGATCCCAGGACCTTTTGCCTTCTTTGTCAGTCTCCCATGTAGGACCTTGTAAAAGGCTGTGCTGAAATCCATATAAACTACAGCAACGCCACTAACCTCGTGAACACACTTGGTCATTTCCTCAAAATTTCCATCAAATATGCTTTCTACCTGACCTGTGAAGCTCTCTTGATATTTCTTATGTTGTGGTAAGGTCACCTCTAAAGTTTAATGAGCTTTCGCCTAGGCTTTTCTCCTAAATCAAACACCCTTATCACAGCAATCAGCCAAGTGAAGCTTCCCTGACCTGCTTTCACTGTGACTATATCCTACTTTGGGAAAATGAAAACTCTGCACAGTCTTCCAAGTCTGCTGTCACTGTTGTCCCGTGGCAGGATTTGAATCTTGCTTTCCAGAACATTATCTGGGTCTCTGCATTAACAGTCCAGTGATAATACCACTAGGCCATTGCCTTCCTTCTCAGGAGGCTAAGGAAATTTGGCATATCCACAAGGTCTCTTAGCAATATGCACCGTAGAAAGCATCCTATTTGGATGCATCACAGTGTGGTTTGGCAACGTCTCTTATAGATAGAAATTGTCCCGTTGGGCAGACGCAGCATGGGTTCATCAAGGGCAGGTCATGCCTGACAAATCTTTTGGAATTCTATGAAGACATTACGAGCAAGGTGGACAATGGGGACCCAGTGGATGTGGTGTACCTGGATTTCCAAAAGGCCTTTGACAAGGTGCCGCACAAGAGGCTGATGCATAAGATAAGGATGCATGGCGTTAGGGGTAAAGTATTAGCATGGATAGAGGATTGGTTGACTAACAGGAAGCAAAGAGTGGGGATAAACGAGTGCTATTCTGGCTGGCAATCAGTGACTAGTGGTGTGCCTCAGGGATTGGTGTTGGGACCGCAATTATTTACAATTTATATTGATGATTTGGAGTTGGACACCACGTGTAGGGTGTCGAAGTTTGCAGATGACACTAAGATGAGTGGCAGAGCAAAGTGTGCAGAGGACTGTGAAACTTTGCAGAGGAACATAGATACGTCGAGTGAGTGGGCAAAGATCTGGCAGATGGAATATAATGTAAATAAATGTGAAGTCATACATTTTGGTAGGAGTAATAGTAAAAAGGATTATTACTTGAATGGTAAAAAGTTGCAGCATGCTGCTATGCAGAGGGACCTGGGTGTCCTTGTGCATGAAGCACAGAAGGTTGGTCTGTGGGTACAACAAGTAATTAGGAAGGCAAATGGAATTTTGTCCTTCGTTGCTAAAGGGATTGAGTTTAAAAGCAGAGAGATTATGTTGCAGCTGTACAAGGTGCTGGTGAGGCCACACCTGGAGTACTGTGTGCAGTTTTGCTCTCCTTACTTGAGAAATGATGTACTGGCACTGGAGAGGGTGCAGAGGAGGTTCACTAGGTTGATTCCGGAGTTGAGGGGGTTGGTTTATGAGAGAGACTGAGTAGATTGGGATTATATTCATTGGAATTCAGAAGATTGAGGGGGGAGTCTTATAGAAACATATAAAATTATGAAGGGAATAGATAAGATAGAAGTAGAGAGGATGTTTCCACTGGCAGGTGAAGCTAGGACAAGAGAGGATAGCCTCAAGATTAGAGGGAGCAGATTTAGGACTGAACTGAGAAGGAACTTCTTCACCCAGAGGGTTGTTAATCTATGGAATTCCTTGCCCAGTGAAGTAGTTGACGCTACTTCAGTAAACGTTTTTAAAGCTAAGGTAGATTTTTTTTTTGAACAATAAAGGAATTAAGGGATACGGTGAGAGCGTGGATAAGTGGATCTGAGTCCACGAAAAGATCGGCCATGATCATATCGAATGGCGGAGCAGGCTCGAAGGGCCGGAAGGCCTACTCCTGCTCCTAGTTCTTATGTTTATGTTCTCTTCCCAAGATTGCAAGCAATTACAGAGTTGTGAACACAGCCCAGTCCATCACACAAACCAGCCTTCCATCCACTGACTCCATCTATACTTTCCGCCACCTTGGGAAAGTGATTAACATAATCCAAGACCCCTCCCATCCTGGCTGTACTGTCATAGAACTCCCACAATGCGGAAACATGCTGTTTGGCCCAAGTCCACACAGACCTGTAAAGCATCCTACCCAGACCCATCCACCTACTGTATTCCTGCATTTCCTATAGCTAACGCACCTAATCTACACATCCCTGAACACAATGGACAATTTAGCACACCCAATCCACCTAACTTCTGCATCTTTGGTCTGTGGGGGAAACCGGAACACCTGGTGGAAACCCATGCAGACACGGGGAGAGCGTGCAAACTGCACACAAACGGTTGCCCGAGGGTAGAATTGAACCTGGGGTCCTCATGGTGTGAGATAGCAGTGCTAACCACTGAGCCACTGTGCTGCCCCACCTCTCTTCCACCCTCTCATGTTGGGCAGAAGATATAAAAGTTTGTATGCATGTACAAATAGATTCAAGACCTCTCAAATTTTAAATTTAATGCTGATCTCACTCTCTGCGCAATTTCCTTGCAGCTGTAACATCATATTCCTCACTCCGTTCTGTTACCCTAATGTACTTTGTATGGTGTGAGCTGCCGGAATTACTGCAAAAAAAAAACTTTTCACTGTACTTTGTCCTGGATGGTTCGATTTGATTTATTATCACATGTACCTAAGTCCACTTGACTGGTTCTCCGTTTTCCCACTCCAGGTGTTTAAAAAGGAAAGGGTGAAATGAGTGTTGGCTCCTCGAGAGTGAGAATGGAGAATTAATAGTAGATAAAAAGGAAATGGCAGATGAAACTAAATTTAAAAAAAAGTTGCTTCTCTCTTCATCATACAGGGATTAAAAAAATTCCAGTATTGGCTGTAAATCACTTCAGCTGTAACTTCACTGTAATCACTGTCAGTTTGTAACATCCCAATCACCAGGAAATGGGACTGAGCAGACTGCTGGGGCTGACTCTTCTGGGGTCTTCAAAGAGAAGGAGGCAGCAGATGTGCTAGCGTTAATTTTCCCAAACACTCTAGATTCAGGAAAGGTTCCATCAGACTGGGAAGTAGCAATGCTAGCCCCTTTGAGGAAGGAGGGAGGCAGGAAGAAATTAATTCAAGGCTAATTCCTCTAACATCTGTCATAGGGAAGGTGTTGGATTTAATCATTAAACTGATGACATCTGGGCAATTAGAAAACTTGCCATAATCAAGAAGATTGTTTACTTTATCTGTGCATCAACATGCTGCAAATTGCTGGAACTCTATCTCCAATAACATTGAAGGTGTCCCTAGACCCCAAGCTGTGAAGTATATAAATACCACTTTCTCAAGGATTCATCCTGCACCTCTCATTCATCAACATCAGAGAATACAGACCCAGTCTCCTCAATCTTTCTTAAGATGAGCCTGTTATCCCTAGGATTCATCTGGTGAACCTCTATCGCTTTATAATTTTCCAAAATTGTTGGATTCAGGAGAAGCACCAGAGGATTAGAAAGATACCATGTGATGCTCCTATTCAAAGGGGAAAGAGGCATAAAGTGGATAATGTTAGGATGATTAGCCAACAATGATTATTGTTGGGAAAAATTTTGGAGTCAGAAATTAAGGACATTTGGAAAATCGTTATCTAATCAAACAGTCAGCATGGCTTCATGAAAGGGGTCAGCATGGCTTCATGAAAGGGAATTTGTGTCTGACTACTTTATTGGAGTTTTTTGAGAAACTATCAACCAGAGTGGATAGAGGGGAACCAGTAGATGTGTTGTGTTTGGACTTCTAGAAGCTGTTTGACAAGGAACCTCGCAAAAGCTTAAGTTATAAGAACCTACAATGCTGGTGGTAGGCTATTGGCGTGGATAGCGAATTGGCTGTTGGGTGGGAAACAGCAAGTGGGGGGTAAAGGGTTCCTTTTCAGGTTGGTGACTAGTAACCAATAGGGTTTCACATGGATCAGTGCTAGGACTGAAACTGTTTACAATAATACATTAATGATCTGGAGGAAGGAAGTGAATGTCGTGCAGCCACATTTTCACTTGACATGAAAATAGATGGAAGTGCACAGCATCCAGCCTGTGATTGGACTGGAGGAAGGGGTTACAGTGTAGACCGTATGGGTCATGTTAAATACTGTTTTGTGTTGCAGGTTGTTCTGCCGACTGACACCACCGTTATGTCTGAATTTCTTGGGACTGATTCACATGGATTCTGCCATTTCACATCAGGACAGAGAACAGACGGCCTACACCTCGGTGAGAGACAAGGCGCAGGTGGCTTAGGGGTATGAGGAAACAGTATGGTGATGATGGGTGGGTTTTTGGGTAATGACACTTACCTGGGTTAATGACTTGTTTCCAACCTGTCCTCAGATAATGGGCTCAATGCGAGTGATTTCTTTCATTGCTGATGGATTCTACATTTATTACCCAATGCTGGTTGTCATCCTCTGCATTGCTACCTATTTCAGGTAATTTATATCTAACCCTGTGCTGTCCCTGTTCTGGGAGGGTTTGATAAGGGGTACAGTGTAGAGGGAGATTTACTCTGTATCCAAGCCTGTTCTGTCTCTGTCCTGGGAGGGTCTGATTAGGACAGTGTAAAGGAAGAACTGGTGAGATTTTCAATGTTTAACTTAAATAAAAGGAATGACAATGAAATGAGGATAGAGTTAGCTAAAGTGAACTGGGCAGATAGATTAAAGACAGTGAGCAAGCACTGGTGACATTTAAAGAGGCAATTCATGACTGTCAGTAAAAATATGTCCCAGTAAGGAAGAAATATTCGAAGAGAGGGTTAAATTAGCCATGGCTAACCAAGGAAGTGAAGGAAAGTATAAAGTTGAAAGGAATGATGCCAATGTCAGTGATTACTCTGAAAACTGGGATAAATTCAGAATCCAGTAAAGGAAGAGCTAAAAAAAAATAGAAAACGTATTACAAGATCAAACCAGCGAAGGGATACAAAAACTGCCAGTGAGACCATTTTTAAATATCTGAGAAGGAATGGAGCGATCAAAGTGAACATAGTCATCTTTGAAAATTAATCAAGGGAGATGGCTTCAGGGGAACAAGAAAATGAAGGCGTTAAGAGGGATATAAAATATCTGTTTAATGGTAGAAGATACTGTGGACATCCCATTAATACTAAGGAATATGTGGGAGGATTTCCTGATAAATAGCTGGCCGAACAGCACGAACCTCGGAGGAACAGGAGGGATCTTGGGGTGTTTGTCCACAGATCCCTGAAGGTGGCAGGACGGATTAATAGGGTAGTTACAAAGGCATGGGGGACACCTGCCTTTAATCAGCTGTGCATAGATTAGAAGGAGGGTCATTAGGAAGTTAGGAAGGAGGATGTGCTAGAAATTTTGAAAAACATGAGGATAGATAAGTCCCTGGGCCAGATGGGATGTACCCAAGGTTACTACAGGAAGTGAGGGAAGAGGTTGCTGCCCCTTTGGTGATGACCTTTGCGTCCTCACTGTCCACTGGAGTAGTACCAGAAGATTGGAGGGTGGCAAATGACATTCCCTTATTCAAGAAAGGGAATAGGGATAATCCTGGAAATTACAGACCAGTCAGTCTGTCTTCTGTGGTGGGAAAATCATCATCATAGAATCCCTACAGTGTGGAAATGGGCGCTTTGGCCCAACAAGTCCACACTGATCCTTGGAGCATCCCACCCAGACCAATCCCCTTATAATCCACCTAACCTACATGTCCCTGAAGACAATGGGCAATTTAGCATGGCCAATCCACTTAACCTGCAGATCTTTGGACTGTGGGAGGAAACCCACGCAGACATGGGGAGAATGTGCAAACTCCAAGCAGACAGTCGCCAGAGGGTGGAATTAAACCCGGGTCCCTGGCGCTGTGAGGCAGCAGTGCTAGCCACTGTGCCGTATCGGAGAGGATTCTGAAAGATAGTATTTATAATTATTTGGAAAAGCACTGATTGATTAGAAATAGTCAGCATGGCTTTGTGAGGGGCAGGTCATGCCTCATAAGCCTCATTGAATTCTTTGAGGATGTGACAAAACACATCGAGGAAGGCAGAGCAATGGATGTGGTGTATATGGATTTTAGCAAAACATTCGATAAGGTTCCACATGGTAGGAGCATTCAGAAAGTAAGGAGGCATGGGATTCAGGGAAATTTGGCTTTCTGGATCCAAAATTGGCTGTCCTATAGAAGACAGCGGGTGGTAGTAGATGGAAAGTATTCAGCCTGGAGCTCGGTGACCAGTGGTGTTCCGCAGGGATCTGTTCTGGGACCTCTGCTGTTTGCTATCTTTATAAATGACTTGGATGAGGAAGTGGAAGGGTGGGTTAGTAAGTTTGCTGACGATGTGAAGATTGGTGGAGTTGTGAATAGTGTGGAGGGCTGTCGTAAGTTGCGATGGGACATTGACAGGATGCAGAACTGGGCAAAGAAGTGGGAGATGGAATTCAATCCAGAAAAGTGTGAAGTGATTCATTTTGGAAGGTTGAATTTGAATGCAGAATACAGGGTTAACGGCACGATTCTTAGCAGTGTGGAGGAACAGAGGGATCTTGGGGTCCACGTCCCTAGATCCCTCGAAGTTGCTACACAAGTTGATAGGGTTGTAAAGAAGGCATATAGTGTGTTGGCTTTCATTGACAG
The DNA here is from genome assembly GCA_024137785.1 of Ginglymostoma cirratum. Classification (NCBI taxonomy): domain Eukaryota; kingdom Metazoa; phylum Chordata; class Chondrichthyes; order Orectolobiformes; family Ginglymostomatidae; genus Ginglymostoma; species Ginglymostoma cirratum. The sequence goes on along the minus strand of JAHRHZ010000186.1, from coordinate 1,176,441 downwards.
GGGAATTGAGTTTAAGAGCTGTGAGGTTATGCTGCAGCTCTATAAAACTCTGGTTAGACCACACTTGGAATATTGTGTTCAGTCCTGGTGACCTCATTACAGGAAAGATGTGGAAGCTTTAGAGAGGGTGCAAAGGAGATTTACCAGGATGCTGCCTGAACTGGAGGGCAGGTCTTATGAGGAAATGTTGAGGGAGCTAGGGCTTTTTTCATTGGAGCGAAGAAGGATGAGAGGTGACTTGATAGAGGTGTGTAGGATGATGAGAGGCATAGATAGAGTGGATAGTCAGAGAGTTTTTTCCCCAGGGCGGAAATGACTATTATGAGGGGGCATAATTTTAACGTGATTGGAGGAAGGTATAGGGGAGATGTCAGAGGTAGGTTCTTCACACAGAGAGTGGAGGCCGTATGGGATGCGCTGCCGGCAGTGGTAGTGGAGTCAGATACTTTAGAGACTTTTAAGCGACTCTTTGATGAGCACCTGGAGGACAGTAAAATGGCGAGTAGATTGATCTTAGTAGGATAATAGGTCGGCACAACATCGTGGGCCAATTTCAATTCCTCCCACTTCCTACAGACAAAGGGAGTGGCCATGGGTACCCGCATGGGCCCAAGCTATGCCTGCCTCTTTGTAGGTTATGTGGAACAATCCCTCTTCCAGACCTACACTGGCCCTAAACCCCACCTCTTCCTCCGTTACATTGATGACTGCATCGGCGCCGCCTCGTGCTCCCACGAGGAGCTCGAACAGTTCATTCACTTCACCAACACCTTCCACCCCAACCTGAAGTTCACCTGGACCATCTCCAACACTTCTCTCTCCTTCCTGGACCTCTCTGTCTCCATCTCGGGCAACCACCTAGAGACAGATGTCCATTTCAAGCCCACTGACTCCCACAGCTACCTGGAATACACCTCCTCCCACCCACCCTCCTGCAAAAATGCCATCCCCTATTCCCAATTCCTTCGCCTCCGCCGCATCTGCTCCCAGGATGAGACATTCCAATCCCGCACATCTCAAATGTCCTCATTCTTCAAGGACCGCAACTTCCCCCCCACAGTGGTCGAGAACGCCCTCGACCGTGTCTCCCGCATTTCCCGGAACACATCCCTCACGCCCCGTCCCCGCAACAATAACCAAAAAAGAATCCCCCTCGTCCTCACATACCACCCCACCAACCTCCAGATCCAACGCATCATCCTCCGACACTTCCGCCATCTGCAATCAGACCCCACCACCAAAGACATTTTTCCCTCCCCACCCTTATCTGCCTTCTGGAGGGACCACTCCCTCCGCGACTCCCTTGTCCGCTCCACACTCCCCTCCAGCCCCACCACACCCGGCA
>JAHRHZ010000186.1:1152359-1174696 GCA_024137785.1 Ginglymostoma cirratum | reverse complement strand
GGAGGCTTGGGGACCGCTTTGCAGAACACCTGCGCTCAGTTCGCAACAAACAACTGCACCTCCCAGTCGCGAACCATTTCAACTCCCCCTCCCATTCCTCAGATGACATGTCCATCCTTGGCCTCCTACAATGCCACAGTGATGCCACCCGAAGGCTGCAGGAACAGCAAATCATATTCAGCCTGGGAACCCTGCAGCCCAATGGCATCAATGTGGATTTCACAAGCTTCAAAATCTCCCCTCCCCCAACCACATCCCAAAACCAGCCCAGCTCATCTCCACCTCCCTAACCGGTTTTTCCTCTCACCCCAAGCCACATCCCCATCTCCTATCTACTAACATCATCCCGCCCCCTTGACCTGTCCGTCCTCCCTGGACTGACCTATCTCCTCCCTACCCCCCTACCTGCACTCACCTTTACTGGCTCCATCCCCGCCTCTTCGACTTGTCTGCCTCCTCTCCACCTATCCTCTCCTCTATCCATCTTCTATCCGCCTCCCCCTCTCTCCCTATTTATTTCAGAACCCTCTTCCCCTCCCCCATTTCTGATGAAGGGTTTAGGCCCGAAACGTCGAGTTTTCCTGCTGCTATGATGCTGCTTGACCTGCTGTGTTCATCCAGCCCCATGCTTGTTATCTCGGCCTGTACTGTGCTGTACTGTTCTATGTTCTATAAGAGCAGGGAGGTTATGTTGGAGCTGTACAGGACTTTGGTTAGGCCCCAGCTGGAGCACTGTGTGCAGTTCTGGTCACCACACTATAAAATGGATGTGATTGTACTGGAGGGGGTGCAGAGGGAGATTCACCAGGATGTTGCCTGGGATGGAGCAGGTTGGCGATGGAGAGGGGCTGGATAAGCTCGGGTTGTTGTCTTTGGTGCAGTGAAGGTTTGGGTGGGTGTTCTTGATAACTGTCTTTAAGATTGAGGGGAATGGCCAAAGTGGACAGAAAGCAGCTGTTCCCCTTGGTTGAAGCATCAATAACAAGGGCATAATTTTAAAGTGGAAGGCAGGATGTTTAGAGGGGATTAGGGGAAAATGCTTTCACCCAGTGGGCGTTTGGGGTCTGGAATACGTTCGGTATTCTCAATCTTAAAGAAGTATTTGGATGAATAGTTAAAGGGTCTATAAAACCATAAGATACAGAAACAGAATTACGCTATTTGGCCCTTTTGAGTCTGTTCCATCACTTGATCGTGACTGATATGGTTCTAAACCTCATTCTCCTGCCTTCTCCCTGTAACCCTTGATCCTCATACTAACCAAGAACCTATCTATCTCTGTCTTAAAGACACACAATGACTTGGGCTCCTCACCCCTCTGTGGCAATGAATTCCACAGATTCACCACCCTCTGGCTGAAGAAATCCTTTCTCATCTCCGTTCTAAAAGGTCGCCCCTTCACTGTGAGGCTGTGCCCTCAGGTCCTAGTCTTCCCTACTACTGGAAATCAGTCCTCCACATCCATTCTTTTCGGGCCATTCAGTATTCTGTAAGTTTCAATCAAATTTCCCCCCATCCTTTTAAACTCCATCATGTACAGACCCAGAGTCATCAACTGCTTCTCATGTGATAAGCCCTTCATCACTGGGATCATTCTTGTAAACCTCCTCTGGAACCCTCCAAGTCCGGTACATCCTTCCTTAGATATGGGGCCCAGAACTGCACACAGCATTCCAAATGCAGTCTGACTAGATCCTTATACAGCCTCAGCGCTGCCCTTGTATTCTAGCCGTCTCAAAATTAATGTTAACCTTGCATTTGCCTTCTAAACTGCCAGCTGAACCTGCATGTTAACCTTAAGAGAATCTTGAACTAGGACGGTCGTTTTTATGCTTCAGGTTTCCAAAGCTTTTCCCCTTATAGAAGATAGCCTAGACCTCTATTTTTCCAACTAAAGTCCATAGGCTCACACTTTCCCACATTGTATTCCATCTGTAGCTTCTTTGCCCACTCTCCTACTGTGTCCAAGTCCTTTTTTAAATTTACTGATGGGACATGGACCTCACTAGTTGGGCCAGCATATTTTGTTGCCCTTGAGTAGGTTGACCCACAATGCTCTTAGGGAGGGAGTTCCAGGATTCACACCCATTGACAGTGAAGTTATGAGATTTGGGTCTCTCTGTCTGGGCCAACATTTGTTGCCCATCCCTAGTTGCCCTTGAGAAGGTGGTGGTGAGCTGATGTCTTGACAAACTGATGTCTTGACCAACCACTTGCCTTGGGTAGACCCACAATGCCCATTAGGGAGGGAATTCCAGGATTCTGACCCACTCAGTGAAGGAACAGCGATATATTTCCAGGTTAGGATGGTGAGTGGGTTGGAGTGCAACTTGCAGGGGGTGGTGTTTCCATGTATCTGCTGCCCTTATCCTTCTAGATGGAAGTGGTCGTGGGTTTGGAAGGTGCTGTCTAAGGATCTTTGGTGAATTTCTGCAGTGCACCTTGTAGTAGATAGTTCACACTGTTCCTACTGAGCGTCGGTGCTGGAGGGAGTGGATGTTATAAATGTGGTGCCAGTCAAGCAGGCAGCTTGGTGTTAAATGGTATTAAGCTTCCTGCATGTTTGTTGGAGCTGCACCCATCCAGGCAAGTGGGGAGTATTCCATCAGACTCCTGACTTGTGCCTTGTAGATGGTGGGTAGGCTTTGGGGAGTCAGGTGGTGAGTAGCCACTGTGTTTATGTGGTGGGTCCAGTTCAGTTTCTGGTCAGTGATAATCCCCAGGATGTTGATAGTGGGGGATTCAGTGATGGTAACATCTTTGAATATCAAGGGGTGGTGATTAGATTGTCTCTTGTTGATGGTCATAGCCTGGCATTTGTTTGGCACACATGTTACTTGCCACTTGTCAGCCCAAGCCTGGATATTGTCCAGATCTTGTTGCATTTGAACATGTACTGCTTCAGTATCTGCGAATGGTGCTGAACATTGTGCAATCATTGGCGAGCATCCCCACTTCTGACGTTATGATGGACAGAAGGTCATTGATGAAGCAGCTGAAGATGGCTGGGCTGAGGACACTACCCTGAGGAATTTCTGCGGAGATGTCCTGGAGCTGAGATGATTGACCTCCAACAACCACGACCATCTTCCTATGTGTCAGGTATGACTCCAACCACCGGAGAGTTTGCCCCCTGATACCCATTGATTCCAGTTTTACTAGGGCTGCTTGATGCCACACTCGGTTGAATGCAGCCTTGATGTCAAGGGCTGTCACTGTCAGCTCACCTCTGAAATTCAGCTCTTTTGTCCATGTTTGAACCAAGGCTGTAATGTGGTTAGGAGCTGAGTGGCCCTGGCGGAACACAAACTGGTTATTGCTGAGCAGGTGCTGTTGATGAAACCTTCCATCACTTTACTGATGATGGAGAGGAAACTGGGGCTGTAATTGGTCGGGTTGGATTTGTCCTGCTTTTTCCGTACAGGATGTACATGGGCCATTTTCCACAATGTCTGGTAGATACTAGTGTTGTAACTGTACTGGAACAGCTTGGCTGGGGGAGCAGCAAGTCCTGGAGCACACAACATTGTGGTGTCCAGCGTCTCCAGCTGTTTCTTGCTATCACATGGAATGAATCGATTTGGACGAAGACTGGTATCTGTTGCTGGGGATCTCTGGAGGAGGCTAAGATGGATCATCCAGTCGTCAATTTTGGCTGAAGATTGCTGCGAAAGCTTCGGCCTTGTCTTTTGCACCGATGTGCTGGGTTCTTCCATCATTGAGGATGGGGATATTTGTGGAGCCGCCTCCTCCAGTGAGTTGTTTAATTGTTCACCACCATTCACAACTGGATGTGGCAGGACTGCAGAGCTTAGATCTGATCTGTTGGTTGTGGGATCGCTTAGCTCTGTCTATCACTTGCTCCTGTTGCTGTTTGGCGTGCAAGTAGTCCTGTTTGGTGGCTTCACCAGGTTGATACCTCATCTTCAGGTATGCCTGGTGCTGCTCCTGGCATACTCTCCTGCACTTTCCATCGAACCAGGGTTGATCTTGGCTTGATGGTAGTGGTTGAGTGGGAGATATGCCAGGCCATGAGGTTACAGATTGTGCTGGAGTACAATTCTGCTACAGTTGATGGCCCACAGCACCTCATGGATGCTCAATCTTGAGTTGTTGGATCTGTGTGAAGTCTGTCCCATTTAGCACGGTGATAGTATCACACAACATGATGGAGGCTGTTCTCAATGTGAAGGCAGGACTTCATCTCCACAAGGACTGTGCGATGGTCACTCTTACTGATACTATCATGGACATATGCACCCGCAGCTGGCAGATTGGTAAGGATGAGGTCAAGTATGTTTTTCCTTCTTGTTGGTTCCCTCACCACCTGCCACAGACCCAGTCTAGCAACAATGTCCTTTAGGACCCGACCAGCTCGATCAGTAGTACTGTTGCTGAGCCACTTTTGTTGGTGGACGTTGAAATCCCCCTCCCAGAGTACATTTTGTGCCCTTGCCACCCTCAATGCTTCCTCCAAGTGTTGCTCAACATTATGGAGTACCGATTCATCAGCTTAAGGAGGATGGTATGTGGTAATCAGCAGGAGGTTTCCTTGCCCATGTTTAACCTGAAGCCATGAGACTTCATGGGGTCCGGAGTCAATGTTGAGGACTCCCAGAGCAACACTGTCCCGACTGTGTACCACTGTGTCACCCCTTTTTCTGGGTCTGTCCTGCCGGTGGGACAGGACATATCCAAGGATGGCGATGGTGCCTGGGACGTTGTCTGTAAGGTTTGATTCTGAGTTTGACTGTACCAGGCTGTTGCTTGACTAGTCTGTGAGACAGCTCTCCCAATTTTAGCACTAACCCCCAGATGTTAGTGAGGAGGACTTTGCAGGGTGAACAGGGCTGTTTCTGCCGTTGTCTTTTCCGGTGACTAGGTTGATGCCGGGTGAGCTGTCTGGGTTCACTGCTGTTGTTGAATTTTTGTAGCATTGGTACAACTGAGTGGCTTGCTAGGCCATTTCAGAAAGCAGCTGGAGGTCAACCACATTGCTGTGGGTCTGGAGTCACATGCAAGTCAGACTCTGTAAGTATGGCAGATTTCCTTCCCTGAAGGACATTGGTGAACCAGATGGGTTTCAAAACAAGTGACAATGGTTTCATGGTTGTCAGCAGATTCCTATTCTGCTGTGGTGGGATTTGATCCCAGGAGCATGAGCTGAGTTTCTGGATTAATAGTCTAGTGATAGTACCACCAGGCCATCACCTCCCTCCTTTTACAGCCTCCTGTTTCCTCAACATTGTTTGTCTCTGCAAACCCCAGTTCCTTAGTCCAGATCGTTAATGTATAACATGAATAGTTGTGGTCCCAACACTGCCCCCTGTGGAATTGCAGTGGTCACCGGCTGTCATCCCTACTCTGCCAGTCAGCCAATCCTGTATCCATTTTTTCCCTTTATTCATTAACAGGATGAGGGTGTTGCTGGCATTTATTGCCCATCCCTAATTGGCCAGAGGGCAGTTAAGAGTCAACCACATTGCTGTGGGTCTGGAGTCACATGTAGGCCAGACCAGGTAAGGATGGCTGTTTCCTCTCGTAAAGGACATTGGTGAACCAGATGGGTTTTTTCAACAATCAACAATGGATTCATGGTCATCATTAGATTCTTAATTCCTGGTATTTTATTGAATTCAAGTTCCACCATCTGCTGTGGCGGGATTCGAACCCAGGTCCCCAGAATGTTATCTGTGTCTCTGGATTAACAGTTCAGTGATAATACCACTAGGCCATTGCCTCCCCTAATGGTACCTTACCTCTAACACCATGGGCTCTTATTTAGCAGCCTACTGTGCAGCACCTTGTCAAAGCCTCTGGAAATCCAAATAGATCACATCCATTGGCTCTCCCTTCTCTAACTTGCTTGTTACTGCCTCAAAGAATTCTAACAGATTTGTCAGACATGATTTCCCCTTGATGAAGACGTGCTGACTCAGCCCTATTTTACCCTGCACTTCTGAGTACTCCGCAATCTCATCCTTAATAATGGTCCTAAAATCTTACCAATGACCGAGGTCAGGCTAACTGGCCTGTAGTTTCCAGTTTTCTGCCTATCTCTATTAAACAGGGGCTTACATTCGCTATTTTCCATTCCTCTGGGAGCCTCCCTGACGGCAGTCCTGAAAGATCACCACCAATGCCTCTGCAGTCTCGTTGGCTATCTCCTTCAGAACTCTGGAGTGTAGTCAATTCGCTCTGGGTGATTTATCCAGCTTTGGACCTTTCAGCTTCCCCACGACCTTGTCCTCCATGATGACCACTACACTCACCTCTGCCCCAACTCTCTCGAAGTTCTGGTATGCTGCTGGTGTCTTCCACCATGAAAACTGATGCAAAGTACCAAATCAGTTCCTCCGCCATTTCTGTGTTCCCTAGAACTATTACTACTTCATCTTCCAGCGGCCCAGTGTCCACTCTTGCCTCCTTCTTACCTTCTATATATCTAAAAGAACCCTTGTAATCTTCTTTCGTATTAACCATTAGCTTACCTTACTCCTCTGCTGGTTTTTAAAAGCTTTCCAATCCTCTGGATTCTGTCTAATCTTCGCCACATTGTATGCTTTTATGCTGTCCCTGACTTACCTTGTCTGTTATGGTTGCCTCACACTCCCCTCATTATGTTTCTTCTTCCTTGGGATGAATTTCTGCTGTGCCTCCCAAATTAACCCCAGATACTCCTGCCATTGCTGCTCCACTGTCTTCCCTGTTAGGCTCCCCTTTCTGTCAACTCTGACCAGCTCGTCCCTCGTGTCTCTGTAGTTACCTTTACTCAACTGTAATACCATTACATCTGATTCCAGCTTCTCCCTCTTAAACTGCAGGGTGAATTTTATCATGTTACAGTCAGAGTGCCCTGTAGGGGTTCCTTCACCTTCAGCTCCCTAATCAAGTCTGCCTGAGTACACATCATCAAATCTAGAACTGCCTATTTCCTAGTGAGCTCTACCTCACACTGCCCCAAAAAAAGCCATCTCGTGGATATTCCATAAACTTGTTTTCTTCAGATCTGATTTTCCCAAACCACCCGTGTATTGAAATTCCCCATGACTATTGTACTGGTGCCTTCCTTATGTACTCTTTCTATCTCCTGATTTGTTTCTAGACTTCCAAAAGGCTTTTTGACAAGGTTCCACACAAGAGACTAGCAAGGAAAAACGCATGGTATTGGAGGCAATGTATTGACATTGTTAGACAGGAGCAGAGAGTTGGAATTAAACGGGTCCCTTTCAGAGTGGCAGGCTATGATGATTGGGGTACTGCAGGGTTCAGTGCTGGGATCCCAGCTGTTCACGATATACATTAACCATTTGGAAGAAGGAAATGAATGCCATATCTTTAAATTTGCAGATGACATGAAGCTGGGTGGCAGCATGTGCTGTGAGGAGGATGCTAGTAGGCTGCAGGATGAACAGACTGTCTGAGTGGGTGAATACTTGGCAAATGTGAGATTACCCACTTTGGTCACAAAAACAGGAAGGCAGATCATTATCTGAATGGTGGCAGTTTAGGAAAAGGTGAAGTGCCCCGAGACCTGGGTGTCATGGTGGAACAGTTGCTGAAGGTTGGCATGCAGCTGCAGCAGACAGTGAGGAAAACTAATGGCATGCTGCCCTTCATAGCGAGAGGATTTGAGTATCAGAGCCAGGATGTCTTGCTGCAGTTATGATGTGGAGGTGCCGGTGTTGGACTGGAGTGGACAAGGTCAGAAATCACACAACACCAGGTTATAGTCCAACAGGTTTATTTGAAAACACAAGCTTTCGGAGCCTCTCTCCTCCTTCAGGTGTTAGTGAGAAAGGTAGTATCAGACACAGAATTTATAAGTTAAAGATCAAAGGGTCACGTAACTGATGAGGATATATTAAACCTAAGATGCTGTTAAATCTTTAATCAGTTAGAAAGTTTTAATTGATTAATATGTATGTGTAAATCCCCAAATTCTTCCCAAGTCACAGTCCTGAGAGAACTAAAGGTTTTATCAGTGTATCAGGTCAGACAGTGCATGCTAAGTGTGAGGCCTTGTTTAGAATCTGTTTGGTTTTTGTTTGGAGTCAGACTGGTTTTATTTCTAAAGTAGGAATTTATAAAATATCACTGAGTATAAAATGTGTGCTTTTTGAGCAAAACAGAATGTATCTGCAAATACGAATTCGCCTTGTAGATTTGCGTGTGCGTGCGAGCATACACATATGAAGGGGTGGAGAGAGTGTATGCACGCGCCTGTGTGTGAGAGGGACTATGGGGGTGGAGAGAGAGTGTGCATGTGTGTGTGGGCAAGGTGGGGAGAGAGAGAGAGAGAGAGAGTGTGCGAGAGTCGTCTAGACTTCAAACATTAGCTTGCTCTCTCTCCATGGTTGCTGTCTGACCTGCTGTGATCTTCAGCATTTGTTGTTTTGAACTTTAGGCTCACTCTTGTCTTATTTTCTATGTTGAAAACAAAAAATGCTGGAGATCCCAGTGGGTCAGACAGCATCCATGGAGAGAGAGCAAGCTAATGTTTTGAGTCTCGATGACTCTTGCTCTGATGAAGCGTTATCTAGACTCGAAACATTTTCGGTCCAGCATCTTCAGTAATTTGCTCCTATTTTCCATGTTTTTGTTTCTGTGATACCCACAACATCTTACCTGCCAAGCTCAATCCCCTTGTTTTAAGTACTGTGCGCATTTAAGTATAACACCCTCAGTCCTGTGCTGACTGACCTCTTTCTCATAGTTGTCCCTTTATCTGCTGTGCCTGAAATTAGATTCCTGACCCTTTCCATACTCAATCATGTGCCCTAATCTGGAGACTTTAATGACATCTGCTGAGCCCCTCATTGCCTTTAACTTTTTCCATCATTTTTTGTGTAACTGACCCTACCAGCCCCACATAATTTAGTTGAAAGCCTATCCAGAGCCTGAGTGTGATATAATGTAAGGCTGTGGGCCTAGCGTTGGAAAATTGAACTTGAGTTGGTATTTGTATATTTTTAGTGGTACAGATTCAGTTGCTGAAGGGGCAAATTCTGTGGTGTATGATAAGTACGATCGCTAGTACTAGAGAATCAGTTTTGGAAAAACTAAAGGAGCTAAAGGTGGATAAGTCCCCTGGCCACGATGGCTTGCATCCTGCAATCCTAAAAGAAGGAACTGCAGAGATGATGGATGTCCTGGTAGTAATTTTCCAAAACGAACTCTTAAGGCGCTGAAAAAGTACTGGCGAATCAGAAATCCGCTGATGTGACAGCCCTGTTTAAAAATGCATGGAAGGAGAAAGCAGGTAACTGTAGGCTGAATAACTTGCCTTTTGTTGTTGGAAAGATGTTAGAATCAGTTATTTAAGGAAGTAATAGCACACTTGGAAAATCATAGAATATCGAACTGTACAGCACAGGAAAAGGGCCCTTTGGCCCACAATGCTATGCAGAACATGAAGCCAAATTAAATAAATCCCTTCTGCTTGCCATTGTCCATATCCCTCCATTCCATGCATATTCATATGCTAATCTGAAAGCCTCTTAAACACTCCTGTCATATTTGCATCCACCAGCTCCTCTGGCAGCACATTTCATATTCCTACCACTGTCTGTAAAAAAAAAAAAAACAAACAAACTTGCCCCTCACATTTCCACTGAACACTTGCCCCTTTCATCTTAAATGCTGCCTAGTTTTAGACATTTTAACTCTGGCAAAAAGATTCTGACCGTCAACCCTATCTGTGCATCTCATAATTTTATAAATGTCTATCAAATCTCAGCCTCTGCTGCTCCAGAGGAAACAACCTGAGTTTTTCTATCCTCTCCTTATTGCTCATTGCCTCTAGTCCAGGCAACATTGTGGTAAACCTCTTCTGCACCCTCTCCAAAGCCTCCACATCCTTCCTGTAATGTGGCAACCAGAATTGAACATAACTCTGTGTGGCCAAACCAAAATCTTATAAAGCTGCAACATGACATCCTGAGATAAAAGGTACTGCAGATGCTGGAGAATCCGAGATAACAAGCATGGGGCTGGATGAACACAGGTCAAGCAGCATCATAGGAGCAGGAAAACTTGACGTTTCGGGCCTAGACCCTTCATCAGAAAAATCCTGACATCCTGACTCTTGACCTCAATTGTACTGACTAATAAAGACAAGCATACCGTACTCCTCTTTTACCATCCTATCTACTTGTGTGGCCACTTTCAGGGAGCTATGGACTTGAACCCCAAGATCTTTCTGTACATCAGTGCTATTCAGGGTCCTGCCATTAACTGTATACTTTTCCTTAACGTTTGATCTCCAAAAGTGTAGCACCTTACGTTTGCTGGGATTAAACTCCATCTGCCATTTCTCTGCCCATGTCTGTAATGGATCTATATCCCGGTCTATCCTTTCTACACTATCCACAACTCCACTGATCTTTGTATCATCTGCAAACTTACTAATCCATCTATCTAAATTTTCATTCAAATCATTTATATATATCACAAACAGCAGAGGTCCCAGTACGGATCCCTGCGGGACACCAGTAGCCTGAAGAACACTCTTCCAGCCCTACCCTCTGTCTCCTATGAGCAAGTCAATTCTGAATCCATGCGGCCAAGTTGCTGTGGATCCCTTGCATCTTAATCTTCTGGATGAGCCTAACATGAGGGACCTTGTTGAAAGCCTTACTAAAATCCATGTAGACAACATCCACTGCTCTACCTTCATCAATCATCTTTGTCACATCCTTAAAAAATTCAGTCAAGTTACTAAGACATGACCTGCCCTGCCCAAAGCCATGTTGACTGCCCCTAATTAGGCCAGCTTTTCCAAATGCATGTCAACCCTATCCCTAAGAATTCTTTCCGATAGCTTCCCAACCATAGATGTGAGACTCAGTCGTCCAGTTTCTGGAAATATCCCTATTTCCCTTCTTGAATGGAAGAGCAACATTAGCTACTCGCCAGTCCTCTGGGACCTCTCCAGTGGCTAGCGAGGATACAAAGATTGTGGTCAAGGCCCCAGCAAATCCCCCTCTTGCTTCTCAATAACCTGGGGTAAGTAGATTTAAAAAGGTAGCTGGGTGACTGTCAGGAAGGGGAAAGGGAATAGGCGGACAGTGCAGGGATCCCCTGTGGCCGTTCCCCTCAATATTAAGTATATACCATTTTGGATACTGTTGTGGGGGAAACGACCTACCAGGGGAAGGCCATAGTGGGACAGGTCTCTGGCACTGAGCCTGGCCCTGTGGCAAAGAAGGGAAGGGGGGAGAATAGGAGAGCAATTGTAGTGAGGAATTCGATAGTAAGAGGCACAGACAGGCGGTTCTGTGGACGCAAACGAGATGAACGGATGGTATGTCGCCTCCTGGGTGTCAGGATCTGTGATATCTCGGATCGTGTCTTCAAGATCCTTAAGGGGGAGGGTGAGCAACCAGCAGTCATGGTACACATCAGTACCAATGACATAGGTAGAAAAAGGACTGAGAGTGTGAAAAATGAGTACAGGGAGTTAGGTTGGAAGCTGAAGTCCAGGACAAACACAGTAGTTATCTCTGGATTACTACCAGTGCCACATGATAACGAGGTAAGAAGCAGGGAGAGAGTGCAGCTAAACACGTGGCTACCTGGCTGGTGTAGGAGGGAGGGCTTCCATTATGTGGATAATTGGAGCACAATCTGGGGAAGGTGGGACCTGTACAGTAAGGATAGGTTGCACGTGAACTGGAAGGGCACAAATATCCTGGGAGAGAAGTTTGCTGGAGCTATATGGGATGGTTTAAACTGGATTGGCAGGGGGTGGGGAACTGGATTTATAATTCAGAGGATGAGTTATTCAGCCTTCCAATGGACACAACAGGGAGTGAGGTTGTTAATAAAGAAATGCGGTTGATGGAGCATAATTGTGGACACAGATGGTTTGAGGTGTGTATACTTCAACGCTAGAAGTATGGGAAATAAGGCGGATGAACTTAGAGCGTGGGTCAGTACTTGGAACTACGATGTTGTGGCCATTACAGAAACTTGGGTAACTCAGGGAGAGGAATGGTTGTTGGAAGTTATGGGATTTAGATGCTTTAAAAGAAATAGGGAGGGTGGAAAAAGAGGCGGGGACTGGCATTGCTAGTCAGGGCTAGTATAGCAGCTACTGAAAGGCAGTTCAAGAATAATATGTCGACAGAGTCAGTTTGGGTTGAGGTCAGGAACAAGAAAGGAGCAGTCACTTTGGTGGGAGTTTTTTTTACAGACCCCCTAATAGTTGCAGAGAAGTGGAGGAGCGGATTGGGAGGCAGATACTGGAAATGTGCAGAAGTCACAGGGTAGTAGTCATGGGTGACTTCAACTTTCCAAATATTGATTGGAAACATTTTAGTTGTAATGGTTTAGATGGAGCAGATTTTGTCCAGTGCGTTCAGGAAGGATTCCTGACACAGTATATAGAGACCAACACGAGGAGAGGCCACTTTGGATTTGGTGCTTGGCAATGAACCTGGCCAAGTGTTAGACCTGTTGGTAGGAGAGCATTTTGGCGGTAGCGATCATAACTCTGTTACTTTTACAATAGCCATGGAAAAGGATAGGTACATACAGCAGGGTAAGGTTTATAATTGGGGGAAGGGTAATTACAATTCTGTTAGGCAAGAAATGGGTAACATAAAATGGGAACAGATGCTGTCAGGGAAGAGCACTATTGAAATGTGGAGATTGTTTAAGGAATGCATACTGCATGTGATTGATATGTTTGTCCCTAGCAAGCAGGGAAGATGCGGTCGAGTGAGGGAGCCTTGGTTCTCGAAAGAGATCGAACAACTGGTTAAGAGGAAGAAGGAGGCTTATGTAAGGTTGAGGAAAAGAGGAATGGAAAAGGCTCTAGAGGGATACAGATTATCCAGGAAGGAGCTGAAGAAAGGGCTTAGGGGAGCTATAAGGGGGCATGAGAAAACCTTGGCAGATAGGATCAAGGAAAACTCCAAGGCTTTTTACACGTATGTGAGGAATGAGAGAATGACCAGAAAAAAGGTAGGGCCCATCAAGGATTGTAAAGGGAATTTGTGCACGGAGCCTAAAGGGATAGGAGAGGTCCTTAATGAATACTGAGAGGGACCTAGTTGTAGAGAAGGACAGCGTGAAACAGGCTAGTCGGCGAGAGGAGGTTGCTGTTAGTAAGGAAGATGTGCTAGGAATTTTGAGGAAGTTGAACATAGATAAATCCCCCGCGCCTGATGGGATTTGCCCAAGGATTCTATGGGAAGCGAGAGAAGAGATCACAGGGCCTTTGGTGATGATCTTTTTGTCCTCACTGTCCACAGGTATAGTGCCGGAAGATTAGAGAGAGGCTGACGTCATTCCCTTGTTCAAAAAAGGGAATAGGGATAACTCTGGAAATTACAGGCCAGTTAGTCTTACATCAGTGGTGGGCAAATTATTGGAAAGGGCTCTGAGAGATAGGATTTATGATCACTTGGAAAGGCACAGTTTGATTCGTGATAGTCAGCATGGATTTGTGAGGGGTAGATCATGCCTCACAAACCTTACTGAATTCTTTGAAGAGGTGACCAAACACGTGGATGAAGGTAGAGCAGTGGATGTCGTATGCATGGATTTAAGTAAGGCGTTTGATAAGGTTCCCCATAGTAGGCTCACGTAGAAGGTAAGGAGGCATGGGATAGGGGGAAATGTGGCAGATTGTATTCAGAATTGGCTGACACTTAGAGGACAAAGGGTGGTAGTGGACGGAAAATATTCAACATGGTGCTCAGTTACAAGTGGTGTACCACAAGGATCTATTCTGTTTTGGGGCCACTGCTGTTTGTCATTTTTATAAATAACCTGGATGAGGGCGTAGCAGGATGGGTTAGTAAATTTGCGGATGACACTAAAGTCGGTGGAGTTGTGGATAGTGCGGAATAATGTTGCAGGTTACAGAGGGATATAGATAAGCTGCAGAGCTGGGCTGAGAGGTGGCAAATGGAGTTTAATGCGGAAAAGTGTGAGGTGATTCACTTTGGAAGGAGTAACAGGAATACAGAGTGCTGGACAAATGGTAAGATTCTTGGTAGTGTGGACGAGCAGAGAGATCGGTGTCTATGTGCACAGATCCCTGAAAGTTACCACCCAGGTTGATAGGGTTGTTAAGAAGGTGTACAGTGTGTTAGGTTTTGTTGGTAGAGGGATTGAGTTTTGGAGCCATGAGGTCATGTTGCAGCTGTACAAAACTCTGGTGCGGCCGCACTTGGAGTATTGCGTACAGTTCTGGTCACCGCATTATAGGAAGGATGTGGAAGCATTGGAAAGGGTGCAGAGGAGATTTACCAGGATGTTGCCTGGTATGGAGGGAAGGTCTTATGAGGAAAGGCTGAGGAACTTGAGACTGTTTTCGTTGGAGAGAAGAAGGTTAAGAGGTAACTTAATAGAGATATACAAGATGATCAGTGGAGTAGATAGGGTGGACAGTGAGAGCCTTTTTCCTCAGATGGTGACGGCTAGCACGAGGGGCCATAGCTTTAAATTGAGGGGTGATAGATATGGGACAGATGTCAGAGGTAGATTCTTTACTCAGAGTAGTAAGGGTGTGGAATGCCCTGCCTGCAACAGTAGTAGACTCGCCAACTTTAAGGGCATTTAAATGGTCGTTGGATAAACATATAGATGATAATGGAATCGTGTCGGTTAGATGGGCTTCTGATTGGTTTCACAGGTCGGCGCAACATCGAGGGCCGAAGGGCCTGTACTGCGCTGTAATGTTCTATGTTCTACGTTCTGTTCTGGGTCCTCTTCTATTTGTGATGTTTGTAAATGATTTGGATGAAGGAGTGGAAGAGTGGATTAGTAAGCTCGTGGACGATACGAAGGTGGGTCGCGTTGTGGACAGTGTGGAGGGCTGTTCTACGTTACAAAGGGACATTGATAGGATGCAGAGCTGGGCTGAGAAGTGGCAGATGGAGTTTAACCCTGAGAAGTGTGAGGTGATTCATTTTGGAAGGAAAAACTTGAAAGCAGAATACAGGGTTAATGGAAAGATTCTTGGCAGTGTGGAGGAGCAGAGGAATCTTGGGGCTCATGTCTACAGTTTCCTGAAAGCTGCCACCCATGTGGATAGAGTTGTTAAGAAGGCGTATGGTGTGTTAGCTTTCATTAATCGTGGGATTGAGTTCAAGAGCCGTGAAGTTATGCTCCAGCTATACAAAAGCCTGGTTCGGCCACACCTGGAGTATTGTGTCCAGTTCTGATCGCCTCATTACAGGAAAGATGTGGAAGCGCTGGAAAAGGCCCAGAGGAGATTTACCAGGATGTTGCCTGGAATGGAGGGAAGGTCTTATGAGGAAAGGTTGAGAGAGCTAGGGCTTTTCTCTTTAGAACAACAAAGGATGAGGGTTGACTTGATAGAGGTGTACAAAATGATCAGAGGTATAGATAGAGTGGACAGCCAGAGACTTTTTCCTAGGGTGGAGGTAGCTTTTATGAGGGGAGTAGATATCGGGGAGATGTCAGAGGTAGGTTCTTTACTCAGAGTGGTCGGGACGTGGAATGCATTGCCAGAGAGGGTAGTGGAGTCGGTCTCATTAGGGGCATTTAAGTGGCTATTAGATAGGCATATGGATGATAGTATAAGGTAGGAGTGGAGGTTAGATAGACCTTAGGATTAGAGTAAAAGTTCGGCACTACATCGTGGGCCGAAGGGCCTGTACTGTTCTGTGCCATCAGGCCTTGAGGACTTATCCACCTTAATGCATTTCAGGTGACCCGACACAGCTTCTTTCTTGATCTCAAAATGCCCTAGCATATTAGTGTGCTCCACACTAATCTCACTATCCTCCATATCCTCCACCTGGGTGAATACTGACGCAAAGTATTCATTTCGGATCTCATCCATATCTCTGCCTCCAGGCACAAGTTCCCTCCTTTATCCTTGAGTGATCCTACCTTCTCCCGAGTTATCCTCTTGTTTTTAATGTATCTATAGAATGTCTTGTGATTCTCTTTCACCCGACTTGCCAAAGTCATTTTATGGACCCTGCTTGACCTTCCTGCTTTCCTCATACTCCTCATGAGCCCTGTCTAATTTTAGCTTCCTAAACCTTACTTATGCAGCTTTTTCCTTTTTGACTAAACTCACAACCTCCCTCGTTATTAGAACATAGAACAGTACAGCACAGTACAGGCCCTTCAGCTCACGATGTTGTGCTGACCTATCCTACTAAGATCAATCTACCCTCCATACCGTACATTTTACTATCCTCCTATCCAAAAGTCGCTTAAAAGTCTCTAAAGTATCAGACTCCACTACCCCCGCCAGCAGCGCATTCCACACGCCCACCACTCTGTGTAAAGAACCTACCTCTGACATCTCCCTTATACCTTCTTCCAATTATGCCCCCTCAAAGAACAAAGAAAACTTACAGCCCAGGAACAGGCCCTTCGGCCCTCCAAGCCTGTGCCGATCCAAATCCACTATCTAAACCTATCACCCAATTCCTAAGGATCTGTATCCCTCTGCTCCCCACCGACTCATGCATCTGTCCAGGGGCACCTTAAATGAACCTACCATGCCTGCCTCTACTACCTCTGCTGGCAACGCGTTCCAGGCACCTACCACCCTCTGTGTAAAGTACTTTCCGCATGTATCCCCCTTAAACTTTTCTCCTCTCACCTTGAACGCGTGACCCCTCGTTATTGAATCCCTCACCCTGGGAAAAAGCTTATCTCTATCAACCCTGTCTATACCCTTCATGATTTTGAAGACCTCGATCAGGTCCCCCCTCAATCTCCTTTTTTCTAATGAAAACAATCCTAACCTACTCAACCTCTCTTCATAGCTAGCACCTTCCATACCAGGCAACATCCTCGTAAACCTTCTCTGTACCCTCTCCAAAGCTTCCACATCCTTTTGGTAATGTGGCGACCAGAACTGTACACAGTATTCTAAATGCGGCCGAACCAAAGTCTTGTACAATTTTAACATGACCTGCTAGCTCTTATACTCAATACCCCGTCCGATGAAGGCAAGCATACCATATGCCTTCTTGACCACTCTATCCACCTGTGCAGCCACCTTCAGGGTACAATGGACCTGAACTCCCAGATCTCTCTGCTCATCAACTTTTCCCAAGGCTCTTCCGTTTACAGTATAGTTTGCTCTAGAATTAGACCTCCCAAAATGCATCACCTCACACTTGCCCGGATTGAACTCCATCTGCCACTTCTCCGCCCAACTCTCCAGTCTATCTATATTCTCCTGTATTCTTTGACAATCCCCTATGCTTTCTGCTACTCCCCCAATCTTCGTGTCATCTGCAAACTTACTGATCAGACCACTTATGCCCTCTTCCAGATCATTTATGTATATCACAAACAACAGTGGCCCCAGCACTGATCCCTGTGGAACACCACTGGTCACCTTTCTCCATTTCGAGAAACTCCCTTCAACTACTACTGTCTGTCTCCTGTTGCTCAACCAGTTCTTTATCCACCTAGCTAGAATGCCCTGCACACCATGTGACTTCACTTTCTCCATTAGTTTATGATGGGGAACCTTATCAAACGCCTTACTAAAGTCCATGTAGATGACATCTACAGCCCTTCCTTCATCTATCAACTTGGTCACTTCCTCAAAGAACTCTATTAAGTTAGTAAGGCATGATCTCCCCTGCACAAAACCATGTTGCCTATCACTGATAAGCCCATTCTTTTCCAAATAGAAATAGATTCTATCCCTCAGTACCTTCTCCAGCAACTTTCCCACCACTGACGTCAGGCTTACTGGTCTGTAGTTACCTGGAATATCCCTACTACCCTTCTTGTACAGGGGGGCAACATTAGCAACTCTCCAGTCCTCCGGCACTTCACCTGTGTTTAAGGATGCTACAAAGATATCTGTCAGGGCCCCAGCTATTTCCTCTCTCGCCTCCCTCAGCATCCTGGGATAGATCCCATCCGGTCCTGGGGATTTGTCCACCTTAATATCCTTTAGCCTACCCAACACATCTTCCCTCCTTATGTCAACGTGATCCAGAGTAAACAACTTCTATCTCTAATCTCAACATTCATCATGTCCCTCTCCTCAGTGAACACTGATGCAAAGTAATCATTGAGAATCTCACCCATTTTCTCAGGTTCGACACAAAACCTTCCTTCCTTATCCTTTCGTGGACCAACCCTTTCTCTAGTTACCCTCCTGCTTCTTATATATGAATAAAAGGCCTTGGGATTCTCCTTAATTCTGTTCGCTAAAGTTATTTCATGACCCCTTTTAGCCCGCTTGACTCCTCATTTAAGATTGGTCCTACTCTCCCGATATTCCTCCAAGGACCGTTCTGTTCTTAGCTGCCTGGACCTTATGTACGCTTCCCTTTTCCTCTTGGCTAGTCGCACGATTTCTCCTGTCATCCACGGTTCATGAATCTTTCCTTTCCTATCCCTTGTTTTCAAAGGGACATGTCTATCCTGCACTATCTTCAACCTATCTTTGAAAGCCTCCCACATATCAAATGTGGACTTCCCTTCAAATAGCTGTCCCCAATCCACATTTCCCAGCTCCTGCCGAATTTTGATCTAATTGGCCTTGGCCGATTTAGTATTCTTCCCTTAGGACCACTCTCATCTTTGTCTACGAGTGTTCTAAAACTTACAGAATTGTGGTCACTATTCCCAAAGAAATCCCCCACTGCAACTTCTACCACCTGGCCTGGCTCATTCCCCAACACTAGGTCCAATATGGCCCCTTCCCTAGTTGGACTATTGACATACTGCTCTAGAAAACTTTCCTGGATGCTCCTTACAAATTCTGCCCCATCCAGACCTCTGACACTAAGTGTATCCCAGTCAATGTTGGGAAAATTAAAATCTCCCATCACCACCACCCTGTTACCTCTACATCTTTCCATAATCTGTCGACCTATTTGTTCTTCTACCTCACGCTCACTGTTGGGAGGCCTGTAGTACAGCGCCAACAATGTAACTGCACCCTTCTTATTTCTCAGCTGTACCCATAATGCCTCACTGCTCAAGCCCTCCATCGTGCCCTCCTTTAGCACAGCCGTGATATCATCCCTGACCAGCAATGCAACTCCTCCCCCGCTTTTACTTCCCTCCCTGTCCTGTCTGAAGCATCTATATCCTGGGACATTTAGTTGCCAATCATCCCCTTCCTTCAACCAAGTCTCTGTGATCGCAATAACGTCATACTCCCAGGCACTAATCCAAGACCTAAGTTCGTCTGCCTTACCCACTATACTCCTTGCATTAAAGTATATGCACTTCAGACCACCAGTTCCTTTGCGTTCATCTGCTCTCTGCCTGCTCTTCCCCTTGGTAATGCTAACTTCATGATCCTTACAGTCTCTAGTTTCCACCTCACTGTCTACTAGTCTTCTCCTCTGGTTCCCAGACCCCTGCCACATTAGTTTAAACCCTCCCCAACAGCCCTAGCAAAAACTCCCCCTAGGACACTAGTTCCAGTCTGGTTCAGGTGTAGACCATCCAATTTGTAATAGTCCCACCTTCCCCAGAACCGGTCCCAGTGTCCCACAAATCTGAACCCCTCCCTCCTACACCATCCCTCAAGCCACGTGTTCATCCTGCCTATTCTTTCATTTCTACCCTGGCTAGCACGTGGCACTGGTAGCAACCCTGAGATCACTACCTTTGAGGTCCTCCTCTTTAACTTCTCTCCTAGCTCCCTGAATTCTGCTTTCAGGACCTCATCTTGTTTTTTACCTACGTCAGTGGTGCCTATATGCACCACAACAACTGGCTGTTCACCCTCCCTTTTCAGAATGCTCTGTAGCCGATCGGTGACATCCCTGACCCGAGCACCTGGGAGGCAACATACCAGCCGGGAGTCCCGTTTTCGGCCACAGAACCGCCTATCTACTCCCCTTACAATAGAATCCCCTTTGACTATGGCCCTATGAGTCTTTTTCCCGCCCTTCTGAACAGCAGTGCCCGCCATGGTGCCATGATCCGGGCAACTGCTGCCCTCCCCTGGTGAGCCATCTCCCCCAACAGTATCCAAAACGGTATACCTGTTTTGGAGGGAGATGACTGCAGGGGACACCTGCACTGCCTTCCTGCTCTTTCTCTGCCTTTTGGTCACCCATTCACTGTCTCCCTCAGCAATCCTAATCTGCGGTGTGACCAATTCACTAAACGTGCTATCCACGACCTTCTCAGCATCGCGGATGCTCCACAGTGAGTCCACCCGCGACTCCAGAGCCGTCATGCGGTCCAACAAGAGCTGCAGCTGGACACACTTCCTGCAAGTGTAACAGTCAGGGACGTCAGTCACGTCCCTGATCTCCCACATCAAGCAAGAGGCACATGCCACGGGTCTGAGGTCCCCTGCCATTGTAAGCCTTAGCTCTGACTCAACTAACTAAATCCAATTTTCGCTCCAATGAAAAATGCCCAAGCTCCCTGAACCTTTCCTCATAAGACCTGCCCTCCAGTCCAGGCAGCATCCTCGTAAGTCTCCCCTGCACCCTCTCTAAAGCTTCCACATCTTTCCTATAATGAGGTGACCAGAACTGAACACAGTATTCCAAAGGTCCGTTTCCTTGCCATCCTTGACCTTCCTCTTTACTGGAACATGCTAGTCCTGAACTCTCCCCAGCAGGTCTTTAAATCGTTCCCACCTGTGAAATGCAGACTTGCTGATAACAGCTGCTCCCAGTTAACACCCCCTAGCTCCTTCCTAATGCTGATGTAATTTGCCCTCCTCAATTTAGTACCTCACGACAAGGTCCTAACTTATCCTTATTCATGGGTATCTTAAAATTTAAGGAGTTGTGATCACTATTTCCAAAATGCTCTGCGACTGAAAGGTCAGTGACTCGGTCAGACTCATTAGCCAATACAATGTCCAGTGATAATAGGTACTGCAGATGCTGGAGAATCCGAGATAACAAGGTGTGGAGCTGGATGAACACAGCAGGCCAAGCAGCATTATAGGAGCAGGAAAACTTGACGTTTCGGGCCTAGACCCTTCCCAGTGTGGCCCCTCCTCTCGTTGGACTATCCACATACTGTTTCAAGAAACCCTCTTGGATGCATTTAACAAATTCTGCCCTGTCTAACCCCTTTTTTGCTGTCAGGGAGACCCAGTTATTTTGGGGAAGGTAAAGTTACCCACTATGACAATCCTGTTGTTATTGCATCTTTCCATAATCTGTTTACATATTTGATTGTAATCTAAATCATAATCCAATCAAGCAGAGTCAGCATGGCCTCATCCAAGGAAAATAGTGTTTGACTAATTTATTTGAGTTTTTTAAGTGTCAGCCAGAGTGGATAGAGAGAACT
Source organism: Ginglymostoma cirratum (assembly GCA_024137785.1). NCBI lineage: Eukaryota > Metazoa > Chordata > Chondrichthyes > Orectolobiformes > Ginglymostomatidae > Ginglymostoma > Ginglymostoma cirratum. The sequence goes on along the minus strand of JAHRHZ010000186.1, from coordinate 1,153,447 downwards.
AGTAGATGTGTTGTATTTGGCCTTCCAGAATGTGTTCGAAACTTTAGTTTTACGGTAAGAACATATGGTGTTGGAGGTAGTATATTGGCATGGATAGAGAATTGGCTGATGAGCAGGAAACAGTGAGTTGGGATAAGGAGACACCAAGGTGGAGAGCTGGATGAACACAGCAGGCCAAGCAGCATCAGAAGAGCAGGAAGGCCAATGTTTCGGGCCTAGACCCTTCTTCAGGGATAAGGAGTTGTTTCTTCAAATTGGAGACGAATACTTGTGGGGTTCCACAGGGATCAGGGCTAGGAATACAGTGATTTATGACATACATTAATGACTTGGAGGAAGGAAATGAATGTACCAGGTGGAAGGCAAGTTATGAGAGGGATAAAAACAGTTTACGGAGAGAAACAAATATACAAATTGCTGGAAGAACTCAGCAGGCCTGGCAGCATCTGTGGAGAGAAAACAGAGTTAACATTTTGGGTCTAGTGACACTTCTTCAGAACTTGCTATACAGCTGCATTAGGAGTAATAGGGTGGCTAGGGAGAGAATAGGTCCCCTTAAAGATCAGCATGGCCGTCTGTGTTTACTGAGGAGAGAATCACGGATGCTAAGGAAATAAGGGAAACAAGTGGGGATGTTTTGGACCGCATACATATTAGCAGAGACGAGGTGTTTGTAGCATTAAAGCGCATTAAGGTGGATAAATCCCCTTGGCCTGATCAAGTTCATCCACTGATGTTGTGGGAGGCTAGGAAAGAAATTGCAGAGATTTTTGCTTCATCTTTAGCCACGGGTGAAGTTCCGGAAGACTGGACGGTGACTAATGTTGTTCCATTGTTTAAGAAAGGTAGCAAAGACAAGCCATGGAACTACAGGCTAGTGAGCCTGGCATCAGTGGTAGGCAAGTTATTGGAGAGGATACTGAGGGACAGGATCAACCAACATTTGGATAGTCAAGCATGGGGCTGGATGAACACAGCAGGTCAAGCAGCATCATAGGAGCAGGAAAACTTGACGTTTCGGGCCTAAACCCTTCATCAGAAATGGTGAAATCCACATTGATACCATTGGGCTGCAGGGTTCCCAGGCT
>JAHRHZ010000186.1:1136617-1147359 GCA_024137785.1 Ginglymostoma cirratum | reverse complement strand
GCTCAGCAGGTCTGGCAGCATCTGCGGAGGAGAAAACAGAGTTAACTGAGTTCTGAGGAAGGGTCACTGGACCCGAAATGTTAACTCTGTTTTCTCCTTCGCAGATGCTGCCAGACCTGCTGAGCTTTTCCAGCAACTTTGTTTTTGTTCCTGCTTCCCCCTCTCATCTAGAATGGGTAAAGGTCATCGATTTCGCTTCCAATTTCCACCCTGCCCTCACTTTCAACTGATCTATCTCTGACTCCTCCCTTCCCTTCCTTGACATCTCTCTTTGTATTTCTCGGGATAAACTGGCCACTAATAGCCGCTATAAACCCACCGACTCCCACATCTATCTGGACTATACGTCCTCACACCCTGCTTCCTGTAGAGATTCCATTCCATTTTCTCAGTTCCTCTGTCTCCATTGCATATGTTCCAATGATGCCAACTTCGACAAGAGAGTCTCCAAAATGTTTGCTGCCTTCCTCAACCAAGGATTCCCCAGTGTTGTTGATGGGGGTCTCAACCGGATCCAACACAACTTCCACCCTCACCCCCTCTCTTCCCTCCTGTAACAATGATAGGGTTTCCCTTGTCTTTACCTACCATCCCACCAGCATCCACATCCAGAAGATCATCAGATGCCACCACCAGACACACATTCTCCTGCATTCTTTGTCTGCCTTCCCCAGGGACGTTCCCTCTGGGACACCCTGGTCCACTCTTCTTTCACTCCCAGTTCCACTTGCCTGCCACTTTAACACACCACCCTGCTCCCTGGCCAACATCTCTGTCTCAGGCTTGCTGCAGTTTTCCAGTGAAGCCCAATGCAAGCTGGAAGAACAACACCTCACTCTCCCTCTGGGAACTCTGCAGACCTCTGGACTCAATACCGGCCAACACTGGCTCCTCCACATAATAATTTTAGAGCCTGAACTCAGCTACAACCACCTCTTAAGAAAGGTTACTGGACTGGAAATGTTCACTGTACTTTCTCTCCACAGATGTTGCCAGACTCAAGAGTTTTTATTTCTGATTTCCAGTATTGGCAGTTGTTAGATTTTTTCTAACATTCACAGAGAAGTATCAATAGGTTAAGTGGTTAAGTAAGTGATGTAATGTGGAAAATGTGAAGTTCATTTTGGGCGGGGGAACAAAATCTACAACTCAAAGCGACTCCAGTGTACCTGGTTTATGAAAGAATGCTGGCACACGCAGTAGGTCATTAGGAAGGCTGATGGAGTGTTGGCCCTTATTTTAGGGGGGGTTGGAGCATAAGAGTAGGGAAGTCTTAGTGCAAATGTACAAGATGCTAGTGAGACCACATCTGCAGTCCTGCGAGCACTTTTGGAGCCTTCTTTAAGGAATGACATCGTTTAATTGGAGGCAGTTCAGAGAAGGTTTATTAAGATGATCCCTGGTACGGAGGGAATGCCTTATGAGCAAAGGCTGAACAGGGTGGGAATCTACTCACTAGAGAAGAGTGAGAGGTGATCTTGGAAATAGATAGGATTCTGAAGCAGCCTGACAGGGTAAATGCTGAGAGGGTATTTCCCCTCATGGGACAGTCTAGGGGATAAGAGGGCATAGTTTCAGAATAAAGGGGCACTGATTTAAGTCTGAGATGAGGAGGAATTTCTTCTGAGGGTTGTGTCTTTTGGAACCCTTTGTTACAGAGAGCTATAAGGGCAAAGTCCTTGTGTATATTTAAGGCTGAGATAGAGTATTGATCAAGGGAAGCAAGGGGAAAAGGACAGAAAAGTACTCATGAGCAGTATCAGATTAGCTATGATCCTTTTGCATGGTGGAACAGGCTGAAGGGGCCACGCAGCCTAAACATGTCCCTATTTCTTATGGTCTTAAGTTTGTGACATTGAATATTTTTCTCATCAGCCTTGGTACACGTTGCCTGAATCTCCTTGGCTTCCAGCAATTTATGGGAGATAACGAAATGACATCTGACCTTGTGGATGAAGGAAAAGAGCTAATTAAAAGAGGTGAAGTGTTTTTTTAATCAGAATCATCATTGCAGTATCTCAGCACATTTTTAAAATTCAGCTCAGGGAAAGATCAATGGTTTTCTGGTATGTGTCTGTGATGGAGATGGTGTTTAAAAGGGGACATGTTTGTACATTGCATAACACAGCCTCCCAGGAAGACAATCTGGTTAACATTGGTTCACTGACAAATGCTTAATATTTCTGTTGCAGAGAAAAGGAAACGGCAGCGACTGGAAGATGGGGAGAATCGGCGAAGGGTAAGCAGTGGGTCCTTGACACATTAAACCTGCTTGTTTCTTTCCAGCTCTTATGTTTTCTCCCTTTATCTTGGGTATCATTGTTTTTTTTGACAGGAATGGAAAGAACGCTATGGAAACCAGAAAGATGATTTCACTCGGAACAGGGGCTCTCACTCTGAAATACCTAATTCACTGCATACAACTAAGCGAGGTAAGACATTGTCCTTCTGTTACTCAACTTCTCTTGGTTTCTCTAACTTTTGTGCTTTTCTTTCATCTCCCAAATACCTAAACCACACCCCCCCACCCCAACCCAGTGTTAATTGACTTCTGCTGATCACAAATACATTGTTTCTTATTAGCTTCCACAAAGTACTCCCGCTGGAACAGTAGGTCAGAAAGGGATGGCATGGAGTTGCTGCAGGATCCAGAGCCTATGGATTTCAATGCTGACACCTTCAGTGATGATGGCCCTGATCAGAACTCTGACCTGGGAAGGTAAAGAGCACAGGAACAATACATTGTGGGAGGGGGTAATGTGGATTCCAGGCAGCACGGAGATGGGTAAGAGTTAGTGGCTTGTTCATACAGGTAGCCTTCTGATATCGAGTTGTTTGTGCTCTCTACTGACCCTGTTCCTGTTAATTTAGGTACCAGCCAAGTGGAAGGTATCTGTCAATGTCTCGCAGCCGGATCTTTGATGATATCTAAATGTTCATGGATTTGCATCTGCTCAAGCATAGCCCACTATCTGCCCTCACTGCCACATCTGAGTGTGGAAATTCTTTGTTGGGAAAGGCCCTATCTGCTCCCTTCACAAATACTACAGTGACTGGACTTCAAAATGACTTCACTGGTTGTAAAAATGCTTTGGATGTCTTGATGTCATGGAAGGTTCTTTGGAAATACAAGTGCTTTTTCATTCCCTTCCTTCCAGTTATACTGATAGCTATCAATCAGTTTTACTCCTGCAGTAGTGTACTGATATTTCAATTTTGTGCATGGGCAGTCGGCCTGGGTTCAAGAGTTAATTTTGCTTTTGCACCCCTGGAATGAAGGATGCATTTTGGGCCAGTAATCAGATTTCTGTGTTCACATCTCTGGGTGTAAAGAATCATTGTAATTTAATCAGGTGTATTTAATAAATAGTGAAGCAAAACCAGTGCTTTTGTTTCTCAGTACCTGTAACCTGGTGTTGTTTGCCATTCCTCTCCTGTAGCTGAGAGAGCAAGCAGCAACTGCAGACCTTTATCCTAATAACGAGGTTGTAAACGGTAGTGGGACTTGATACAAAATTATAATGCTGACTGCTTATCTAGACATTTACCACTATGGTCATGAAAGCAGAAAGCTGGTATGTGACCAATTTCTCCCTCACTGTCAGTTAAGTCACTGAAGGAACTAGGACTATTGTATCTTAGAAGCAAACAAACAGATCTACATGAGACTTTAACCTCCAGTAAACCCAACTGTGCTGAAATGCCATCTAACATTACAAGTTAACAGCATTTCTCTCAACTTTTCACACACATTGTTTGGCCCTGGTTTTACCTTGGCTCCTCACTGCAGTGCGGGAGATAATAGGTGACACTGGTGAGAGTCTGGATACAACCAGGCACAGACTCAGCTGGTTCAACTATCATGATAGTTCTGACTAACACACACTGAACTTGCTCCCCAAACCTGGCAGCCTTTCAGACACTAATATTGAACATGTGACCATACACTAAGGCTGCTCTCTAGTGCTCTTAAACAGATGTGCAAAGGTTCCAATTTCCTTGTTTGGCTATTCATTTCCAATAGATCTAGCTGAAGATGGTGTAGTTTTAATCAATCAATCAAGTTGTGCGCAGATGGGGCATTAATGAAAAAAGCAACAAAAGTTCAGTACTTTTACAGAATTTGTTACCAACGTTGAAGAAATTCAAACCTCGTGCACATTCACTTGACATAAAAAACACAACCAACTGGAAACAGACAGGTAACAAAGAGAGGTAAAAAATTTATTGCAGTATTTGTTCCGCCAGTTTGTTTTGGCTGGGGATCCCTTTTTTTCTTGTTTGCCAGAGTGACCCTAATACATTTAAATCTACATTTACAAAACAAAAAAAATCAAATAAAATCTCCCATGTAGGTCACAGATACTGCATGCTTTCATTAGAATAAATTATATCCAGCACAGTCTGGCATTGTACATCCTGTAAAATAACTTCTCTCTGGAACTTCTGCTACACTAAAGAAAGCCATTGCTGCTAGGTTAAACTCCAAGAACACTTTATTAAGAACATTAACAGACTAAATTCCAACATTCACTTAACTTTTATTTTTAAACAGAATTCTTTTTCCAAGATATAAACAATTTTTTGTTTTGTTAAACTATAATACAGTGGGAGTTAAAATCAATCAAGAAGGTTCGGCTGTACAACAGCGAAGGAAGCTCCCACGAGAAAATGGTATCTGACAATTGCTCTTTCTTCTCATTTGTCTCCGCGTCTGAATCCTAGTAGAGTTCTGCAGACTGTGAAACCATTCATTTTATAAGTGTTGTCAGAATATGGTCTTTAAGCCCCAAGTTTATTCTCACTGCTGTGAATTTGGCTGCAGTTTTAGTTGTGTTAGCAGGAAGATCCTTCCTTTGCTGCATACAGCGATCGTAAAGTCTGAACAACTTTGTTAGTCAGCTTATTTGCACTTGTCAGAGCAATTTTCTTGTAAATGATGTCCGATTCTTTGATACTGTCAACCCAAGGCACCAGTTTGCGGCCCTCTCTGCGTTTAGCCTCTGTCCAAGAGCCACTATATGAACCGGCCATCCAATGAACACTGAAACCACTGCTGGTCTTTTCCACAACTCTTGCAATCTGTGGCCGGTCTTTATATTTAGGACAGCAGATGGCAATCACATCCATTACTTCCACAGCTTCATGCAGCTGAGCTCCAAGATCCCCTGGCTCAGACAATCGCTTAGATCTTCTGGTTGCCTTAGAGATGATTGGAAAGAGAAGTGATTAGTTAATGGACCAGTAGCTAAGCGATAGCTCTTGCCTTCAAAAGATACAGGCAACTGCACCTAAGTCAAACATCAAAAGATGCAGGTGACTGTCTAAACATAAACACTAGACCCCAAGAAGGGAACCATGTCTGAACAACAGCACCGGGCCCTTTGGAAAGTACAGGTAACAGTGCCTGAATGACAGCAGGGGCTTGAGAAAGATCTCATTCCTGGATGGCTGGGTAAGCTTGAATGAGGATGGGGGAAAATAGGAACCAGAAGAATACAATTTACCAAATTTCAGATTTAGAGTAATACAAATCGTCCTTCATTACATCCTCTTGATCCAAACAAAAATATTAATAGGAACTTTGACTGGGTTTGTTTTAACTGGAATACAGGAGGTTGAGGGGCACCCCAATAGAAGTTTCTAAGATTGCGAATGGAATGGATAGAGTGGAAAGTATGAGGCTTTTTCTCAGGGTGGAGGGGTCAATTGCTGGGGGCACAGGTTCAAGGTGTGAGGGGGAAATCTTGAGATGTGCGAGGCACAGTTTTTACACAAAGGGTGGTGAATGCCTGGAATGCATTGCCAGAAGTAGTGGTGGAAGCAGACAATAGTAGCATTCAAGTAGCACCTGGACAAATACATGAAAAGGAAGGGAATAGAGAGATACGGATCCTCTAAGTGAAGATGGCTTTAGTATGGAAGGGCAAAATATGTTAATGCAGGCTTGGAGGGTCGAAGGGCCTGTTCCGGTGCTGTATTGTTCTATGTTTGAACAGGAACAGACCTTGCTCACCATTCAATGCGATAATGGCTGATCTGATCGTAGCCTTCATGTCACTCATGCCCATCTCCCATAACCCTTGACTCCTTAGCAATCAAAATTCAGTGTGACCTTGCCTCAAAACATATTCAATATCCAAGCCTCCATTAGTCCTTGGGGTACAGAATTTTAAAAGATTTCTATTACTCATTAGTGCTGCTCTCTCTGAGCCAGGAGGTCTAGGTTTAAGATCTACCCACTCCACAGCTATCTAATAACATCTCTGAACAGGTTGATTTGAAAAATAGGTAACATAGGAATTAGAAGCAGGAGAAGGCAATTCAGCCCTTTGAGCCTACTCCACAATTTAACATGGTCACGGCTGATCTCATCCTGGTCTCAACTCCACTTTCCTACCTGCTCCCCAGAGCCCTTTATCTGGCTTTTCCTCAGAAACATGTCTATTTCTTTCTTGAATCTGTTGACTGATTCTGCCTTCTCTGCAGTTTGGGGCAGTGAGTTCCATAGATTCATAACCTTCTGAGAGATGTAGTTTCTCCTCATCTCAGTCTTGAACCTATGTTCTCTCACTCTATGCTCTCTTGTTTGAGAATGTCCCTCGAGAAGGAACACCTGTTCAACATCCATCTTATCAATCGTTTAAGTATGGAGACCAAAACCGAACACCATATTTGAGATGTGGTCTCACCAGTGCCTTATATAACTGTAACATTACTTTTATAATCCAGTCCTTCTACAATAAATGCCCGGATTCCATTTGCCTCTCTTATTATACGCTGCACCTGCAGACCCACTTTCTGCGATTCATGCACAATGACACCAAGATCCCTCCGCACTTATACACTTGTAATATGCTTCCAATTTAAATAATAATTTGCCCTTTTGTTTTTCCAGCCAAGATGGATAACCTCGCACATATCCAGATTAAACTCTATCTGCCACATTCTGATCCATTCTAGCCTAACAATATCCACCTGTAAACTCTACCTCATCACTGCTTGCGTTCCCTGTTTTAGTATCATCTGCAACCTTTGCTACGTTACATTCTGTCCTTGCAGATTATTATATAGATTGTAAATAGTTGAGATTCAAGAACTGAACCCTGCAAATCTAAGGAGCAGCTTGGGAACTAGAGACCTATGAGTCTGACTTCAGTGCAAGTTGCTGGAAGTGATTCTGAAGGATCAAATTTATCTGCATTTGGAGAGGCAAGGAATGATTAGGGATAGTCAGCATGGTTTTGTGCAAGGGAAAATCACATCTCAAACTCAATTGAGTTTTTTGAAGTAACTAAGAAGAATGAGGAGAGCAGAATGGTAGACATTGTCTACTAGGACTTTAGTAAACCCTTTGTCACGGCTCCACATGGTAGACTAACTAGTAAAATTAGATCACATGGGATTCAGGGTTAGCTTGCCGACTGGACAGAAAATTGGCTTAATGGCAGGAGACAGACTGGTGGAGAAGGGTTTTTTTTTTGGACTGGAGGCCTGTTACCAGCAGTGTTCGATAGTGATCGGTACTGAGTCCACTTTTGTCATTGATGTACATGACTTAGATAAAAATAAAGAAGGCATGATTAGTAAGTTTGTGGATGACACCAAAATTGGTGGTAAAGTGGACACCGAAGGTTATCTAAGATTACAAAGAGGTCTTGATCAATTAGGCCAACCGGCTGAAACGTAGCAGATGGAGTTTAATGTGGATAAATGTCAGTAATTGCATTTTGGTAAAACAAACAAGGGCAGGGCTCATACATTTAAAAGTTAGGCCTTGAATAGTACTGTAGAACAGAGAGACCTAGTGGTTTAGGTACATTATTCTTTGAAGTTTGCATCACATGTAGACAGGCTGGTTAAGAAGGCATTTAGCATGCTTGCCTTTATTGTTCCTTTGAGTATAGGATTTGGAACATCATATTGAGGTTGTAAAGGATGTTGGTGAGGTCTCTTCTCAAATACTGTCTCTCGTTCTGGTCGCCCTGTTACAGGGTGTTATTAAATTGGAAAGGGTTTAGAAAAGATTTACCAGGATGATGCCTGGAATGGAGAGGTTGAGTTATGAGAGGCTGGGACCTTTTTCCACTGGACTGTAGGAGGGTGAAGGGTGGCCTGTAGAGGTATACAAAATCATGAAGGATATAGATAAGGTGAGTGACAGGTGTCTTTTCCCTAAGATGGGGGTACTTCAAGACTAAAAGCATATTTTTAAGGTGAGAGGAGAAAGATTTAAAAAAGACATGAAGACAATATTTTTACAGAGAGTGTTTTGTGTGTTAAATGAACTTCCAGAGTATAGAGTATGGAGGTACAGTTACAACATCAAATGTCTTTTAAATAAGTACATGAATAAGTCATGTTTGGATGGATATGGGCCAAGAGCAGGCAGGTGAGAATAGTTTAGTTTGGCAATATGGTTGGCATAGACTGATTGAATTGAAGGGTCTGTTTCCATGCTGTATGACCCTATGGCACCCCAATAGTTATGGTTCGCCAGTCAGAAAAGGACTAATTTATCCTGGCCCTCTGCTTTCTATCAGTCAGCCAATCCTCTTTCCAAGCTAATACTCCATATCTTTAACCCTCGGGATCTATTCTGGATCAGCCTTTTATGCAGCACCTTGTCAAATGCATTCTAGAAGTCTAGATATACCATATCTGCCGGATCCCCATTATCCACTTTGAGGATACAATCAGCAAAGAACTCCAGCAAGCTTGTCAAGCACGACTTGCCCTTCATGAAACCACGCTGACACCGGTGAACTGAGCTTTGTTTTCCCAAGTGTTCAGTTATTGCCTCCTTTATGATTGACTCCAGAAGCCACCCTATTATAGAGGTCAAACTAACAGGTCTAAATAAAAAGTAAAAAAAAAAAAATCTCTGAACAGGTTGATTAAAAATATGTATTCGTCATTAAATAAGGAAACCAAAAGTCAACACAGTACTTCAGGTGCAGCCTCACCAATGCCCTGTGCAGGTGTGGAACGACTTGTCCATTTAATGCTCCATCCATCTTGCACTAAAGAAAAATATTTCATTTGCTTTCTTAGATTCAATCTAAATGCTAATTTTATGGGATTCACCTGTAAGGATACCAGACCAGTCCACTCTGCATTGAATCATTTTGCTATGTTTCTCCATTTAAGTAAGTTTCTGCTCTTGCTAAATGAAGAACCTGACATTTATTCTGCATTAAACTCCATCTCCATTTGCCCATTCAGTTAACCAAACTAAAGCTCCAGTTATGCCCAAGGGCATGAATTGCAAAACAAATGAACCAATTTGGTGCTACGCTTCCTGATGAACAATCCTACAGTCACCTTATGAAATTCCCATAATTGATCAAAATGCTTGTCACTTTCTGGAGAAAAACTTTGAAGTCAATGAAGTTCAACTTGTAACAAGGTCAGTGGAGAGACACTTGAGCAATCTGGATTGGTCAGTCACACACAGCAAGGTAGGGCTGAATCCCTAAATTAGACATATTGAGTTTCAAGTTCCAGTGAAGTTGGGGAATTGTCGTGATTTTTAAATACATACTAGGATTCATAATCAAGTTAACTCAGATGGGCAGGGCATATGGGGAGAAACTGAACTGGGAAGGACGTCAATTCTGTAGTTATGTAGACCATGACACCAACTCCTGTCTGATTCCTTACCCCTGCAATGCCTCCACCTGCTCGCTCCTCTCCATCACTCTCCTCATCATCGGTTTCTGCATTGTTTTTTGGGCTGCTTCCTCCAAGAAGTGCATTGATTGCCTTATTACGGGCTGCAGTGCTAGCAGACACTTCACCATCTTCATCCTCTTCATCTGGATCCAAGTGTTCCATCAGCGTTTTGAACTGAAAGAAAGTCAACAAAAATGGATATATTAATTCCACAGACATGGGTATGCAGAGCATCGGTGTAAAATTTGCAGATCATGCAAAATTTGGAAATGTAGTACATAACAAGGACAGTCACACACTTCCAAGGGGAGTGAAGTGGGAAGACACATGGTTGGTGAAATTTAACAGAACTATGAAGCTGTTCATTTTGAGAAGCAATAATAATGCAGCTTTTCACATAAATGGAATCCATTTGTCCTGTCTGGCCTTGGAAACCTGTTACATTATATTTGGAAAAGAAAGATTAGGATCGAAGCATCACATTATGAAGAAGCAGAGAAGGCTGATAAGAGCAAACAGAACCCGAACGAACCGTGGATGCTGTAAATCAGTAACAAAAACAGAAATTGCCTGTAATGCTCAGAGGTCTGGCAGCATCTGTGGAGACAAATCAGAGCTAACGTTTCGGGTCCAGTGACCCTCCCACAGAACTGGTTTAACTCTGATTTCTCTTCACAAATGCTGCTAGATCGGAACATTTCCAACAATTTGTTTTTGTTTCTAATAAAGGGCAATGCTATTGACATTTGCCTGTTAACAAATTGAAGACTTCGATCAGATCATCTCTTAACCCTTTAAATTCTAGAGAAAACAAGCTTTATTTTTTAATAAAAACCAAAAGAACTGCGGATGCAGTAAATCAGGAACAAAAACAAAGTTGCTGGAAAAGCTCAGCAGGTCTGGCAGCATCTGTGAAGGAGAAAACAGTTAACTTTTTGGAGATAAAAGGTACTGCAGATGCTGGAGAATCCGAGATAACAAGGTGAGGGGCTGGATGAACACAGCAGGCCAAGCAGCGTCATAGGAGCAGGAAAGCTTAACGTTTCGGGCCTAGACCCTTCATCAGA
>JAHRHZ010000186.1:1118003-1136217 GCA_024137785.1 Ginglymostoma cirratum | reverse complement strand
TCAAGCTTTCCTGCTCCTATGACGCTGCTTGGCCTGCTGCGTTCATCCAGCCCCACACCTTGTTATCTCAGTTAACTTTTTGGGTCAGGTGACCCTTCTTCCTTATAATTTAATCCCTGAAGTCCAAGTATCATTCTTGCAAACCCATGTTGTACACCCTCCAAGGCCTAAGGTGGGTGCTCAGGTTTGCTCACAGTACTCCAAGTAGGGTCTCACCAATGTTTTGTATTACTGCAGCATAACTTCTGCATCCTTGCACTCTAGTCCCCTAGATATAAAAGGCCAGCATTTCATTAGGTGCCATGATTATTTTCCGCACCTAGAATCATACAATTCCTACAGTATGGAAACAGGCCATTCAGCCCATCAAATCCACACTGACCCTCCTAAGAGCATCCCACCCAGAATCACCCCTAATCTAACCCTGCAACTTCCATGCCTAACCTATCTAGCCTGCACATCCCTGGACATTATGGACAATTTAGCATGGCCAATCTACCCAACCTGCACATCGTTAGAACGTGGGAGGAAACCCACAAAGACACAGGGAGAATGTGCAAACTCCACACAGACATTGCCTGAGGCTGGAATCAGACACAGGTCTCTGGCGCTGAGAGGCAGCAGTGCTAACCACTGAGCCACCATGCTGCCCCATAGTTGTGGCATTTTCAAGATTATGCCCTGAACGCTCAAGTCTCTTCGGACATACTCTGCATTTAACTTCAGACCACCGAGAAAGAACCTGATCTGCTTCAATTTGATCAATACTGGTACTCTACACTCCAATGGATATTGACCAGACCTTCCTCAAAACAACCTCTTTATTCTTGGTCCTGTGGACATTCTGCTCTCAAACAGATCTATTGCTTTGTATACTATTGGCATCCATGAGATAGAGGTGCTGGTGTTCAACTGGGGTGGACAAAGTCAGATTGATTGATTGGTTTGTCATGTGTACCAAAGTACAGTGAAAAGCTTTGTTTATGAGCAGCACAGGCAGATCATAGTAGGCAAGGATGTACAGACCAGAGGTTGTAAAAAGACTTATTTGACAGAGGCATACATGTTAAGTTACACAGGGCGTGCACTAGGCGAGATCAGCATTATTTGAGGCTACAGAGTCCAATAAGGGCCAGGAAGCAGCTGTTCCGGTGCGTGTTCAGGCTTCTGTATCTTCCGACTGAAGGAAGAGGTTGTAGGAGATCATTATCGGGGTGAGATGTGTCTTTGATGGTGTTGGCAGACCTTCCGCGGCAGTGAGCCATGTAAATGGAGTCCATGGATGGAGGGTTGGCTTCCGTGATGATCTGAGCTGTGCGCACCACCTTCTGTAGTTTCTTACAGTCCAAGCAAAGCAGTTGCCATACCAGGCAGTTATGCATCTGGACAGTATGCGTTCAATGGTGCATCTGTAAAAGTTGGTGAAGGACCTTATGGACAAGCCAAATTTCCTGAGCTACCTGAGGAAGAAGAGGCATTGACATGCCTTCTTGACCATGGTACATACGTGGGAAGTCCAGGACAGGTTGTCAGTTATCGTCACTCCGAGGAACTTGATGCTCTCCACCCCCTCAACCTCAGTTCCGCTGATGTAGATGGGTGTGCGCTCTCCCCCTTTCTTTCTAAAGTCAATGCTCAGATCTTCAATTTTGCTGACGTTGAGAGAGACTGTTCTCATTGAACCACATCACTAAGCCCTCTATCTCCCTTCTGTATTTTGACTTGTTGTTAGATATCTGCCCTACTACGGTGGTGTCATCAGCAAACTTGTAGATGCTGTTTATTTTGAATTTGGCAACAAAGTCATGAGTGTACAGAGAGTACAGGAGGGGGCTGAGCTCGCATCCTTGAGGGGGGGGGGGTGCCAGTGTTATTGTGGAGGAAATGCAGGTACCTATCTTCACTGATTGCAGTCTCTGGGTCAGAAAGCTGAAGATCCCGCTGCAGAGGGTGGAGCCAAGACCAACATCATGGAGTTTTGAGATCAGTCTAGACGGGATAATGGTGTTGAAGGCAGAGCTGTAATTAATGAGGAGTCTGATGTAGGTGTCCTTGTTGTTCAGATGTTCCAGGGATGAGTGCAGGGCTAGAGATATGGTGTTCGCTGTGGACCTGTTACATTGGTAACTGGGGATCAAGGTAGCCTGGGAGACTGGAGTTGATGTGGCGATGACCAGCCTCACGAAGCAGTTCATGATTACTGAGATCAGAGCTACTGGGGTGGCAGTCATGAAGGTAACATTGCATTTGTGTTCTTAGGTACGGGGATGATGATGGTCTTCATGAAGCAGGTGGAGACTTCGGCTTGTAGGAGGGAACAGGTTGAAAATGTTGGCGGATACCTCCCACACTTGGTCCGCACAGGATCTCAGCTGGGGACTCCCTCTGGGTCCATTGCTTTCCTTGGGTTGACTCCCAGGAAGACCAATCTGATGTCTGCAGCGGTGACCAAGGGAACAGGTGTGCGCAGGACAGTTGGGGCAGGCATTACCGTGCCACTGGCATTCTGCCCAAATTGAGCATAGAAAGTATTCAGCATGCCAGGGAGGAATGTGTCTTTGCTTCATTTTGTAACCCGTAACGTTGTTTAAGCCTTGCCATAGGCAGGAGTCTGTTTGGTAGGTCTGAGTCTCTAACTTGGTTCAGTAGTGCCTCTTGGTGTCCCTGATGGTTTTGCGGAGGTCATACTCATATCTGGATTTTCTGTATTGGTCTGGGTCATGCGACCTGAATGCTGTACGTCTGGTCTTCAGTACAGAGTAGATTTCCAAGCTTCATCCAAGGTTTATTGTTGTATTGACTTCTTTGGTACATAGTCCTCCATGCATTTACTAATTTGTCCATAATGTGGTGGTGTACTCGTCTAGGTTTTCCGCTGAACACTTGAACACTGTCCAGTGCACTGTTTCCAAGCAGTCCCGGAGACAGTCTTCCACAACGCTGTGGTCTGATTTTCCGAAGTGTTGGTGGGGATGGAGCAATAGGCATCTTTGATGAAGAGATAACAAGGTGTAGAGCTGGATGAACACAGCAGGCCAAGCAGCATTAGAGGAGCAGGAAAGCTGATGTTTCGGGCCTAGACCCTTCTTCAGAAAAAAGGCATCTTTGATGGTTGTGTAGCAGTGGTCTAGGATGTTTGGTCCCCTGGTGGGACAGGAAATGTGCTGGTGGTGCTGTGGCAGCACCCTCGAGGTTGACTTGGTTGAAGTCGCCAGCCACAATGAATAGGGCCTCAGCGAATTTCCTCTCTAGAGCGTTTGTGGTGGTGTAAATCACATCTAGGGCATTCTTCAAATTCATATGGGGTGGTATATAGACTGCGGTCAGGATGGCAGAAGTCATATCACAAGCTTTCAGAGTGCTGCTCCTTCACCGGGTGAAGCTTGTGATTTCAAATAAACCTGTTGGACTACAACCTGGTGTCATGTGACTTCTGACTCTGGATACCGTGGGAGGATGAACTTCCCTGTGGAAACAACAGCAGCAGCTAGATCAGTGGTATCATAATTGATTCTGTTGTACAGCAGGAAGTGTAGGCAAGCAGTAGTGATAGGGGTATCAGGGGCACAGGCTGGTGGTTCCAGGATAGTGTGATGAGTTCTTACATTTTACAATCCGAGATAGCAGCGCTGGCAAGGAAGGCAGTGTTTTGGCTCCTGGCAGCTGCTTCCTCCCTTCTTTTACTACCCTTTTTGTCTTCTTCCTTGATTTCTTTGTGTTCTTCCTGTCAGCGACAGCAGAGGTGATGACATTACGGAGGGGAGCGGCTAGAGCGGGACTCTTGGCAAAGAGGCAGCTTGGCCTGACAGTGCAGCCAGGGACTCCTGGTTGTGGTGGGCCTGGAGCAGGAACTCCAGGTATTAGCGAGGCAGTGGGGCCAGTGGCCCCTGGTGGCAAGTGTGGATTCAGCACGGGACCCAGCATCAGTGGCCCTCTGGTGGGTGGGCCCAACGATAAAGAGATGGCTCTTGAAGAGTGGAGACTCTGATGTTGGTGAGTCTGGCGCAGGTGTCATTGGTTGACCAGCTCAGGGCTCAGGACCCTTGTGGAGGTGGTGGAGCATAGATGGACTTTCCTTCAGCTTTGTCTTTTTATTCTTGAAGTATTCGAATGGCGACAGTTGAAGCTTTTCACTGTACTTTACAGTGCTGTCAATTGTAGAGTACAAGTGACACTAAATCATCTTTCATTCATTCACGGTCCCAGAGTCAAGGATGTTCCTGAGTGGGCACAGTATATTCTGAAAGGGGAGGGTGAGCAGCCAAAGATCAAGGTCCATGTAAGTACTTAGGACACAGGCAGAAAGAGAGATGAGGTCCTGCAAAGTGAATTTAATGAGAGGTAGGCTGTTGAAAGCAGGACCTCTAGGGTTGTAATCCCAGCATTACTCCCTGTGCCACATGCTAGTGAGGACACAAAATAGAAGCTAATACAGGTGAATGCTAAGGAGGTGGTGTAGGACGGAGGGCTTCAGACATCTGGATCATTGGGATCTCTTCCAGGGGAGATGGTTTCAGTACAAGGAGCACAGGGTGCATCTAACCTGGAAGGGCACCAATATCATTGCAGGGAGGTTTGCTAGTGCCACTCAAGAAGGTTTAAACTAGTGTGACAGGGGTGTGGGAAAGACAGCAGCAGATCAGCATGTAGACTGATTGAGCATAAAGCAACGGTTAAGTCAAATTAGTCTAAAAGGAAGAACAGCTTAATGAACACAGTGGGACTGGTGGTCTGAAGTACATTTATTTTAATGCAAGATGGATTAGTATATGGGACTATGGTGTAGCCATTACAGAAACTTGGTCGAGAGAAGGGCAGGACTGGCAGCTCAACGTTCCAGAGTTTAAATGTGTGTCAGCTCTGATAGACAGCGATGTACAAGAGGTGGAAAAGTTGCATTATCAAGGAGAATGTCCCAGTTGTACTAAGAGAACATCTTGGAGGGCTCATCCAGTAAGGGCATTTGGGTAGAACTCAGGAGTAAGAAAGCTGCAATCATTACGAATGGGTTACGCTATCAAAAGCCCAATAGCCAGTGAGATAGGAGAATAAGATATGTAAGCAGATCATGGAAAGATATAAAAGCAACAGGGTTGTGGCACTGGGTGATTATAAACTTCCCCAATATTCACTGGTACAGCCCTAGTGTTAGGAGCTTGGATAAGGCAGAATATGTTAGGTGCATCCAGGAGGGCTTCTTGAAACAACATGTAGGTGGTCCAACTCCGGAAGTAAAAACAGAAGTTGCTGGAAAAGCTCAGCTGGTCTGGTGGCATCTGTGAAGAAAAAAAAAAATCAGAGTTAACGTTTCGGGTCCGGTGACCCTTCTGAGGACTTGAAACATTAACTCTGATTTTGTCTTCACAGATGCTGCCAGACCTGCTGAGCTTTTCCAGCAACTCCTGCTTTTGTTCCTGATGTACAGCATCTACAGTTCTTTCGCTTTTTATTCATCTGAGTGGTCTTGGTTCACAAACTTGATTGAGATTTTTGACCTTTGATAAAGGTCTCAGGTGGGCTGGTCCAGAGGATCAAGTCACATGGCATTTATGGTGAATTGGCAAGCTGGATACAAAATTGAAAAAAAAAACAGCGGATACTGGGAATCAGAAACAAAAACAGAAATTGCTGGGAAAATTCAGCAGATCTGGTAGCTTCTGTGGACAGAAAACAGATTTAACACTTTGGGTCAAGTGACTCGTCATCAGAACTCCTTCTTCAGGGTTCCAAAGGACGGTCACTAGACCCAAAACATTAACTCTACCTTCTCTCTAAAGATGCTGCCAGACCTGCTTAGTTTTTTCCCAGCAGGTTCTGTTTTTAGTTTGGATACAAAATTGGCTTCGTCATAGAAGATAGACGACAATTGTGGAGGGGTGTTTTTCTGACTGGAGGTCTGTGACCAGTGGTTCTTCTGCAAGGATCAGTGCTGGGACCTCTGTTGTTTGTAATATTTATCATGATTTGGATAAAAATATAGGCGG
Organism: Ginglymostoma cirratum; assembly: GCA_024137785.1. Taxonomy (NCBI): domain Eukaryota; kingdom Metazoa; phylum Chordata; class Chondrichthyes; order Orectolobiformes; family Ginglymostomatidae; genus Ginglymostoma; species Ginglymostoma cirratum. The sequence continues at coordinate 1,130,233 of JAHRHZ010000186.1, read as the reverse complement.
TTTGATTGGTAAATGTGCAGACAAAAAAATTGGTGGGTTGTGGATAGTGAAGATGATTATCAAAGGATACAGTATGATATGGCTCATTTGGAAAGTTGTGGAGAAATGGCAGACGGAGTTTATTCGACACAACTGTGAAGTGATGCAGTTTGGGAGGTCAAATGTAAGAGGAATGTACACAGTAAATGGCAGAAACCTTAGGAACTTTAATGTATAGAGGGATTTGGGGTGTAAATTCATAACCCCCTGAAAGTGACAACACAAGTGAATAAGATGGTAAACAGGTAATATGGCATCTTGCCTTCACAAGTCAGGACGCTGAGTTAGTAATTCATGTTGTGGATGAATAAAACCGTAGTTAGGCCACATATGGAGTACTGTGTGCAGTTCTGGTCACTACACTATAGGAAGGATGCGGAGGCTTTTGGAAAGGGTGCAGAGAAGGTTTACCAGGATGTTGCCTGGATTGGGGTGTATTAGCTATAAGGAGAGGTTGTACAAACTTGGATTATTTTTGCTTGAGTGCCAGAGGCTGAGGAGTGACCTGATACAAGCATATAAAATGATGACAGGCATGGGTAGGGCGGATAGTCGGAGTCTTTTTCCCAGGGTAGAAATGTCAAATACTAAAGGGGCATTGGTTTAAGGGTGAGATGGGGAATGTTTAAAGGAGACATGAGAGAATTTTTTTTAAAAAACAGAGTGTTGTAGGTAGCTGGAATGCAGTGCCAGGGGAGGTAGTAGAAGCAGATATGACAGCAATGTTTAATAGCCATTTAGACAAACTATGAATGAACAAACAACGTGAAGGGATATGGGCCAGGTGTAGGCAGATGGGATTAGTTTGGAATGGCATCGTGTGTTGGCACAGATATGGTGGGGTGAAGGGCCATGTGCTGTACTGCTCTGTGTGGCAGTCACTGAAGAGCCTTCATTTGTTGGCTAGACCTACTCGCCCTTAAACTGAGTGGCTTGCCAGGTCATTTTAGATGGGGGTCTTGCATTGCCCTAGGCCAGACTGGCTAAAGTTTTGCCTGACTTCCTTCCCTAAGGATATTGATGAATCAGTTGGATATCTGTGACAATCAATGACGGTAATACTGAAAACTGCTTTCAGTTCCAAATTTATTAACTGAATTGAATTCCATCAATGGTATGGTGGGATTTGAATCCATGTCCTCACAATGTTAGTTTCACCCTCTGAATTACTAGTTCAGCAATATTGCCACCTGCATGTTTGTGAGCCCACCCTCTATCCATGTTAACAACCATCAACAATATTGCGAGCTCTTGTGTAGAAAACGTTTAACCCAAAAGATCCTAAAATGCCAAGACATAAGAGCAGAATTAGGCCATCAGCCCACTGAGTCTGCTCCACCATTCAATCATGGCTGATGTTTCTTGATCCCATCCTCCTGGCTTTCATCCCATAACCTCTGATGCCCTTACTAACCCAAAAACTTCCAATTTGTCTTAAATACACTCAATGACTCGACCTCCTGTGTAGCATCTTAATCAATGTCTTTTGAAAATGCAAACACACTACATCTGCTGGTTTACCTTCATCTAGCCTGGTTGCTTTGTCTGAAAAGAAAAACTAACAAATCCTCGACTTGATGGTTTACGATACTGTTTCGGTCATTACAGAATATACAACACCAGCTGCTAACCAAAATTATACTGTCAAAAGGACAACAACTTACCAAAAGATGCTGTTGGACTGCCAAAATTAATTTATTTATGGTAAATGTAGAAGGGGCTGGTTCTGTGCAACTAAAATAGGATCTTAATTTAATGGATGAAAATATCATTACACAAAGTTTTCAACAAAAGGCTGCGACTTACATCCAAGTACTGTTTGACGATATTTCTCTTCACTGTTTCTGTTATTTCTGCATGTCCTACTCCGTTTCTCAGGAAATCCAGTGTTTGCCTGGGGTTAAAGTGCACTCCTGATTTCCTGTTTACTGCCTTGTCATACACTTTCGCAGATTCAGAAGGAGAATATTTTTGGATTTTACTGGTGAGAGAAAGACAAACAAGATTGTTGAGCAAAGACTAACAACTGTAGGCTCAAAGTCTCAAATGTTGAGAAATATTCCCGCGAACAAGTAAAGCTGGTGGGAGTGAAGATTTGTAGCAGTAATTTGGCAAGTGTGAAAAGTATAGATCAACATCATTTATTATGCATAAACAAAAGGCTTGGGAAAAAAAAAATCACCTGTCTGAAATTACTGTACCAAGTGACAACTTACGCAATGGCACTTATGATTACTCATATCTTCTTGTTGAGGTTAAACGGAGAGATCAAGGACAAGCCTTCAGAGGGCAATGCAGCACTCAGGTTGATCACGTGACATGAGGCATTTTTCAGTGGCTACAATCTTTGTACACAATGACCCAGATATTTTACTGGTCAGAGCACTTTTGGAGCAACAGAGACTACAGCTGCAGTCAGGATCACGTGTAATCCCTGGTGTGGCTCACACTGTGCGAATTGCAGAGAAACTGATTTTCTGGTGGGCAATGCCCCTGCACCTGGAATCCTCTGAAAAACTGCATTAAAATCAGAGATTTCGGAGAGCTCTAATTCACTCAAGCTTAATAGTTACCCAAGAAACCTTGAAGGACTGAAAATTTACACCAACTCCTCTGTAATGATTAAGCTACCCAATTACCTTCCCAACCCCTTGTCAAGCCAGGTATATTCTGCTTCTGCCATCATTCTCAACCCGCAGACCACCCTGTCTTTGTTAGACCTAGCACAATGTTTCCTGCCCGTCCTGGAGCTCACACCTCCTTCCACAAGCCTTCGTGGTTGAACTTGGCATCCTCCACTACCAACTTCCCTAACCCAAACTTGGTGGCAAGTGCACCACTCTGCCCCCACCAATCTAACTCAGAGGCAATATAATCAACTTCCCCATCTCCCTACATGACCCACACTAAGCACTGATCCAATTACCCTTTACACCTGAAGCTAATGATTCTGGATCATTTGCTCCTGAAATATGTCACCAAATGTCCTTTAGTGAACAAAATCTGCCATCCTTATCTTATCTGGCCTAAGTGCAACTCCAAACCTACAGCAATGTGGTTGACTCTTAATTGCTCTCTGGGCAGTTTCGGATGGGGCTTAAATGCTGGCCCCAGCCAGTGACGTGCACTTCCTGTGGATGAATAAAAAATAGCGCTCCAGTGTGAAGGCACTTTGAAACAGATTCCCTTCCTTTCAGCATTCTGAACAGGATGCTCCTCTTGGTGGCACTGTGGTTCACTCCTTAGTCACCCTAAACACATCCCTTTTTATCTTCCCCTTCTCACTGTCCAAAGCCCTAAATAATCCCTTCAAGTCACACACACGACTTAGCCTGCAATGCTACTCTCGAGTTGAGTGGATTTCTTCCTCGGATGTGGGCACAGTCATGGGGTATAGATATTGCTGACGAGGCTAACATTTATTGCCCATCCCTAATTGTCCAGAGGACAGCTACCAGTCAACTACATTGCTATGTGCCTTGAGTCAAACGTTCGTCAGACTGGGTAAAGATGGCAGATTTCTCCCCAAAGGACATCAGTAAACCAGGTGAGTTTTTAAGATAAAACCCAAAAGAACTGCAGATGCTGTAAATCAGGAACAAAAACAGAAGTTGCTGGAAAAGCCCAGCAGGTCTGGCAGCATCTGTGAAGAAAAAAGAATCAGAGTGAATGTTTTGGGTCCAGAGATAACGTTTTCATCTCTCAAGGGTCACCGGACCCGAAACGTTAACTCTGATTTTTTTTTCTTCACAGATGCTGCCAGACCTGCTGAACTTTTCCAGCAACTTCTGTTTTTGTTCCTGAATTTTTAAGATAATCAGCAATAGTTACGTGGTTGCCACGAGGCTAGTATGTTATTTCGGAGTTTTACTGAATTAAAATTTTGCCATTTGCCATTGTGGGATTTGAACTCATTTTCTAAGAACAAAAGTATTTTTCTTTAAAAAAAAGGCCATTTCCCACACTTTTCAGTTCTTAAAAAAATCATACCGGACTCAAAACATTACCTTATGTTTTTCTCTGCACAGATGCTACCAGACTTGCTGAGTTTCTCCAGCAATTTCTGTGTTTGTTCCTTAAACCATTAGCCTGGCATTTTGGTTCGTCCAGTGACATTACCACTACACCACCAGCTTTCCTTAAGTTCCAGCATAACTTCCTTCTTTGGTCTTCTGTCTCAGCTAATAAAGACAAGGGTCCCATATCTTTCTTAAACAACTCTTCTAGCTATCATTCTAACTTCAGGGATCTGTGGATATGCACACCAAGGTCCCTCTGGTCCTTACTATCTTCCATGATCTATATCATGCATACTGAAATCTCTCGACCCATCAGCTCTCCCCAAGTGCTTCACCTAAAGTCTAATCTCCCGAGGTTGACAGGATCTTCCACTACGTTCAAACTACCCTCATGCATTCTGTTTGCACCCTTTGAAACCATTGCCAAAACCATGATAGGATACTTTCAATCTTGCCTTCAACACCACCAGTCTCTGTACTCAACAAATATTCCACCACCTAAGGGAAGGTGATGACCAAGTGGTATTATCGATAGACTATTAACCCAGAGACACAAGTAATGTTCTGGGGACTTCGGTTCAAATCTCACCGTAGCAGATAGTGGAATTTGAATTCAATAAAAATCCGGAAAGAAGAGTCTAATGATGACCATGAAATCATTACTGACTGTTAGGAAAAACCATCTAATACATTAATGTCCTTTAGCGAACGAAATCTGCCATCCTTATCTTGTCTGGCCTACATGTGACTCCAAACCCACAGCAATGTGGTAGACTCTTAATTGTCCTCTGGGCAGTTTGGGATGGGGATTAAATGCTGGCCCCAGACAGTGACATCCTGTGGATGAATAAGAAAAAAGCTCCAGTGTGAAGGCACTATGAAACAGATTCCCTTCCTTTCAGCATTCTGAACAGGTTGCTCCTCTTGGTGACACACTGGTTCACTCCTTAGTCACTTCTAAACACATCCCTTTTTATCTTTCCCTTCTCACTGTCCAAAGCCCTAAATAATCCTTTCTAGTCACACAGTGATCTACATGCATTTATTTTACTGTACTGTATTTTTGGTTCACTATGTATCTCCAGCAGAAACTGGGAAGATGGAACACTGATTGGAGTTGCATTTAGTCTGCAAGCATGACCCTGAGCTTATCGTCACTTGTTACTCTACCTTGCTCTTTGAGTGAGAAGCAACTTGGAATAATGAGATCCTGTAGTTGTATTATATCTGGGCTCTCAGAAGGCATTTGATAAGGTGTCTCACTAGAAGTTAATATGCAAGGTAAGATGACACAGGGTTAAGGGCTAATCTATTAGCTTGGATAGAAGGCTGTCTAATCAACAGAAAGCTGGGATAAATGGTCCTTTTCTGGTTGGCAAGATGTAACTGGTGGCTCAAACCTCACTGCCTTCACTATTTATAATCAATATTAATGACTTGGAACAAAAACACAAGTTGCTGGAAAAGCTCAGCAGGTCTGGCAGCATCTGTGAAGCAGAAAAAATATCAGAGTTAACGTTTCGGATCCGGTGACCCTTTTTCAGAACTCAGTTGAGGGTAAGCGTGAGTGGATCCATTTTGGTCAAAGGAATGGACAGGCAACATTTTATCTAAATGGAAAGAAATTTCAGAGTTTTTTGATGCAGGGGGATCAGAATGTCACCATGCATGAATCACAGAAAACTAGTATACAGGTACAGCAGGTAATAAGGAAGACCAAATAGAATTTTGGCATTTATTGCTAAAGGAGTAAAGTACAGAAGTAGTAAAATGCTGCTCCAACTGTACCAGGCATTAGTGAGACCGGACCTGGAGTGTTGTGTACAATTTTGGTTCCCTTACTTGAGGAGGGATGTAGTTGCATTGGAGGCAGTTCAGAAGAGACTCATTAAATTGATTCCAGACATGAGGTCTTATGAAAAAAAGGTTGACAAAAGTGAAGAATATTGTGCAATCATCAACAAACATCTCTATTTCTGACTTCATGGTAGAGAGGTCATCACTTTCGCACTCACAGTCCACACCGAGCATCTGTAAGCAGTGAATTACTAGAATATTGTAGACTTTCTGACACCCAGCATTATATCACTGCTCTCAAATGTTGCACTACTCCAGCCAGTTTGGACAAACTGGTTATAACCATAATTGCTACCACTACTATTCCAGCTTGTTTATCCTTCCCGATACTGACCAATCTCCAGATATAGGTGGAAAGCCTCAGATTCCAGAATGTCAAGTACAAATAGATATTGATGGTGAAGGTGTATGGAGAGAAAAATGGGAATATGGCAGTGAGATAGAGGATCAGCCTTGGTTACATCGATTGTTGTACCAGTCTCAAAAAGGCCTAATGGTTTACTCTTGCTCCTGATTTGTGTTTCTAGATCTCCAATGGCAAGGTTTTGGTTAGAGGCCGAGATGATTTATTAACCCAGATTCAAAATGACAGAAATGACAGAATATTTAGGAGCGTTCTGGCCCAAGGTATGATGTAACAATGCTTAGGAAGGGGACCGGATGGTGGTAGTTATGTGCAGGAGAGACAGATCGTACATCATGAGTGGTTAACAGGAAACATGCATATCTATGAAATTATTAACAAGGACGTCCTGAATGGATTCATTTGATCTGGAATGGAAGAACCAGTCGGGTGATAAACATAATGGAAGTAAATATTAGCCAGTAAAGCTCAAAGGATTGATTGGTTTTCTCCTTTTGATACAAACACAGGACTTTCATAAGCCTCCTGGCTTCTATCAGAGCATGGTCCTTGTGGATATTATATAGAATGATGAAGTCAATGGAATCAATGTTACCTGTCTGAAAAATTAAATTATGAATTCTGCCTAAGTAGACAGCAAGAAATGAGAGTCGGCTGAGTGAACCGACAAAGTAGTATTGAAGAAAGATTTCATTTTTGAGAATTGTGCAATGTTCAACTTTAAAGTTTTAAAAGGTAAATGTTTGAACACGAACTGCTTTTCTCCTCACAGATGTTGTTTGTCCAAATGGGTAGTTAAAAGTTCTCTCTCGTACCTATCTGAGAAGCCATACAAGTTCTTCAGGTGTTGTTTCAGGACCAACAGCAACAGGATTCCCTGAGAAGCATTCACAAACTCCACAAGAGGGGTCGAGTCTGCAGGCAATCGAGCGAGCACATCTTCCAGGTCATCATCCTCATCATCACTTGAATCAGAGTTGATACGTTTCCTAGACTTGCGGGGCCGCTGCATCTCATCCTCACTATCACTGTCCCCAGAGCTCGAGGATTTCCTTTCCTTCGGCTGTGTGTCTTTCAATAGAGACTGTAAACAACAAATATTTAGTTTAAACAACTTATCTGCTTTGTGACTTTTTAAAAAGATGGATCCCAACCCTTATACAAAACATCATTAGGAACAGCATCACTGGAACAGTACAATCACACCTTGATACAACTCATTTCCAGGCAATATAGACTTTTACAACTCACTGCACATTCAATGAATACAAAATAGGCACACTTTGATGCACTTGCTATTTGGATGGTGCTCCCTAGCATGGGGAGTTGAGAATTCAAGGCAACAGTATCACTTAGGGCTGAGACAAAAAGAAATTTACTGAACAAATGGATTGTGAACTTTTGATTTCTCCAGAGAGAAGGAGATGTACAGTTGATGAGTATATTTACATCAAGAATGGAATGCAAGGAGAGAGGCTAGGTGATGGGTGACCATTAGGTAGGAGGCCAAGCAATTAACACAGAAAGGGCAGGATTGGATAAGAAATAATACTGAATGTTGGATAGTTCACAAATGCTCAGGACAGGGAGGAAATGTGAATAAAAGAGTGGGGAGGGACAGTATTGGTAAAATAAATTACAACAGCGTTTGAAAGAAAGAGCACCCTATAGCGGTCAAGTAGAAAATCAATTTGGTTCGAGTTAAGAAACACAGACACCATAACATTATTGCAAGTGTTCTACAGTTCAACTCCTGAGAGTTAGAGAGAACTGGGTGGAGACAGAAAAAGTAGAAGCCAGGTCACAACGGATCAACCGTGATCTAAAGGCGTTTGATAAGGTTCCCCATGGCAGGCAGATGGAGAAAGTGAAGTCGCATGGGGTCCAGGGTGTGCTAGCTAGATGGATAAAAAACTGGCTAGGCAACAGGAGACAGACAGTAGTAGTGGAAGGGGGTTTCTCAAATTGGAGAATCGTGACCAGTGGTGGTCCACAGGAGTCTGTGCTGGGACCACTGTTGTTTGTAATATATGTAAATGATTTGGAGCAAGATATAGGTGGTCTGATTAGCAAGTTTGCAGATGACACAAAGATTGGTAGGGTAGCAGATAGTGAAGGGGACTGTCAGAGATTACAGCAGAATATAGATAGATTGGAGAGTTGGGCGGAGAAATGGCAGATGGAGTTCAATCCAGGCAAATGCGAGGTGATGCATTTTGGAAGACCTCATTCAAGAGCAAACTATACGGTAAATGGAAAAGTCCTGGGGAAAATTGATGCACAGAGAGATCTGGGTGTTCAGGTCCATTGTTCCCTGAAGGTGGCAACACAGGTCAATAGAGTGGTCAAGAAGGCTTACGGCATGCTTTCCTTCATCGGACAGGGTGTTGAGTACAAGAGTTGGCAGGTCATGTTACAGTTGTACAAGACTTTGGTTCGGCCACATTTAGAGTACTGCATACAGTTCTGGTCGCCACATTACCAAAAGGATGTGAATGCTTTGGACAGGGTGCAGAGGAGGTTCACCAGGATGTTGCCTGGAATGGAGGGCGCTAGCTATGAAGAAAGGTTGAGTAGACTAGGATTATTTTCATTAGAAAGACGGAGATTGAGGGGGGACCTGATTGAGGTCTACAAAATCATGAGGGGTACAGACAACGTGGATAGCAAGAAGCTTTTTCCCCCAGAGTGGGGGACTCAATTACTAGGGGTCATGAGTTCAAAGTGAGAGGAGGAAAGTTTACGGAGATATGCGTGGAAAGTTCTTTACGCAGAGGGTGGTGGGTGCCTGGAACACGTTGCCAGCGCGAGGTGGTAGACGCAGACACGTTAGTGTCTTTTAAGATGTATCTGGACAGGTACATGGATGGACAGGGAGCAAAGGGATACAGACCCTTAGAAAATAGATGACAGGTTTAGACAGAGGATCTCGATTGGCGCGGGCTTGGAGGGCCGAAGGGCCTGTTCCTGTGCTGTAATTTTCTTCGTTCTTTGTTCTTTAACTGAATGGTAGAACAGGCTCGAAAGGCTGAAATTTTCAAATTCATTCATTGTATGTAGGTGTTTTTGCCTGGGCCGGCATTTATTGCCCATCCTGATTACACGTGAGGTGGTGGCCAGCTGCCTTGAACGGTCCAGTCCTTGTCTTATAGGCAGACCCATAATGCTGCGAGGGAGGGAATTGATTTTGATCGCATTACAGTGAAGGAACGATGATGTATTTTCAAATCAAGAATTTATCTGCTGCTCTTGTCCTTCTAGATGGGAGTGTTGTGGATTTGGAACGTGTTGCAGTACAGCGGCGGAAGTCCGGAAGGAGGCGCGAGGGCAGCCTGGGAAGGTAAGCTTCAGGAGTATAAAAGGTCTTACCTCGCGTGACTGCGACCTTTCAGTCGTTTCTGCTGCGGGAGTCCGGAAGGAGGCTCGAGGGCAGCCTGGGAAGGTAAGCTTCTCCTTTAAAAACTTACCTCGTGAATAGGCGGAGTGCGCGTCGAGCAGAAGCAATCACGGGATGATTGAGTAAGTGAGGTAATATATTTGGGCGCCCATTTGGTAAGTTACTAGTGTTTTCTTTTCCAATAGTCTGTTTTTCAGAATTCAGAACAATGGGAATGGATGTTAGGGCAGTTGCATGCTCCTCCAGTAGGATGTGGGAGGTAAGGGGCACCACTAGTGTCCCTGCTGACTTCATCTGCGGGAAGTGCACCCAACTCCAGCTCCTTGGAAACCGCGTCAGGGAACTGGAGCTGGAGCTGGATGAACTTCGGATCATTCGGGAGGCTGAGGGGGTGATTGAGAGGAGTTACAGGGAGGTAGTCACACCTCAGGTACAGGAAAAAAGTAGATGGGTTACAGTCAGGGGACGGAAAGGGAGCAGGCAGACAGTGCAGGGATCCCCTGTGGCCGTTCCCCTCAATAACAGGTATACCGTTTTGGATTCTGTTGAGGGGGACGACTTACCAGGGGTAAGCCATGGGGTACAGGTCTCTGGTGCAGAGTCTGTCCCTGTTGCTCAGAAGGGAAGGGGGAAGAGGAGGAGAGCATTAGTCATTGGGGACTCCATAGTTAGGGGGACAGAAAGGAGATTCTGTGGGAACGAGAGAGACTCACGGTTGGTGTGTTGCCTCCCAGGTGTCAGGGTCCGTGATGTCTCGGATCGTGTCTTTGGGGGCCTGAAGGGAGAGGGTGACCAGCCCTGAGTCGTGGTCCACATAGGTACCAATGACATAGGTAGAAAGAGGGATAGGGATATAAGGCAGGATTTCAGGGAGCTAGGGTGGAAGCTGAGAGCTAGAACAAACAGAGTTGTTATCTCTGGTTTGTTACCCGTGCCACATGATAGCGAGGCAAAGAACAGGGAGAGGTATCAGCTGAACACGTGGCTGCAGGGATGGTGCAGGAGGGAGGGTTTCAGGTATATGGATAGCTGGGGCTCATTCTGGGGTAGGTGGGACCTCTACAAACAGAACGGTCTTCACTTGAACCAGAGGGGTACTAATATCCTGGGTGGGAAATTTGCTAGTGTTATTCAGGTGGATTTAAACTAGCTCAGCAGGGGCATGGGAACCTGTGGTGTAGTTCCAGTACACAGGAGGATGAGAGAACGGAGGACATGGACAGGATTTCACCGTCACAGGAGCGTGCTGGCAGACAGCAAGCTGGTTTGAAGAGTGTCTACTTCAACGCCAGGAGTATCTGGAATAAGGTAGGTGAGCTTGCAGCATGGATGGGTACCTGGGACTTCGATGTTGTGGCCATTTCGGAGACATGGATAGAGCAGGGTCAGGAATGGATGTTGCAGGTTTCAGGGTTCAGATCTTTCATAAAGATCAGGGAAGGTGGTAAAAGAGGGGGAGGTATGGCTTTGTTAGTCAAGGACAGTATAACGGTGGCTGAAAGAACTTTTGACGAGGACTCGTCTACTGAGGTGGTATGGGCTGAGGTCAGAAACAGGACAGGAGAGGTCACACTGCTGGGAGTTTTTTATAGGCCTTCACAAAGTTCCAGGGATGTGGAGGAGAGGTTCAGCAAAACGATTCTGGGCAGGAGTGAAAGGAACAGGGTGGTCATTATGAGAGACTTTAACTTCTCCAACATTGACTGGAAATGCTATAATTCTAGTACGTCGGATGGATCGGTTTTTGTCCAATGCGTGCAGGAGGGTTTCCTGACACAGTATGTCGAAGGGCCGACAAGAGGGGAGGCCACACTGGATCTGGTACTTGGTAATGAACCAGGCCAGGTGTTTGATTTAGTGGTAGGTGAGCACTTTGGAGAGAGTGACCATAATTTGGTTACGTTTAGTTTAGCGATGGAAGGGGATAGGAACATGCCACAGGGCAAGAGTTATAGATGGGGGAAGGGCAATTATAACGCGATTAGGCAAGACTTAGGAGGGATAGAATGGGGTAGCAAAATGCAGGGGATGGGGACAATCGAAATGTGGAGCTAGTTTAAGGAACAGGTATTGCGTGTCCTTGATAGGTATGTCCCTGTCAGGCAGGGAGGAAGTGATAAGGTAAGGGAACCTTGGTTTGCAAAAGAAATTGTATCTCTTGTTAAGCGGAAGAGGGAGACTTATGTGACATTGAGACGAGATGGTTCAGATGAGGCGATGGAGAGTTACAGATTTGATAGGAAGGATTTAAAGAGAGAGTTAAGAAGAGAAAGGAGGGGACATGAGCAGTCATTAGCAGGTAGAATTAAGGAGAACCCTAAAGCTTTCTATAGGTATGTGAGGAATAAAAGGATGACGAGGGTAAGAATAAGGCCAGTCAAAGACAGAAGTGGGAAGTTGTGCGTGAACCCTGTGGAGATCGGAGAGGTACTAAACAAATATTTCTCATCTGTTTTCACTCAGGAAAAGGAGGATATTGTACAGGAGAAGACTGAGATACGGGCTATTAGACTTGAAAGGATTGAGGTTAGTAAGGAGGAGGTGTTATCAATCC
>JAHRHZ010000186.1:1086573-1103003 GCA_024137785.1 Ginglymostoma cirratum | reverse complement strand
TGTCGAAGTGGGGTGGACAAAGCCAGAAGTCACGTGACACCAGGTATAGTCAAGCTTTCCTGCTCGGCCTGCTGTGTTCATCCAGCTCTACACCTTGTTAACCAGGTATAGTTCAACAGGTTTATTTGAAATCACACAAGCTTTTGGAGTGCAGCCCTTTCTTCAGGTGCAGTGAGACAGCAGGGCACACAGACACAGAGTTTATAGGCAAAGAGATCAAGGGCAGACAGATTAAAAGATCATACAATGGGTGTGAGTGGCATGTCAGATAATAAGTCTCTGCAGGTGACCAAGAGCGTTAGATGGTGAGAAAAGTGATTATAATATCAATGTTAGTGCAGAGCTGTAATGCCAATCAGGCACAGCGATAGGAATATACAAAAAGTGACATCTCAGGCCAGACACTGAATTGTAGGTGTGAGGCCTTGTTCAGAATCTGTCTCAGAGTTTTAACCTGGAGTCAGGCTGGTTTTATTTTGAAAACAGGAATTTAATAGGATGCCACATGGACCGACTGTGACTACACACTGTATGTTTTTGAACAAAATATCTGCAAATAAACAAACATCTTGGATGAAATGATTCACCCCATTGTCAGTGTTCTGAAGAAGGGTTCCCAGTAGGAATGTTGACTTTCCTACTCCTCTGATGCTGCCTGACTTGCTGTGTTCCTCCAGTTCCACACTATCGACTCTAACTCCAACATCTGCAATTCTTGCTAACTCTGTCTGTGCTCTCTCCACTCTCACTCACTTACCCCATTTGTTCCACTTCAGAGTCAGGGGTGTTGAGATAGAGTCATAGAGTAATTGAGTAAAACAACATGGAAACAGATCCTTCGGTCCAAACTGGTCCATGCTGACTGTGGTGTTCACTCAGCTAGTTCCACAGATGGACTGGCACACACAGGTGAGACTACTCTCTCAACACTAATGAATACCAGCTTTCCTAGTCCTCCTCTTATTAGTCGATGAGCAAACCAAATGCATATAAATCCTATCAATCATTCAGAATCATCTCCAACAACCTACCCACCAGTGAAGTCAGGCTCATAGGCCTATAGCTCCCAAACTCCTCCTTACATCCCTTCTTAAACAAAGGCACAACATTAGCCACTCTCCAGTCATCTGGCATCTCGCCCATAATTATAGGAGTTACAAATATTTCTGCAAGGGTCCCCGCAATTTCCTCCCTAACTTCTGACAATATCTTGGGATACACCAGATCAGGTCCTGGAGATTTATCCATGATTATATTTTCTAAGACCTCCATGACTTCCTTTTCTGTAATGTGAATCATTTTCAAAACCTCAAGATTTAATTTCTTAATTTCTTTCTACACATAAAAAGTGACGCAAAATAGATTTAATATCTCTTCCATCTCCAGTGGTTCAACACAGGTCCCTGGGAGCTGATCAGTGTATCCTAGAACTTTGTGGGAAGTTGGGAAGTGATTGCTGGGACCCTTGCTGAGATACCTGTATCATCGATAGGCATGGGTCAGGTGCTGGAAGACTGGAGGTTGGCTATTGTGGTGCTATGATTTAAGAAAGGTGGTAAGCAAAAGCCAGGCAACAATAAACCAGTGACTGCAACGTCAATGGTTTCTAAGTTGTTGGAGGAGTTCGGAGGGACAGGATTTACATGTAATTGGAAAGGCAAGGAATGATTAGGGACCATCAACATGGCATTGTGCCTGGGAAACAGAGTCTCACTAACTTGATTGTCACTTCTTCAAAAACCTCAAAGCAAATTGAAGGAGGCAGAGCAGTGGATGCTATTTATATGGACTTTAGCAAGGCTTTCAACGAGGTTCCACTGGTAGACTGGTTAGCAAGGTTAGATCAAACGGAAAGCTAGGAGAACCAGCCATTTGGATACAAAATTGGCTTGACAGCAGGAGACAGAGGGTGGTGGTGGAGGGTCGCTTTTCAGAATGGAGGCCTGTGACCAACACTGTGCCACAAGGATTGGTGCTGGATCCACTGCTTCTTGTCATTTATGTAAATGATGTGGAAGTGAATGTAGAAGGTATAGTTAGTAAGTTTGCAGATGACACCAAAATTGGTAGTGTAGTGGACAGCCAAGAAGGTTATCTCAGAGTACAATGAGCCCATGATCAGATGGGCCAATGGGCTAAGGAGGAATATGGGCCAAATGCTGGCAACTCTCTGATTAAAAAAGAAATCTCACTCCAGAGCCAGCCACGTGTTGGCCTCTTCAAATGATGCATAAACACAACTCTGTTTAAAAAAACTCTCCTCCACAATTTAGAAAATCTCTTCAGTGATGTTAAAACAAAAAATCTGCTTCTACGTGTATAGCCAAATCCAGGTCCATGTCAAAAGCAGCAGTGGCCCCAATACTGACCTCAGGAAAATAACTACTTATACCTCCCTTCACCCAAGGGGTTAAAAAAAGCACCATTCAATTTTCTGTCTCAGCCAGTGATGTGAAGACAACTGCAAATAGCAAGTATCTTAACCATGTTTCCTGATTGTGTAATAAAGTCACTTTTGGGTCCTCGATTGACCTTGCGCTCTCATCGATTTTGTTGAATTTTTATGAAAGATTTTAGGATTCCCTTTCATCTTGTCTGTTAATCAGTTGTTTGATCTTCGTGTTCTACATTCTGCTCAATTCTTAACCAAATTGTGGGTTGGTACTCATAACTTTCCCAACTCCAACTGTTTTGTCATCTATATCTTCAGATATCCAGCAAGCTCCAACTTTCAAATGACCTTTCTCTTCCCCTCTGCTCATTTACTATTTTACCTTCGACAGCATCAACAAAAACAAAGTTGCTGGAAAAGCTCAGCAAGTCTGGCAGCATCTGTGTACGAAAAGATGCTGCCAGGCCTGCCGAGCTTCTCCAGCAACCTTGTTTTTGTTCCTGATTCACAGCATCCTCAGTTCTTTTGGTTTTTATTTACTATTTTACCTTGTTTCCAATCACCTGAATTAGATACCTATCCAACTCTCGGAAATTAGAAATCATCCAGTAGAATATCTTCAGCCTCATCTTTTTCGATAACTTCTAATTCTAAACTAATCAGCAATTATTTAATGCCTTTACCACCCTTGGGACATTTCAGTGTATTTCACAACCTTAAGTCACCATTGTAATGGAAGAATTGCAGGAGCACATTTGCAAGCAGCAGGGTCACAAAGTGAGATAGAAGAATTGCTATTTTCTTTTTATATTACAATATTGGTTGAAACATAGAGACTAATCAGGATAATCATGAACATTTTGTCTTTTTATCTTGTGCTATGAGAACTTCTACATCAATAAATGCTGCCTAGCCAACAACATCCTCATCCTGTTAATGAATAAAGAAAAACAACTCAATCCAAGGTGGTGAATGAGGGCCTCGGTTTGTCATTTCCACTGGGAAGGTGGTACCTTGACACACCTTCAATACTAAAACTTCAGACTCGATTATACAGTCAACTCTGTACAGGAACATTTGAACCAACTATCTTTCGACCTGGAGAGGAATGCTTACACTGAACCAAAGTTAACACCTTAATGGCGACGAATTCACAGTAAACTGGCAGATGGAGGCAGTCACTTACATGTACAAATCCTGTGTACTTTTTATCTATTTCCACCAGCTGTTGATCTGATTTGTTGCGCATTGCTGATTCTGGGTCTGTTCCAATGGCAATCAAATATGGCACACACTGTCCAAAGGAAACAAACAAGGACATGAAAAAGAAGCACTTATAAATCATGCAAACTGGTGTGCAGTCTCCATAATACCAGAAAGTGGAGACTCTTAATCCACTAGTGTCTGTACACTGTACAGTTACCAAGAAGTTAGACAAACCACCATTGCTGTTACAACGGGACAGAAGCAGTGATAGAACACTCACCAGTGCCTAAATGAGAGAAGAACTTCAGTGGAACTTATGACCATCTTGAACAGTGTCATTTGATTGGCCAGCACTCAGAGCACTAACCATGCAGCTATTGCACAATATCATTACACCTAAAAACTACATGGTAACTCCTCTCAAAGATTATTTCAATAGCAACAACCTGCCCTGTCAGCTCCACAGGAACACAGTAACTTCTAGATCTGCCTTGGACATATATTGTTGCCATTCCACTCTCTTTGCTTAGTCAGTATTGTAGATATATCACCGTTACATCAGCATTTATCAGCATGAAGGTGGTGGCAGCAGCTCAAGGATGTTCTTCCTATGTCTTATAGTCTCATGATAAGTATGGGAAGCAAGGGTTAGGGGGAAAAGGCAGGAAAGAAGAGTTAAGGATTAAGAGATCAGCCATGATTTTATTGAACTGCAGAGCAGATTTGATGGGCTGAATGGCCTACTTCTGCATCTACATCTTATGGTCCAAGATTCACATCATTTTAGTGCAAATAGGAATAAGCAAAAACATGCTGGGGGACAGGGAGACCTCCCCTGTTTAAGTGGGCTGCCTCATACATTGATGTCTAGAGATCGGAGCAATGGCAGTACAGACGACACTAAACCACAATAAATGGTGCTGTAAACTGATTCAACACTAGGCAGTGCTGCTGAATTGCGAAGTAATTGCAATACATTTGAGGTTTCTGCAAAGACAACATCACGCAGAACCTTCAACAACTTTCTTCAACTTATTTAGGGCAGATCCTTTCGATTGGTTATAATGAATTAATCACAATTTTTTTTGAAACATCGAATTTTTCAAATAGGAAAATCTGACTTCAAAAGAAATCCTGACAGAAATTATGGTTATCAGAAAAAGCACTTAGCAGCATGCTCAAAAAGAGTTATGAAATGGAATGGTTGCAAGAATGTTTAAACATGCTCTAAACGTTTAATGTACATGAAATGGTAAAACAAAATACAATGATCACTAATGTCAACATATAAATACAACTTACTTGGACAGGGTGGACCAATCCCTGGTTTAGCGTCAGCGCAATAACATTAAGTGCAAAGTGGCGCACAGGAGAGTGCGTGTGGAAAAAAGCTTCCAGAACCTGTTTGAGGTAGAGCTGCATGATGGAACTGCTCATCCCTGAGGAAATATCACCCATCTCCTTTAGATCTTCCTGTTTTGACACCTTCTTCCCTGTGAGAAAAGAAAGAGTTAAGTCTACAGAGTAACATGACTATTTGTTGTGCTCCTCAAGAACATAATAACTAGGAGTAGATATGTTGAGCAATTCCACCATTTAATATGACGGCTGATTTTGGGCTTCAACTTCACTTTCCTATCTGGTCTCAAAATCCCTCAATTCCGCTAGGCAGCAAAAAATGTCCAACCCCGAATTATATGAATTCAACTATCCTTTCACCTAAGATTGCAATATGCACCCTCCAACTCCTGTGGTTACATCTTTGGCAAAATGGCTCTCCCATTCACACATATCATATTTGTTCATTCTCCAAAGGTTGTATTCCAGTTCAGTCAAAGACCAGGCTAATATTTGCCTAGAATATGTCAGTTTAGAATTTAGTGTCTTCAAAAAGTTATGAAGTCACAGGATGTGGGTATCACTGGTTGGGCCAGCATGAAATGCCCATTCCCAATTGAGAAGATGGTGATGAGCTGCCATCTTGAACTGGTGCACCCTTCAGGGTACACCACAATGTTGTTAGAAAGGGAATTCTAGGAATCTTGTCCATTGACAGTGAAGGAACATTGATTTAATTACAAACTGGTGAGTGGCTTTGGAGAAGAACTCACAAGTGGTGGTAACAAGGTGTGGGGCTGGACGAACACAGCAGGCCAAGCAGCATCATTGGAGCAGGAAAGCTTGACGTTTCGGGCCTAGGCCCTTCACCAGAAATGGGGGAGGGGAAGAGGGTTCTGAAATAAATAGAGAGAGAGAGGGAGGCGGATAGAAGATGGATAGAGGAGAGGATAGGTGGAGAGGAGGCAGACAAGTCGAAGAGGCGGGGATGGAGCCAGTAAAGGTGAGTGTAGGTGGGGAGGTAGGGAGGAGATAGGTCAGTCCAGGGAGGACGGACAGGTCAAGGGGGCGGGATGAGGTTAGTGGATAGGAGATGGGAGTTGGGCTTGAGGTGGGAGGAGGGGATAGGTGAGAAGAAGGACAGGTTAGGGAGGCAGAGATGAGCTGGGCTGGTTTTGGGATGCGGTTGGGGGAGGGGAGATTTTGAAGCTTGTGAAATCCACATTGATACCATTGGGCTGCAGGGTTCCCAGGCTGAATATGATTTGCTGTTCCTGCAGCCTTCGGGTGGCATCACTGTGGCATTGTAGGAGGCCAAGGATGGACATGTCATCTGAGGAATGGGAGGGGGAGTTGAAATGGTTCGCGACTGGGAGGTGCCGTTGTTTGTTGCGAACTGAGCGCAGGTGTTCTGCAAAGCGGTCCCCAAGCCTCCGCTTGGTTTCCCCAATGTAGAGGTAGCCACAACGGGTACAGCGGATGCAGTATACCACATTGGCAGATGTGCAGGTGAACATCTGTCTGATGTGGAAAGTCTTCTTGGGGCCTGGGGTTGGGGTGAGGGAGGTGGTGTGGGGGCAGGTGTAGCACTTCCTGCGGTTGCAGGGAAAAGTGCCGGGTGTGGTGGGGCTGGAGGGGAGTGTGGAGCGGACAAGGGAGTCGCGGAGGGAGTGGTCCCTCCGGAAAGCAGACAAGGGTGGGGAGGGAAAAATGTCTTTGGTGGTGGGGTCTGATTGCAGATGGCGGAAGTGTCGGAGGATGATGCGTTGGATCCGGAGGTTGGTGGGGTGGTACGTGAGGACGAGGGGGATTCTTTTTTGGTTATTATTGCGGGGATGGGGTGAGGGGGATGAGTTACGGGAAATGCGGGAGACACGGTCGAGGGCGTTCTCGACCACTGCGGGGCGGAAGTTGCAGTCCTTGAAGAATGAGGACATCTGAGATGTACGGGAGTGGAATGTCTCATCCTGGGAGCAGATGCGGCGGAGGCGAAGGAATTGGGAATAGGGGATGGCATTTTTGCAGGAAGGTGGGTGGGAGGAGGCGTATTCCAGGTAGCTGTGGGAGTCAGTGGGCTTGAAATGGACATCGGTTTCTAGGTGGTTACCCGAGATGGAGACAGAGGTCCAGGAAGGAGAGAGAAGTGTTGGAGATGGTTCAGGTGAACTTCAGGTTGGGGTGGAAGGTGTTGGTGAAGTGAATGAACTGTTCGAGCTCCTCGTGGGAGCACGAGGCGGCGCCGATACGGTCATCAATGTAACGGAGGAAGAGGGGTTTCGGGCCAGTGTAGGTACGGAAGAGGGATTGTTCCACGTAACCTACAAAGAGGCAGGCATAGCTTGGGCCCATGCGGGTACCCATGGCCACCTCCTTTGTCTGTAGGAAGTGGGAGGAATTGAAAGAAAAGTTGTTGAGGGCGAGGACGAGTTCGGCTAAGCGGATGAGGGTGTCGGTGGAGGGGGATTGGTCAGTTCTGCGGGACAGGAAGAAGCGGAGGGCCTTTAGGCCATCTGCATGGGGAATACAGGTGTATAGGGACTGGACGTCCATAGTAAAAATGAGGTGTTGGGGACCGGGGAATTGGAAGTTCTGGAGGAGGTGGAGGGCGTGGGTGGTGTCACGGATGTAGGTAGGGAGTTCCTGGACCAAGGGGGTGAAAATGGAGTCTAGGTAGGTGGAGATGAGTTCGGTGGGGCAGGAGCAGGTGGAGACAATGGGTTGACCACGGCATTCAGGTTTGTGGATTTTGGGAAGGAAATAGAAGCTGGCGGTGCGGGGTTGGGGAACGATGAGGTTGGAGGCGGTGGGTGGGTGGTGGTGTTCCAATTTGTATTCTAGAGGTAGCCTTAGCAAGATGTTATGGGGCACCTTATCGATGATGTACACTGCTGCCACGTGTGTTGGAGTTGGAGGGTGTGAGCATTGAAGGAGTTAGATGGGGTCAAGCAGGCTGCTTTGTCCTGGATGGTACCAAGGTGTTTGAGTGTTGCTGGAGCTGAATTTTTCTGGCCATGTCAGAATCTGCAACTGGAGAAACAGCTCTATTTCTTCTCTGTTCATTATTTCTTTATTTAACTCTGCCAAACAGCCTTGCATGCTTCTTTTTCTTTGGTCTTAATAAATCAGTTCAGCAGCAGCACTACTGATTGAGCTAGTTGAGCCCTAAAGTATGTAACTGGTAGAGAATGGGACTACAGGTTAGTCTGAGGAACAAACAAGAGAGAAAAACGCACTTGACCTCATCCTCACCTAACTGCCTACTGCAGAGGCATGTGTCCATGGACAGTATTGGTAAGAGGGACCACTGCATGGTTCTCATGGAGATAAAATCCCATTTTCTCAACAATACTTTGCGTTGTGGTGTTTGGCACTTTCACCATGCTACATGGGACAGACTTCGAACAGATCTGGCAATTCAACTGTGGGTGACCAGCAGCAATGGAACTGTACTCCAAAACAATCCACCACCTCTTGGCCCAGCGTAATCACCATCAAGCCAGGGGATCAACCCCGGTTCAAACAAAGACGGCAGGAAGGCATGCCAGGATTCAAACCTGGGTCCCCATTTCATTACCTGGGACTCTGGAGTTACAGTCCCGTGCTGACACTACTATGTTATCAGCTCACCACCAACAGAGCTATCAAACAGCACCTACTCAGCAATAAACTGTTGACTGACACCCAGGTTGGGTTCTGATCGGGCCACTAAGCTTCTGACCATATTATTGCTTTGGTTCATACATGGACAAAAGAACTAAATTCCAGAAGTGAGGTGACAGTAACAGCCCTCGACATCCAGGCTGCATTCGACCGAATGTGGCATCAGGATCCCTAGCAAAACTACAATCAATGGGTTTCGGGTGCAAACTCTCTGGTGGTTGAAGTCATACCTGGTACACAGTAAAAATCAAAAAACAATGCTGCACAGGACCAAGCCTTTTGGCTCTCCAACCCTGTGCCAACACATTTTGCCATTTCATACTAAAACTGTCTTCACTTACACAATCTATATCCCTGTATTCTCTTCCTAATCATGTATTCGTCAAGGTGCTTCCTGAATCCTGCTTTTGTGTCTACTTCCACCAGCTCCTTTGCAACACGTTCCAGGCACTCACCACCTTTTGTGTGACTAACTTGCTTCACACATCTCTTTTAAACACCCCCTGTCGCCCACCCCCGCCAATTGAACCTATGTCCTCTAGTAATTGACCCCTCCAACCTGGGAGAAAGCCTGATACTTTCCACTCTGTACGTGCTATTCACAATCTTATAAACTTCTATCAGGTCACCCCTCAACTTCCTATGTTCCAGTGAAAACAAACCCAGTCTTATCCAACATTTCCTCGTAGCTGAAATCCCCCAAAACATCCTGGTAACTTTTTCTGTACCCTCTCCAAAGCATCCACATCCTTCTGGTAGTGTGGTGACCGGAACTGTATGCAATGTTCCAAGCGTGGCCAAACTAAAGTTCTGTAAAGCTGCAGCATAATTGGTCTATCCTTATACTCAATGCCCCTTCCAATGAAGACAAGCATGCCATAAGCCTTTTTTTTTTTAAACTACCTTATCTACCTGCACTGCCACCTTCAGTGATTTGTAGACCTGTACACCCAGATCCCTCTGCATATCAGTAGACTTAAAGGTTCTGCTTTTAACTGTATAATTTCCATCTGTACTTGAACTTCAAAAATGCATCATCTCACATTTGCCCGGATTAACTCAATCTGCTATTTTCCTGCCCATGCCTCCAACGGTTCTATATTTTGTTGTATCCTCTAAGAATCGTCCTCACTATCTGCAACTCCACCAAGCTTTGTATCGTCCACAAACTTACTAATTAGACCAGCTATGTTTTCCTCCAAATCATTTCTGTAGACCACGAACACTGGTCCCTGTGAAACACTACTAGTCATAACTCTCCATTCTGAAAAGCATCCTTCCATCACTACCCTTTGTCTCCTATGGCTAGGCCGGTTCTGTATCCATCTTTCTGGCTCACCCTGATACCATGTGACTTCAGCTTTTGTACCAGTCTGCCATAAGGGACCTGGTTAAAGGTTTTACTGAAGTCGATGTAGACAACATCAACTGCTTTTCGCTCATCAATCATCTTTGCCACCTCCTCAAAAAACTTGAACAAGTTAGTGCGTCACGACCTCCCCTGTGCAAAACCAAGCAGTCTGTGGCTAATAAGTCCAGTTGCATATAGATCTTGTCCCTGAAATCTTCTCCAATAATCTCCCTTTCACCAACGTGAGACTCACAGGCGTGCAATTTCCTGGATTATCCCTGCTAGTCATCTTAAACAATGGGACAACACTGGCTATTTTCCAGACCTCCAGGCCTCACCTGTGGCCAAAGAAGATACAAAGATGTCTGTCAATGCTCCAGCAATTTGTTCTCTTGCCTCCCTAAATATTCTGGGATAGATCCCATCGGTACCCAGGGACTCTGACGTTTTTGGAGGCCAGTCATTCCAGGTCCAGGACATCTGTCCAAGGGGTCCTCAGGGTAATGACCTAGGCCTAAGCAACTTCAGCTGTTTCATCATAAAGTGAGAAGTAGAGATGCTCACTGATGATTGCACACGTTCAACACCATACATAGACTGCTTCAATGTCTGAGGAGTTGTTTTCAAATGCAGCAAGACCTGGAGATTATCCAGGTTTGAGCTGACAAGTGGCAAGTAACATTCATGCCAAGTAAATGTCAGGTGATGACCATCTCCAAGATCAGAGAATCCAAACAACATCCCTTGATATTCCATGGACGTATGACTGAACCCTGCCAACTAATTATATCCCAGAGGTTACCACTGACAAGAAACTAAACTGGACTAGCAGTATAAATACAGTGGCTGCAAGAATCAAAATACTAAGAATATTTTCCAGTTTTGTTTTTCTTGCTTATAATGTATTGTCGTTTAACTTCTTTTGAAACCTTAAAAACAAAGAAAATAGGAGCAGGCCTTTCAGCCCTTCATGTGTGCCTACCATTCAATATGATCGATTACCCAACTCAATACCCTGTTCCCATTTTCTCCCCATACCCTTTGGTCCATATCTAACTCCATGAAAATATTCAATGTTTTTGCTGCAACCACTTCTGAGGCAGAAAATCCACAGTCTCACCTGTGGGTGAAGAAATTTTTCCGCATAGTCATACACACAGAAACAGACCCTTTGGTCCAATCAGTCTATACTGAACATAATCCCAAACTAAACTAGTCCCACTTGCCTGCTCCTGGCCCATTTCCTCTAAACCTTTCCTTTTCATGCACTTATCCCCTTTATGTCTTTTAAACGTAGTAATTGTACCCGCACCCACCACTTCCTCAGGAAGTTCATTCCACACGCAAACCACCCTGTGTGTAAAAAGTTTGCCTCATGCCTTTTTTACATCTCTCTCCTCTCACCTTAAAAATGCGCCCCCTAGTCCTGAAAACCTTCATCCTAGGGAAAAGACAAGCAGCATTAACTCTACCTATACCCCTCAACATTTTATAAACTTCCATATCAGGTCACCTTTCAGCTTCCAATGGACCAGTTAAAGTCCCAGCTATCCAGCTTTTCTTTGTAACTCAAACCTTCCATACGTGAGAACATCCTGGTAAATCTCTTCTGAACCCTCTCTAGCTTGATAATATCCTTCCTATAACTGGGCAACCATGAACTGGACACAGTACTCCAGAAGAGGCCTCACCAATATCCTGTATAACCTCACCTTGACTTACCAACTCCTATACTCAAAGGGCTGAGCAATGAAGATAACCATGCCAAACACCTTTTTAACCACCCTATCGATATATGACATCTTAGCCCTAAAAGATTTACTCTTTATTCTTAACCTATGATCCCTGGTCTATACTCCTCCACCATCTGGAACATCCCTCCTGCACCTAAACTGTCGCATCCTGATGGAATTTTATAGATTTCTATGACATCCTCCCCACTCTGCTAAAATTCCGTCCATACGATTTAACCGACTCAACCTCTCCTTATGTCAATACTGTCATCCCAGGAATCAATTTGGTAAACCTCTGCTCTACTCCCTCTACAGCAAGACCATCCTTCCTTACATAAGCAGACCAAAATTGCATACAATATTCCAGGCGTGACATCACCAATATCCTGAACTGTATGCAGTAAGATATCTTTGTTGCTGTACTCAAATCAAAAATACTGTTTGCCGCTTTTACTGCCTGTGGCACCTGCCCACTTAATTTCAGTGACTGGTGCACGAGGATCAAAAAACCATAAGATATAGGAGCAGAATTATGCTATTCGGTTCATCGAGTCTACTTCACTTTCCAATCATGGTTGAAATGTTTTTCAATTCTCCTGTATTCTCCACACAAATTCATCTCCCTACTAATCAAGAACCTACCTCTGTCTTAAATATACTTAATAACTTGGACTCCGCAGTCTTCGGTGGCAATGAGTTCCACAGATTCACTGAAGAAATTCCTCATATCCTAGTTCTAAAGGGTCGCCCCTTCACTCAGAGGCTGCGCCCTCAGGTCCTGGTCTCATCTTCTCTACATCCATTTTACTCAGGCCTCTCAGAGTTCTGTAAGTTTCAATGAGATCCCTCTCATCCTTCTAAACTCTGAATACAGTCTCGGAGTCCTCAAATGCTCAAATGATAAGCCCTTTGACCCCAGAATCATTCCTGTAAACCTCCGCTGGATACCACTCCAACACCAGCACATCCTTCCTTCAATATGGGGCCCAAAACTGCTCTCAATATTCCAAAGGTGGTCTGATCAGAGTGTTGTAGAGCCTCAGCAGTATAATTCTCACATAGTATTCCATCTGCCACATCTCTGCCCATTCCCCTAGTCTGTCCAAGTCCTACTGCAGCCTTCCCCTTTCCTTGGCGCTGTGAGGCAGCAGTGCTAACAGTTGGTCATAAGAAAGTCAGTTACAAAGGGAATAGATAGGCATTTCTGTGGCTGCGAACAAGACAGATTGTACGTTGCATCTGTGGTTCGAGTGCCAAAGATGTCTTAGAGCTACAGGGCATCATAAAGGGGGAGGTTGAAGAGTATAACATAAGATAAGAAAGAGGAGCAGAATTAGGCCATTTGGCCCACTGGTTCTGCTCCACCATTTGATCATGGCTGATACATCTTTCAAACTCTCTCTCCTGCCATCTCCTATAACTCTTTATCCCCTTCATAATCAAGAACCTATCTGTCTCTGTCTTAAATACACTCGATGGCTTGGCTTCCACAGCCCTCTACGGCAGTGGATTCCACAAATTCACCACACTCTGACTGAAGAAATTCATCCTTGTTTCAGTTCTAAAGGGTCATCCCTTCATTCTGAGGCTGTACTCTTGGAACCTCATTTCTCCTACTAGTGGAAACATCTTCTCCATGTGCACTCTATCCAGGCCTCTCAGAATTCTGTAAGCTTCAGTGAGATCCCTCCTTGTCCTTCTAAGTGCCATTGAACACTGATCCAGGGTCCACAATTGCTCTTCATACGATAAGCCCTTCATCAGCAGGGTCATTCTTATATATCTCCTCTGGATCCCCTCCAATAACAGCACATCCTTCCTTAGATACAGGGTCCAAAAATGCTCATAATATTCCAAATGCATTCTGACCAGAGCCTCATACAGCCTTAGCAGTACATCTCTGCTTTTGTACTCTCACCCTCTGTAAATGAATGCTAACATTATATTTGCCTTTCTAACTGCCAACTGAACCTACATGTTAATGTTAAGGAATCCAAAACTAGGACTCCCAAGCCCCTTCGTACTTTAGATTTCCAAAGCTTGTCCTCTATAACTCTAATACTCCTAGCAAAGTGCATACCCGCACCATTTCCCACGTTGTGTTTCAGTTGGCACCACTTTGCCCACTCTCATAGCCTGTCCAAGTCCTACTGCAGTCTCCCTACTTCCTCAGCACTACCTCTTCCCCCATGTATCTTTGTTGCTAGGTTTGCAGATGACAGAATCCCCTCCATTCCTTCCTCTAGATCATTAATGTACAACGTGAATAGCTGCGATCCCAACACTGACCCCTGCGGAACTCTACTACAGCCACCAGCTACCATACTGAAAAAGACCCCTTTATGCCCACTGTCTGCTTTCTGCCTGTCAGCCAATTCTCTGTCTATGCCAATACCCTGCCTTTAATTCAATGCACTCCTATTTAGTAGCCTCTTGTGCAGGACCTTGTCAAAGGCCCTCTGGAAATCCAAATTGATCATATCCACTTACTCTCCTTTGTCTAACTTGCTTGTAACCGCCTCAGAGAATTGTAACAGATTTGTCAGGTATGACCTCCCTTCGATGAAGTCACGCTGACTCGGTCCCATTTTACCATGCATTTCCAAGTACTTTGCAATCCCATCCTTAATAATGGGCTTTCAAATTTTACCAGCAACCAAGGTCAGACTAACTTCCTTGAATTTCTGTTGTCTGTCTGCCATCCTCCCTTCTCAAGCAGGTGTAACATTAGCCATTTTCCAATCCTCTGGGATCTGGACAAAGGAACTGAGGTCTTTGTTGTTTAGTTTGCTGATGACACAGCATGGAATTTGCATGTTCTCGCCATGCCCATGAGGGTTTCTGTCAGGTGCTCCGGTTTCCCCGCCTCAGTCCAAAGAAATGCGGGTTAGGTGAATTAGCCATGCTAAATGTGCAGTAATGTGGTTAGGGGTGTGGGATGTTCTTTGGCGTATTGGTGCAGATGTGATGGGCCAAATGGCCTCTTTCTGCACCTTAGGGATTCTATGACCATTGTATTTCCACGCTCATTGCTCCACCCCTTTGCAGCAGAACCAATCGTGGTGCCACAAATTTGGCTGTTGCTGTTTTCCCCAAGAGGCTGTTCCCCCTTAATAGTTTCCAAAGTGGTATATCTGTTTTTTTGGAGGAATAGCTAGACGGGATTCCTGCACTGCCTGCCTAGTGCTCTTGCACTGCCTGGTCATCCAATCCCTTTCTCCCTGTGAAGATCTTAGCCTGCAGTGTGACCACCACTCGATGTGCTACTATGATTCTCTCAGCTTTGCAAATACTCCATTATTCCCAGCCACTGCTCCAGTTCCGAAGCCCGGGCTACCAGGAGCTGTATTTGGAGACATTTCCTGCAAATATGCTGGTCTCAGGTACTGGAACTGTGCACGACTTCCGCACAGAGCAGGAGGAGCAGACCATGGTTTTGAGCTCTCCTGCCATGACTTACTCGTTAAATTTAAAGTTCTGAAAGATGCTTAATATCACTAATGTCAATTTCTCTCAGGCCCTTCTTTCCTGCTCCTTGTTATTACAGAATACAGCCGTTCGACACTGTAAACCACCAAAAGACCTTGCAACTGTAAGTGACAAAAGGTGTAAACATTTACCTGACTTTACCGACTACTTACCAACCAGCTCTCTCTCTCGGAAACTCCTGCAGGTGCGTGAGTTTTTATGGAGATCCCAGACTGCTTCACCGTGACAGTGACTGCGAGGACACCCTCCCCAGACTGCTTCACCGTGACAGTGTCTGCGAGGACACCCTCCCCAGAATGCTTCACCGTGACAGTGACTGCGGGGACACCCTTCCCAGACCTGTGTTTCTGCTGAGCAGCAACCACAGTTGAAAGGGTTTTGTCCAGATAATACTAGATGCTGACATGGGGAGATAAGGTGAGGTAGAAGTTTTATTTCACTGATTTAGGGAATGAATGTGGGCTTTGCTGGCTGACCCAGCAATTATTGTCTATCCCTTGAGTCAATGTTGGTGAGCTACTCAGGTAGAGTTGGTCACAATCTTGTTTAACTCCAGTCTGGATGTAAAAGGTGTCATTTTCAGATCCTCTAATCAGGTCATATCGTCATTCAGGAGTCAAACGGCAGCCAACGTACTGAAGGAAGAATTATTGGGCTTCACGATTTAGAGAATCAGATGACTTGGTCAGATTGATGAAGATGAGCAACAATTCTAGATTTTTGTTCCCAAGATTTTCCTGGATCTGCCTAGCTACAAAGACCACCCCCTATAGTACCCCTGCTTGATTAAAAGTCACCTGGATTACCAGGAGGAATTCCTCAGTGACAAGACAAAAGTAGTTCGACAGCATGCAGATCATGTTCTTACTCTCAATGGACAGAAAGGTAATCTTTTGTAGTTTCTACAATTGGATTTATCCCTCTTCTTATCGACGTTTGTGATAGTGAAATCTGTTGGGATGTCCTTTTTTTTCCCAGAGATGAGGTGAAGTAGTCTTGTCATGAGCGGAGAACAACTAGCATGACAGAGATAACAAGCATGGGGCTGGATGAACACAGCAGGTCAAGCAGCATCATAGGAGCAGGAAAACTTGACGTTTCGGGCCTAAACCCTTCATCAGAAATGGGGGAGGGGAAGAGGGTTCTGAAATAAATAGGGAGAGAGGGGGAGGCGGATAGAGGATGGATAGAGGAGAGGATAGGTGGAGAGGAGGCAGACAAGTCGAAGAGGCGGGGATGGAGCCAGTAAAGGTGAGTGTAG
>JAHRHZ010000186.1:992412-1086173 GCA_024137785.1 Ginglymostoma cirratum | reverse complement strand
GATTCTTCAGCATCTGCAGTTCCTATTATCTCTGATATTGTCTACACCTGCTTTACTAAAGGATTTGAATAGATCCCTCATGGTCGGCTGGTCCATAAGATAAAGTCACATGGGATCCATGATGGAGTTGGTAAACTGGATACAAAATTGGCTTGGTCATAGAAAACAGAGGGTCGTTGTAGAGGGGTGTTTTTCTGACTGGAGGTCTGTGACCAGTTGTGTACCACAAGGGTCAATGCTGGGACCTCTGTTGTTTGTAACATAAATAGACACACACATGCATATTAAAAAATAAAAGCAATTTGGATGAAATGTCAGTGATTAGTAAGTTTGCAGGCTACACAAAAATTGGTGAAGGTGTGGATTCTGAGGAAGGTTGTCAATAGGATGCAGCAGGATATAGATCAGTTGGAAAACTGGGCAGACAGATGACAGCTGGAGTTTAATTCAGGCAAGTGTGAAGTAATGCATTTTGGAAGGTCAATTGCAGTAGGAAACTATATAGTAAATAACAGGAACCTTAGGAACGCTGATATAGGTTGATCTTGAGGTGGAAGGCCATAGGTCTGAAAGTAGCAACACGAGTGAAAAAGGTGTAAAGAAGGGGTGCTGTGTGTTTGTCTTTATTGGTCAGGGCACTGAGTATAAAAGTTAGCAGATCATATAATGTTGGGAAAGGCAGTGGGAAACCAGAGGTTTGGGAAGCTTACAAAGACCAACAGAGGGCAACACAAATAAAATAAGGAGAGAGAAGATTAAATATGAGGGTAAGCTAGCTAGTAGTATAAATGAAGACTGGAAGAGTTTCTTTAGATATGTCGAGGGCAAAAGAGAGGCAAAAGTGCACACTGGACCACTGGAAAATGACACTGGAGAGACAGTAGTGGGAACAAGGAAATGGCTGAGGTACTGAATAAGACTCGTCAGTCTTCACGGTGGAAGACATGAGTAATATCCCAAAAATTCAAGAGAGTCAGGGGCAGATTTGTGTATGGTGGCCATCACCAAGGAGAAGGTGCTAGAAAAACTGAATGGCCTGAAGGTGGATAAGTCACCTGGACCAGATGGATTGCACCCCAGAGTTCTAAAGGAGATAGCTGAAGGGCCAGTGGTGATCTTTGAAGAATCGCTAGAGTCAGGGAGGATCCCAGAGGACTAGAAAATCGTTAACGTGACACCCCTGTTTAAAATGGGAGTAAGGTAAAAGACTGAAAATTACAGGCCGATTAACCTAACCTCAGTCGTGGGCAAGATTTGAGTCCATTGTGAAGGATAAGATTTCTGAATATTTGTAAGTGTATGGTAAAACAGGACAAAGTCAGCATGGTTTCATCAAGGGGAAGTCATGTCTGACAAATCTGCTGAATTCTTTGAGGAAGTAACGAGCAGGGTAGACCAAGGAGAGCCAATGGATGTTGTCTACCTGGACTTCAAGAATGCCTTTGACAAGGTGCCGCACAGGGGGCTGCTGAGTAAGATAAGGGCCCATGGTGTTAGAGGCAAGGTGCTAGCATGGATAGAAGGTTGGCTGTCTGGCAGAAAGTAGAGAGTGGGGATAAAAGGGTCTCTCTCAGAATGGCAGCCGGTGACAAGTGGTGTTCTGCAAGGGTCAGTGTTGGGACCACAACTTTTCACTTTATACATTAATGATCTAGATGAAGGAACTGTGGGCATTTCTGGCTAAGTTTGCAGACGATACAAAGATAGGTGGAGGGACAGGTAGTACTGAGGAGGCAGGGAGGCTGCAGAAGGATTGGACAGGTTAGGAGAGTCAGCAAAGCAATGGCAGATGGAATATAATGTGGGGAAGTGTGAGGTCATGCACTTTGATAAGAACAACAAAAGCATGGGCTATTTTCTAAATGGGGAAAAAGATTCAGAAGTCTGAAGTGCAAAGACACTTGAGTTCTAGACCAGTATTCTCTCAAGGTAAACTTGCAGGTTCAGTCAGTAGTCAGGAAGGCAAATGCAATGTTGGCATTTATTTTGAGAGGACTTGAGTATAAAAGCAGGGATGTACTACTGAGGCTTTATAAGGCCCTGGTCAGGCCACATTTGGAGTATTGTGTGCAGTTTTGGGCCCGGTATCTCAGGAAGGATGTACTATCCCCGGAGTGGATTCAGAGGAGGTTTACGAGAATGGTCCCAGGAGTGGGAAGCTTAACACGAGGATCGTTTGAGGACTCTGGGACTATACTCATTGGAGTTTAGAAGGATGAGGGGGGGGATCTAATTGAAACTTACAGAATACTGAATGGCCTGGACAGAGTGGATGTTGGGAAGATGCTTCCATTGGTGGGAGAGTCTTGGACCCAAGGGCACAGCCTTAGAGTAAAGGGAAGACCTTTTAGAACAGAGATAAGGAGAAACTTCTTCAGCCAGAGAGTGGTGAATCTATGGGATTCGCCGCCACAGAAGGATGTGGAGGCCAGGTCATTAAGTACATTTAAGATGGAGATAGGAAGGTTCTTGATTATCAAGGGGATCAAGAATTATGGGGAGAAAGCAGGGAAAATGAGGTTGAGGAACTTATCAACCATGATTGAAAGACAGAGCGGACTTGATGGGCTGAATGACTTAATTTTAGCTCCTTTGATAAACTGGATACCAGAGTCAGGAGGAGGTTGAAGTGTTCTTTCCAATGCTGCAAAATGACATCACTCCCCTTGAGGTGCCAAGAGCCATTCTGTGATCAGAGAGGATTTTGTCCAGTTGAGGCAGTGCGGAGATTGCCTTGGGTGTCTGGACAATTTGCTCACATCATACTGATCAACGTAGGCCGAAATCTTTTGTGTCTTCTTCAGTCATCAATTGTCACAAATGCATCTTTGGACCTCAGCCTTCAGATGGTGGTAAATTGCCATCATTTATTGGTTGTGAGGCTGGCTTTGCTAGGTGAAGAAGCAACTGACTTTCACTTCACTGCAGATCTGGGTTTTAAAGGCATCAAACCAGTCATGGAACAAGCCCAATAGTTTGCACACAGAAGTCCAAGATGGTGGACTTGACTTGCTCATTTAAGCTTGGATAGTAAAAGAAACAGTGGTGGGTACTTGTCCCATCGCAATGTACAACTAGACTCTTCCTGCTAATTCTGATTCTTCAAGACAGTTATGGTCAAGTAGCTCCAAGCACACAAACAGACTTCTACCACCACCCTCTGTCCTGACCACTAAGATAATTTTGGATCCGACTTGCCAAGTTATCCTGGACCCCATGAGCTTTTACCACCTTTATCAGTCTCTCATGCGAGAACTTGTCAAAGATCTTGCTGAAATCCATATGAACAGCTTCAACTACTGTACCCTCAGCTACATGCTTGGTTATCTTGAAAAATTCCAAAAGAAAGATGACCAGGGTGTAAGCTACGCACATAACTACGAGAAATAAATATGGAGTATTTCGTGGATGACTAAGGATATTGATGAGAAAATAAAGATAAAGGAGAAATTATGCATTCCTGAATAATATTAACAATAGAAATTGGGAAGTCTACCTCAAATGCAGTAGAGAGGCTAAAACTGGAATAAGGAAGGCATGAAGAAAGGATAGCAGGCTGAGCTAAAACAAATAGTAAAATGTTATTCAAACTATCAAAAGATGAGTGGGGATAGAGTATGGAACAAGCAGAGTAAGCTGGTCACAAAAGCAAAAGATATGGCAGAGAAACTAAATCAATATTTTGTTTTTGTCTTTACCGAATTAGAATATATTGACAATGGCCTGGTAGCAGTCCAGGTAGAGAAGCAGCAAATCGCCAGGCCAGATGGGATGCATCCTAGATTGTTGAGCGAGTTAAGGGAGCAAATTGTAGAGCCAATGACAGAAATTTTCCAGGCCTCTTCTAACACAGGATTAGTCTTGGGAAACTGGAGGATTGTAAATGCGACACTTTAAGAAAGGGGCAAAGGACAACCCAGTAAACTAAAGACTTGTCAGCTTGACACTAATAGATGTCAGGGTAAAGAAGGACACACGGTTTCCACCGTGTCAGTAACTAGGGGATCACAATTTCAAGACTGTCAACAAGAAAGCTAGGAGTGAGATGAGGAGGAACTTCGTTAGTCAGAGTAGCTTGGATTTAGAATGTGCTGCTTGAGAGTGGTGAAGGTGGATTCCACAGGAGGCTTCAAAAAAAAGAAGAAAAAAAAACAGCTGGATATATATTTGAAAGTGATGAATTTAGAGGGCTGGAAAACGGAACTAGCTGGGTAGTTCTTTCGGGAGCCGGTGCAGACACCTTGGGTTGAATGGCATCCTTCTGTACTGCAATTCTATGACAGTAGATTGATTTGGTCATGACCTCCCTCTGACAAAAACATGGTGACTGTCCCTTATCAAACATTACCACTCCAAGAGGTAATTAGTTCCCTCCTTCAGAATTTTCTCCAATAGTTTCCCTACCACTGTTGAAACACTCACTGGTTTACAATTGCCTGATTTATCTCTGCCACTCTTCTTGAAAACTGGAACTACATTAACTGTCCTCTAGTCCTGTGGCAGCATCCCTGTGACCAAAGGAGAATTAAAAATTTTGTTCCGAGCCCCTGTAATTTCATACCTCTTCTCCCACAGTAGCTTGGGATACAAGTCATCTGGATCTGGGATGCGTCCACTTTTAAGCTCACCAAAACCTCCTCAATCCTCAGGTCAATCTGCTCTAGAACCTTACAATCTGTCTTCCTGAATTTTGTACCTTCTCCTGACACAGAAGTGACATTCTTGTTTAATAAGTCTGCCAATGTCCTCCAGATCCATGCACAGATTGTCCCCTAATGGGGTCTACTCTTTTCCTGCCTATCCTCTTTCACTTAATATACTTATAAAATATCTTGGGATTTTCCCTAATCTTGTCTGCCAGTGCTTTTTTTCATGTCCTGCCTTTGTTCTTCTAATTGATTTCTCAAGTCCCCACCTGCACTTCACAAGGGACTCTGTTAATTTGCTCCCTTTGCACCTGCTCAAAGTTTTGTTTTTCCTTTTTTTTTTAATCCAGACCTGAATATTTCTAGATAGCCAGGGTTCTCTGGGTTTGTTACTCCTACACGTCACCGAAAAGGGAACATGTTGGGCCTGCACTTTCACCAGTTCCTTTTTGAATGCCTCTTTTCCTTGATCGGCCATTTACATGTTGGCATAGAGTCATCGTAAAACCCCTACAGTGTGGAAACAGGCCATTTGGCCCAATAAGTCCACACCGCCCCTCTAAAGGGCATCCCACCCAGACCCATCTCCCTACCCTTTACCTGTAACCCTGTATTTTCCATGTCTAATCCACCTAATTTACACACCTCTGGACACCACAGGCAACTCAGCATGGCCAATCCACCTAACCCTGCACGTCGTTGGACTGTGGGAGGAAACCGGAGCACCCGGAGGAAACCCACATAGACATGGGGAGAATGTGCAAACTCCCCACAGATAGTTGCCCAAGGGTGGAATTGAACCTAGGTCTCTTGCGCTATGGGGCAACAGTGCTAACGACTGAGCCACCGTACCAGTATACATTAAGAAATCTGCTCCCCTCTAAACACTTTATACCATGATTATCCTAATTAATGTTTGGGGAATTGATATACTCCTAACAGTGACTGCCCCCTTTATATTCCCAAGGTCATTCCACAAAGCCTCATTTGAAGACTTCTAAGATATCGCCCCTGAGGTGGTAGAGGCAGAAATCCTCATGACACTTAACTACGTTGATGCGTATGTGCGATACCAAAGCATGCAGGACTGTGGGCCAAGAGCTAGAAAACAGGTTTAGGATCGTTTGATAGTTGTTTTTGACAGGCAAACCCGATGGGCTGAAGGGCCTTTTTTGTTGTAGACCTCTCTGACCGTTTCACAGCCCTGATGCATCCCTTACCGAAGGTATTTTGGAAAAAGCTTCTTTTTATACCCTTTTTTTGCAGTAAGGGCTCTTTAGGAGGTTAGATCACAAAGGTGGTACAAAATGATCTAGGTGCCCTTGTTCATAAGTCACTGAAAGCTATCATGAAGGTGAAATAAGAAATCAGAAAAGCAAATAGTAAATCGGCAATTATCAAAAGAGGATTGGAGTACAGAAGGAAAGATGTCACACCTCAGTGTATAAAACACCAGTGATATTAAACCTGGAGGATTGTATGCAATACTAGTCCCTTTGTGTAAGGAGGTATATACCTTCTACAGAGGGAATGCACTGGCAATTCACCAGACTAATCCCTGAAATGGTGGAACTTTGTTAGGAATAAAGACTGAGGAAACTGGACCTATATTCCAGAGTTTTAAAAAAAAAAGTGATCTCATTGAACTTACACAATTACTTGACAGGGTAGATGCACAGAGTTTCACCTGGCTAGCGATGCAGGCTCTAGAACAAGGGGATATAGTCTCAGAATAAGGGGCAAGCCATTTCGGGCAGAGATGAAAGGAATTTCTTCAATTTGAGGTTCGTGAATCTTCGAATTTTCTACTGGTGATGGCTGTGGAAGCTCAGCAATTGAATATGTTCAAGATAGAGATTGATAGATTTCTAGACTCTTAAGACATCAATGGATATGGGATAACCTGGAGAATTAGCTTTGAGGTAGATGATCAGCTGTGAGGAGCAGAAAAAGCTTGAGAAGCTGAGCAGCTTACAACCACTCCTACGTTCTACTGTTCCAGCTGTTGAGATCACTCCCTCAAAACCTGTTCTTCCGCAGGCAATGCTTATATGGCATGTTCACATCTGCATCATCTTAAAAGAATTAAATTAGGAACAATATTCCAGTTATACTAGTTTGTAGCTGGGTTCTCAGCCTACTGTCAATTTTTGCCCATGTCAGCTGAGTGCGACTAAACCGTTCAAAGCAGTCTAACATAATGGCACCCTGATATTCACTACAATGGAAAGCAAAAGCTTATTTAGACGTGACCTCTATCCTAGTTGATATTAGACACATTTTATTCCTGCACTCGGTCACAAGCTCCATTAGACATCCAAATATTACAACTGTCAACATGACCAATTTCTGCACTGCCCCAAAGTTGAAGGGCTGTCTGACAAGTTTGTAGATGGTTTCTTTGGGTTAATGATTGTACATAGTCAATATCGGAGGATATACCCTGACTGGACAAACAGTAAATAAAGACAACATACAAGTTACCCTCAAGAATCGCTCACTATCCCGAATACTGCTATTTCCTCACTGCAATCATGTCAAAGTCCCGGAAGACAAAACCCACAACAGAATGGCTGAACTTACATCAGCTAGATTGCACCAATTCAAGGCAGTAGTTCACCAGCACCCTAAAGGGCAATAGGTTTGGGTTCAGGTTAGGGTCAGGCAACCCCAGTAATGCATTCAAATACAGTACAACTCACAATCTTTATCAGCTTGTTGCATCCGACAGTCTTCCTCCTGCAGGTATGTCTGAAGATTCTTCAGTACCTGGATTTTCAGGCCAATTGAGGCTTCTTTGTCTCGAAGAATATTGTTGTACAAATTCTTTACGTCTTGTTCAAACATCAGATCTGGATGCTGTATGAATACAAAACCTGTAAAAACAGTCACAGTTTGCGTTCAATTCTCTTGACAGGTCATTCCAGTATTGGATCCTGGCATCACTTTCTACATTTGTAAAACATGAACTGTGAACCACATTAGACTGTAATAAAACCAGAGGGCTTGGAGTACTCCTCATAATAAACCATCATGGAAGAGCTGTTAATGTGCAACATAACCTGCACACGCTATAGACAATATGACAATGATGATAGATGACGATAGTACAGCAAGCACAGTCAAACATAAATTAGAATAAACACAAAATGCTGCAACCAAAAAAGCAAGGAGAACGGAATACCGTCACAACTGTAATTACATTCCTGTATACATGTACGTACGTACTCCTGGAAGTCGCTTCCAGAAATCACGAACCTTGACTCTTGATTCACTACAGCCAAATGAAACCTAACAGTTTGATAGTTCTCAGCATCAAAGACTGAGGAGACATTTAGATTGGGGTCTGTGTGAGACAATGACTGTTTCTAAAAGCGTGAGAATTCAAAGCTTGAAAATGCAAGAGACTAGAAAGACACCACAAGTTTTTCAGCATAGCTAACTTTTCTCTGTGCAACAATGCTTTATCAAAAGTTAACAGAGCAGCCATTGTGCTTTGGCTGTAAGACAGGCCCATGGACACTATTTCATTGGACTCCAAGAACAACTCCGATAGACACTACGAGAAAGAGAGAGTTCTTAGCTAAAGGGAGCAAATGGACAACGGCTGTAGGGAATCAACCGTTGTTCTATTGAAACAGTCCAGGTAATTTGCAAGTGCCTGCTCTGCCATTCAATAAAATCATGACTGATAGGATTGTAACCACATTCCTGGCACTCAGTGATAATCTTTCACACCCTTGCTCAACAAGAATCTCTCTGCCTTAAAAATATTTGAAAGACTCTGCTTCCATCCCCGTTTCAGGAAGTAATTTTCAAGGACACTCAAACCTGGAGGAAGAAAAACTTCTCATTTCTGCCTTAAACAGGCAACCTCCCATTTATAAAAGAGAGCTCTTGTTCCAAATTATGCCACAAGAGGGAACATTCTCTCCACATCCACCCTGTCAAAACTCTCAATCTTGAATGCTCCATTACTCTTCTAAACTGCAGCAGAAAAATGCCTAGCCTATCCAACCTTTCCTCACAAGTCAACCATTCAATCCTGGCATTGGTCTGGTTAACTTTCTAAGAACTGATTCCAATGCTCCAGATGTGATCTCACCAATACCCTGTATAAATGAAGTACAATCTTTGCACTTTCATATTCAATTCCCCTCATAGTAATTGATAAGTCCTTCAGCTTTCTTAATTACCTGCTGTATCTGCATAATAATCTTTTGCGATTTAAAATCTAACCCTAACGTATTTTGTTAATAAATTACACTGAAGCAGAATACAACAGATCAGTTGTTCAAAACTTTACTTTCAAGACAACTAAAACATTGTGTCTGAAGTCCTAGACTTTGTTCCTCCTCCCAACAGCTTTGGATCAGATGTGAAATGCTTGAGTGATGGCTCCAGTCAACCCAATTTGCTACTGCCTGTATAAAAGGCAATGTGAATCAAGGACACCAGATTAAAATGGTTTAGTTTTCACTTAAAGCTCAAGCTGGTCCATTTGGAGATCAGATACTTTACTATGATCAACCTATTAAAATAATATTGGTATTTCACTCATCAACTTCACCATCTAAAACGGATATACAGGATACCAAGTTGCCAAAAATTAGAAAAACCAAGCAAAAACTGATCTTATTTAATTTTAACTGTTGAATCATGAGCATGGGTCACTGACTCCCCTCTAAAACAGACAAGACTCAAAGATACCACAACTGAGATCTAATCTTAAATTTGCAATACTGTCTGAAATTATATAAAATCAATAAAGGAAAGTTGTCCATCTGAGACATGACCAACTTTTCCTAAAGTCATGCTCCTGTTAATCAAAGGTCAAACAATTCTCCTGATTGGTCTGATGAACTTTCGCACAATTTTCATTTCAGACGCCTCAATTTCAAACTCGAATTATTGATATGAACTAAAATTCTGAACAAACACCGGGGCCCACAGCCTGTCTGTTCTGTCCACAGATCTGTGAATGCTTCTAGAATTTTCTAGTTTTAATTTTTAAATTCTTTGATTGGATGTCAGTGTCCCCAGCAAGGCCAGTATTTGTTGCGCATCCTTAACTGCCCTTGAATTGAGTGACTTGCTAAGGCATTTCATAGGGTAATTTTTAGTCAACCACCTTGTTGTGCGTCTGGAGTCATATATAGCCCCGATCAAGTTAGGACTGTAGAATTCCTTTCCAAAAGAACATTAGTGAACCAGACAGCACTTTTCCAACATTTAACAACAGTATCATGGTCACCACTGATACTAGCTTTATATTCCAGATTTACCAACGGAATTCAAGCCGCATCAGCTGCTATAGATTTGATCTCATGTCTTGGACCTCTTGATTACTAGTTCAGTGACACTACCATGAGCCTATCACGTCTTTTTGTTTTTGTATTTCTGTCAATGAAACAGCACATTGCAAAATGAATGTCACATTGCACTGGAGCACCTTTCAATCTCTTCCCAATCTATTTCAGTACAGCAATGGTTTACAGCACTTACCCAACCCTATGATTGCTTTGGTCTGAACTTCCTCATCTTCATGTTTTGTGAAGTACAGCAAAAGTTCCAGCACCTTCTCTTTGATAACCACCTAAAGTTCAAGAGGACATAAAATTGAGCTGAGTAAGTACTAAAAAACCGAGAACCAAACTCAATTCATAGAAATGCTGGAATAATAGTCAATATCTTTTGAGGCTGTTGTAAAAACGGTTAAAACCTTATCATGCACTTGCTAGATCTCTGCAAGGACAATTTCACTAACACCAATCCACTGCCATTTCCTACTGCCCTGCAAATTGTCCCTTCAGGTGCTTATCCAATTCCCTTCTGAAATCCACAATCATATCTTCCTCTCATCAGACAGTGTTTCAGGATCCTAACTACTTGCAGTGGAGGGTTTTCCTGATGTCATTGGTTCTTTGGGCAATAACCTTAAATCTTCCCCCGGTTTCTCACTTCTCTGCCAATGCAAACAGTTCCTCATTTCCCATTCTGTCCCACTTGCCATTAAATTTCCTTTTAAGATTCTCTTTTCTACTCAAATTCCTCCAATCTACCGTATATCTCTATCACTAGCACCACGTTTGTAGATGTTTCCTGCACTTTCCCCAAAATATTCGATATTCCTAACATGTTGTGCACAAAATGTGAGGATGTAATCCAGCTGATGACATGTTGTGTTTTATAAAAGTAACTTCTTTGCTTTTGTACTCTATGTCACTACATATAAATTCCAGGATTCCACATTTTTTTTACAACTATTTCCTCAACTTGACCTGCTACTTTCACTGATTTGTGCATATACACTAGCCTGTTATCCTACTCCTGTACTCCCTTTAGACTGCTACCATTTATATCATGTTGTCTCTACTCAGTTAAGTTAACTTCTCATTTAGAGAAAATAACAAAGAACTGCGGATGCTGTAAATCAGAAACAAAACAGAAATTGCTGGAAAAGCTCAGCAGGTCTGACAGCATCTGTGGAGAGAAATCAGAGTTCTGAGGAAGGGTCATTTGACCTGAAATGTTAACTCTGATTTCTCTTTATAGATGCTGCCAGATTGCTGAGTTTTTCCAGCAATCTCTTATTTTTGTTTCTCAATTAGGGAGCCATGAAGAACCAACTGACCTCTTCCTGTGTTATGGCCTCATAACAATTTTACAATTCTTCTAACCAAATACACTTCTAACCAAAAGCACTTCTCTGCTTTAGCTTCATCTGCCATATATCTGCCCATTATGATTTCTTGAAGGATATCACCATAATTCTCTCAGTTTACAATACACTTATATTTTGTGTCATGTGCAAATTTCAACTCACCATAAAAAGCTGTGGTCCTTACACTGACTCCTGGAGAAATCCAATCAATACACTCCTCCAGCCTGAAAAGCAACTGTTCTATCACTTGTCAGAGTCAGTCATCGAGGTCTACAGCATAAAAAAAGGCTCTACGGCCCAACGGTCAAAACAGCCACCTAACTATTCTAATCACATTTTCCAGCATTTGGCTCACGGCACATCTAAATACCTCAATGCCAGGAGAGGTTCTGCCCCTATCATCTCTATCAGGCACTGAGTTCCAGAACACCATCACCCTCAGGCTGAAAAAAAATCCTCATTCTCTCTAACTCTCTGCCCCCGGTCACTGATTCCTCTACCAATCTCTCTTCATAGTTCAAAAAGCTCTGCCCCAGGCAACATCCTGATAAATCTCCCCTCCACCCTCCCAACTGTAATCACAATCCTTCTACAATGTGGATTGCACAACTGCACACAATACTCTAGCTATAGCCTAATCAAATTTTTATACAGTTCCAGCATAACTCCCTGCTTTGAAGATCTATTTCTTGGATAATAAAGGCAAGTATCCCATATGCAATGGTAAGTTTGTCATGGCTAAAAAAAGGGGGAGAATCAGGAGGCGAGAAGTACTAATGTTGTTAAATTTGTTGCCTGTAACTAAAGATGGCAACGGGGTCCTAGCCACCGGCTGGCAAACCAATTGGAAGCTCACACCACAACTTGGAACAAAAATGTTAAACTGTCAATCTTCCAGCTGTCTGGCATCTTTCTGTATCTGAGGAAGACAGGAAGACTATGGACAGTACTAATTTCCAACAAGAGCAGAAATGTTGGAAATACTCAACAGATCAAGAAAGGTTTGTGCAAATAAATGTACAGAGCCAGCATGCTTTTCCATCAGGGGATGTCAAGGATCTGAAAAGTTAACCACGCCTCTCTTATTTCTGACAAACCAATCCTAGTGCCTTCTTTGACTCAGTGTCAAAGTTTGTCTGACTACCCTCCTGTAACGTACCCTGTGATGTTTTTTCATATCAAAGGCACTGTACAAGTGGATGTATTACTAAATACAAACAAGTGTGCTTGGGAGAAGGGAAGCATATGCTTACAAAGCTAAAGGATGACAGCACTGCAAGGTAACTATTCAGGTTACGATAATCAGAGTGGGACAGGAGGGACAGAGCGCATGAACAGAGGAAAAATATCAGCAAATCGGATCAAAGGGAGGATAAAAATCAAGACTTTAATATGCAGGAGCATATATAGGCCATTTTGCCCAATGTGTCTACTCTGCTGTTCAATGAAATTATGACTGATCAAACAATACTCAAGTCTATTTCCTTCTTTTCCCCATAAGCCTCGATTCTTTCGCTGATTAAAAATCTTTCTCAGCCTTGAATATCCTTATTAGCCCAGCCTTGACAGTACTCTTCAGTAAAAGATTCCATAGATTTGCTATCCTTCACCAAGAGGTTCTCATTTATTTATGTCCAAACTGGGCAATCTCTAGCTCAGATTATGCCCTGTGGTTGCAGGCTCTCCCACAAGGGGGAACAATCAATCACTTTTCATTTACCCTTCTACTCAGAATCTTGTGTGTTACAATAACGTTCCTCTCATTCTTCTAAATTCTGAAGAGTACAGGTCCAACCTACTCAAGCTCTTTAGGGTTTGAGTGAAAATTTGTACCTTGTGTGCCGGTTGTAGATGTTGGTGTGTTCGCCAAGCTGGGAGGTTTGATAGCAGACGTTTGGTCCCCTTACTAGGTGACATCCTTAGTGCTGTGGAACCTCCTGTGAAGCGCTCTTGTCTTGTACCAGTTTTAATTTATATGGTCTGGTTTTTGCTGCTTCCGCTCGATGCCGGTTCCAGCTGTGCATTGTAATGGTCAGTCTATCGGGTCTAATTCAATGGGTTTGTTGATGGAGTCATGAATGCCAAGCCTCTATTTTATTCCCTGGTTGTCCTCTGTTTGGCTTGTCCAATGATAGCAGTGTTGTCCCAGTTGAAAGTGTGGTTTTTCTCGTCTGTGTGTATTTAAACCAAGGACACCTGGTCGTGTCATTTAGTTGCTAGTTGGTGTTCGTGGATGTGGGTTGCTAGTTGTCTGCCAGCTTGTCCCACATAGTGTTTTGTGCAGTCTCCACATGGTATCATGTAAGCCACATTCATCCTGTCCTGGGAATTCTTGGTGGCGTGGCATTCATCCGTGGACTCCATCAACAAATACATTAGACCCGATATACCGACCATTACAATGCACAGCTGGGGCCGGCACCCACCAGAAGCAGCAAAAACCAGACCGTATAAATCTGAACCGGCACAAGACAACAGCGCTTCACAGGAGGCTCCACAGCACTGAGGATGTCACCTAGTAAGGGGACGAAACATCTGCAAGCAAACCTCCCAGCTTGGCGAGCACACCAACATCTACTACTCAACCTCTTCTCATAAGAACGTCCCTCCACATCTGGGATCAACCTAGTGAACACCTTCTGGGCTTCCGCCAATGCCAATATATCTTTTCATAGATAAGGGACCAAAACTGCTCTCCGCATTCTAGGTGTGGACTAACTAGTGCCTTTTATAGTATTTAGCAATATCTCCTTCTTATTAAATTCAATGGGCTGAATGGCTTAATTCTGTTCCTAAGTCTTAGAGACTTAAGAATGTGAATGCTTTGGAGTGTGTGCAGAAGTAGTTTACAAGAACGGTTCCAGGAGTGAGAAATTTCAATTATGAGAACAGACTGAAGAAGTGGGGACTGTTCTCCTCGGCAAGAACAAAGCGAACTGAATGTTTGACAAGAGGTTTTCAAAGTCAAGTGTGGGCTGAACAGAGTAGACAAGTAGTACAGATTCCCACTTGTAAAAGGAACAGGAAGAAGATTTAAAGAAGCAAAGGTGAAGTGAGGTAATCATTTTTCACTAAATGTGTAGATAGAATATGAAATGCACTATTGGAAATGTGGTGGAGGCAGGTTCAATTGCACCATTTGAGAGGCCACTGGATGATCATTTGGATAAAAATAATCTGCTAGGATATGGGGTAAAAACAAGATTGGCATTAGGTAATGATGTTTATTTAACCAGCTGCTGAGGCACCATGAACTGAACGACATCCTTCTGCCTCCTACCTCTTCTGTGATACTGTGACAGGCAGGAAGGAAAGGGTGGTGGGGTAACTTTGCTAGTACAAGGTCAGTAAGTGCAATAGCAAGAAATGATCTTTGATCAAGAAGTGTAGAATCCAAACAAATGCAAGTAATAAGAGGAATAAGAAGAGTTGACATGTCTCCTAGCAATAGTTATTATAGGACCAAGCAGGCCATGTCCTGTAGCGGAATGGACCTAGCGGGCTGTGTGCCACAATGCAGCAAAATGTGCACAGGCTGAGCCCCATGGCGGAGCGAGCCCATGATGGAGACCTACACGTGGAGGCAGTGTGGCCTTGTGCTCTGGAGGCTGCAGACATGGACTGGGGCTTAAGTATTTATGGGCATTTATTATAGAACATAGAACATAGAACAATACAGCGCAGAACAGGCCCTTCGGCCCTTGATACTGCGCCGACCTGTGAACTAATCTAAGCCCACCTCCTACAC
This sequence comes from Ginglymostoma cirratum, assembly GCA_024137785.1. Lineage (NCBI taxonomy): Eukaryota > Metazoa > Chordata > Chondrichthyes > Orectolobiformes > Ginglymostomatidae > Ginglymostoma > Ginglymostoma cirratum. Next base: position 1,071,115 of record JAHRHZ010000186.1, on the reverse strand, counting down.
TATCCCATCATCATCCATATGCTTATCCAAGGACTGTTTAAATGGCCTTAATGTGGCTGAGTTAACTACATTGGCAGGCAGGGCATTCCACGCCCTTACCACTCTCTGAGTAAAGAACCTGCCTCTGACATCTGTCTTAAATCTATCACCCCTCAATTTGCAGCTATGCCCCCTCGTACTAGCCGACGTCATCATCCTAGGAAAAAGATTTTCACTATCCACCCTATCTAATCCACTGATCATTTTGTAGGTCTCTATTAAATCCCCTCTTAGCCTTCTTCTCTCCAATGAGGACAGACCCAAGTCCCTCAGCCTTTCCTCATAAGGCCTTCTCTCCAGACCAGGCAACATCCTGGTAAATCTCCTCTGCACCTTTTCCAATGCTTCCACATCCTTCCTGTAATGGGGCGACCAGAACTGTACGCAATATTCCAAGTGAGGCCGCACTAGCGTTTTGTACAGCTGCAGCATTATCATCTGGACTCTTTCACGCTGATCTATGTTCTTTGTTATTCTGTAACAACACTTTTCCTTTAAACTCTAAGATTTGTATCTATGTGTTTGCACGTAAGAAGGCACCTTTAAAGGCAGTCATTGTAGAAACTTTTATTGTACTCCTGTACTGGAGTACATGTGATGAAAAAGGATATTCCGATTCTAAAATCAGGAGGTAATGAGGGGATGTGAAAAAAAAAGGCAGTATGTTAATCATGGGTGACTTTAATCTTCATGTAGACTGGGAAAATTAAATTGACAAAGTATCCACAAGGAAGAATTTATAGAACAAAAACAGAAGTTGCTGGAAAAGCTCAGCAGGCCTGGACACATCTGTGAAGTCAGAGTTAATGTTTTGGGTCCGGTGACCCTTCCTCAGAACTGCCTGACCTGCTGAGCTTTTCCAGCAACTTCTGTTTTTGTTCCTGATTTACAGCATCTGCAATCCTTTCAGAGAATTTATAGAGTGCATTCGGTTTCCTAGAATAATATGTTGTGAATTCAACTAAAGAGCAAACTATTTTGGATCTGGTAATGTGTAATGAGGCAGATTTAATAAATGATCTCAGGATAAAAGTGTTTCCTGGAAACAGTGACCATAAAACCATAGACTTCAGCACTGTTTGAGGGGGAAAATTCAGTCAGAATCCATTTTGCTAAACTTATATCAGCATTATTACAAAGGAACGATGGAAGAGTTGGATGGAGTGAACTGGGAAGTGAGTTCAGCAGAAAAAGGCAAACTTTTAGGAAAATTATTCACAACTCAGAACAAAGATTTCACAACAGTGAGGAAGGAAGATTCTAGGAAGGGGATAAATTAACCATGACCAGCAAGTCAGACTTTTAACAGCACGGACACAGTCGCTTTGGCCCATTGCGTCCAGGCCAGTCATCAAACATTCAGACATTCTTATCACAATTTCCAGCGCTTGGCCTGCAATCTTGATCATTATACCATTTCGAGTGCTCATCTAAATTAAGGAAGTTAAGGGTATCATCAAATTGAAAGAAAGAAAAAGACAATGTGGCAAAGATTAAAGAGCGAGAATAAAAACACTGAGGATACAATAGCAAGGAACATCAAAATGGACATCAAGAGCTCTTTAAGAAAAGTGAACATATGCCTCTTAGAGCATGAGTGTGGTGAAATAATAAAGGGGAACCAAGAAGTGTCAGAGTAATTGAATAAATACTTTTCATCAGGCTTTAACAGTACAAGATACAAATAATATTTTTAAAAATAGTAAATAATTAAGGAGCAGAAGGGAGACAGGAGGCAAACAACATGAATTTTTATTTTTATGTAACTCAGGGGATGTGGATGTTGCTTGGTGAGTCAGCATTTATGGCCCACTGCTAAATGACCTTGAGAAGGTGGTGCTGAGTTGCCTTCTTGAACAAATGCAGGCATGCACCCATAGTGCCTTTAGGGAGGGAGTTCCAGGGTTTTGACCAAGCAACTATCCTGAGAGAATAAGTAACAGGAAAACTAAAAGGGCTAAAGGATGCTGAGTATCCTGGACCTGATGGTTTACATTCCAAATTATTAAAGGAAGTTGTTACCGAGATACTGGATGAACTGGCAGCAATCTTCCAAGAATCCATGAATCTGGAAAAGTCCAAGACGGTTGAGAAACTGCCAATGAAATACACTTATGCAAAAAAAAAAGGTATCCATAGGATAGTCAGCTTAACATCTGTCACTGGGAAAGTCTTAGAAGCTATTTAAGAGAATGCAATGACAGAGCATTTAGAAATTAAAAAAAAAGGCTAAGTCGACATTGGACATTGCTTGAAGAAGGGCAAAACATATGACAAAATTATTAGAATTCTTCGAGGTAGTAACAAGCCGGAAAGCCAAATGGGAATGAGGTGTAATACATTCGGATCTCCAAAAGATGCTTGATAAAGTACTGCAAGTAAGATAACTTAACAGCTTATGGTATTGAGGGCAGTATATCAGCACGAATGGAAGAGTGGCTAATTGAAGGGCAGCAGAGAGTTGGGATTGGGGAGGTAGTTTCAGGATGCCATGTGCATTAGTACCGCAGCTACAATTATTTACAGTATATTTATTAATGACTTGGATGAGGAAAGGGAATGCGCTATCGCAATGTCAGTGGACATAAAAACAGGTGGGAAGGATGACACGAGAGAGACAAAGAGGGATACCGAGAAGTTAAGTAAATTGACAAAAACTCAGTAGATGGAATATAATGTAGGAAAATGCAAGATTATAGCTGGCAAGAAGAATAGAGGACCTAAATATTACTTGAATGGTGAAAGACTGCAGGAAGCTGCAGTACAGAGTGATTTGGAGGTCCTCGCACATAAATCTTAAAAAGCTCATATACAAATTCAGCAGGTTATAGGGAAAGCAATGAACATAGAACATAGAACATAACAGCACAGTACAGGCCCTTCGGCCCTCGATATTGCGCCGACCTGTGAAACCAACCTGAAGCCCATCTATTCTACACTATTCCATTATCATCCATATGTTTATCCAACGACCATTTAAATGCCCTTAAAGTTGGCGAGTCTACAACTGCTGCAGGCAAGGCATTCCACGCCCTGACTACTCTCTGAGTAAAGAATCCATCTCTGACAACTGTCCTATATCTATCAGCCCTCAATTTAAAGCTATGTCCCCTCGTGCTAGCCGTCATCATCTGAGGAAAAAGGCGCTCCATGTCCACCCTATCCAATCCTCTGATCATCTTGTATGTCTCTATTAAGTCACCTCTTAACCTTCTTCTCTCTAACGAAAACAGCCTCAAGTCCCTCAGCCTTTCCTCATAAGACCTTCCCTCCATACCAGGCAACATCCTGGTAAATCTCCTCTGCACCCTTTCCAATGCTTCCACATCCTTCTTATAATGCAGTGACCAGAACTGCACGCAATACTCCAAGTGCGGCCGCACCAGAGTTTTGTACAGCTGCAACATGACCTCACAGCTCCGAAACTCAATCCCTCTACCAATAAAACCTAACACACCGTATGCCTTCCCAACAACCCTATCAACCTGGGTGGCAACTTTCAGAGATCTATGCACCTGGACACAGAGATCTGTCTGCTTGTCCACACTACCAAGAATCTTACCATTTGTCCAGCACTCTGTATTCCTGTTACTCCTTCCAAAGTGAATCACCTCACACTTTTCCGCATTAAACTCCATTTGCCACCTCTCAGCCCAGCTCTGCAGCATATCTATGTCCCTCTGTAACCTGCAACATTATTCCGCACTATCCACAACTCCAACGACTTTTAGTGTCATCCACAAATTTACTAACCCATCCTTCTACGCCCTCATCCAGGTCATTTATAAAAATGACAAACAGCAGTGGCCCCAAAACAGATCCTTGCAGTACACCACTAGTAACTGAACTCCAGGATGAACATTTCCCATCAACCACCACCCTCTGTCTTCTTACAGCTAGCGGAAATGAAAGTCCTTATTGCAAAGAGAATGGAGTATATAAAAGTAAGGAATTCTTGCTAGAACTATACAAGTCACTTGCTAGACCATACCAGAAATACCACGAACGGAACTGGTCTCATTACCAAAGGAATATCGTACTGTTATTAGAGGCAATACAGAGAAGGTTTGCTAGGTTGATCCCAAGTACGGAGGGATTTTCTTATGAGAGGTTAGTAGGTTGGGTTTGTACTCACGAGTTTAGAAGAATGAGAGGAGACATTAAACATACAACATTCTTAGCAGGCTTGACAGGGTAAATGCTGACAGGTATGGTTCCTTTTGGAAACAACTACAACCAGAGGGCATAATCTCAGAACAACAGGCCACCCATTTAAGACAGAGACGAGGAGGAATTTCTTCATTCAATGGCTAGTGAATCTGTGGAATTCTTTACCACAAAGGGCTGTTGAAGCTTGTTCATTAATTATGTTCAATTCAAGGGTGAGATAGATTTTTAATCAAACTACAAGAGCAGGAAGTACTGTTGAGGCTACATAACTCCGTGGTCAGATTGCATTCTGAATATTGAAGCAACCCCATACCAAAGGATGGATGTGTCGGTGTTGGAGGAGGTCCACAGGATGTTTACGAGAATGATCCCGGGGATGAATGGCTTGTTACATGAGGGATGGTTGAGGACTCTGGGTTGGCACAGTTCAGAAAGCTTGGGAGGAGTCTGATTGAAACTTACAGAATATTAAGGGACCTGGAAAGATTGGACACGGAGAAGATGTTTCCACCAGTAGGAGACACTAGGACCCGAGGGCACAATCTCAGAGTGAAGGGACAACACTTTAAAACTGAGATGAGAAATTTCTTCAGAATGTGTGGGATCTGTGGAACTTGTTGCATAGAAGGCTGTGGAGACCAAGCAATTGAGTGTATTTAAGACAGAAATAGATAAGACTCTTGATTGGTAAGGGGGTCAAGACTTACAGGGAGAATGCGTTTTGGAAACTGTCAGCCATGGTCGAATGGCAGAGCAGACCCAACTGGCTGCATGGCCAAATTCTGTTCCGATATCTTGCAGACTTATGGTCTACAGTAAGGAGATCGAGGGTAATGGGGAAAAGGCAGGAAAGTGGAACTGAGAATGATCAGATTATACATAATCTTGTTGAATGGAGAACAAGCTCAATTGCCTGAAAGGCTCACTTCTGCTCTGATGTCTTATGGTCTTGCTCCAACATCTTCCATTTTTATTCTAAACTAAGGCTTTCTACTTGCATCACTGTAATGTTATGCAATTTTGCCCTTCCTCAGCCCAACTTATGCTGAAACTTTGCCTGTTATCTCTCGATGTGTGCACAATCACTGACCGGCCTGCCACATGTTATCTACTATAAAAGTTTTGCAATCAAAAAATTGCTGCCTGTACCTCAATTTACACCAGGTTTCACTCATCAAATCCTGTCTTTACTGGTTATACTGGCTGTTGTTTGACTAACACTTGAATTTAAAAATTCTCACCCTTGTTTTCAAATTCCTCTTTGGCCTTGCCCCTCCCCATGTCTGTAATCTGCTCTAGCTGCTGGAAAAGCTCAGCAGGTCTGGCAGTATCTGTGAAGAAATGTTTCCGGTCCGGTGACCTTTCCTCAGAACTGAAAGAATATTTCCTCATCTGTTTTAAATGGGTGCTCCCTTATATTTAAACTTTGGCCCTAGTTCCAGATTCTCCCACAAGGGGAAATGTTCTTTCCACATCCATGCAGTCAACTCCCCTCAGATTCGTGTTTTTCAATTCTATCACCCCTGACTGTTCTGAACTCCAGAGGATACAGGCGTACCCTGTTTCCCCTTTCCTCACAAGGCAATTCATTCATTCTAGGTATTAGTCTAGTAAGCCTCTCTGAACTGCATCCAATGCATTAACATCCTTTAAGTATGGTGACCAGTACTGTACATAGTACCCCACTGCAGCCTTACCAAGGCCCTGTATAACTGGAGCAGAACCTCTATATGCTTGCTTTCAATTCCGCTCACTATACACCATAATATTCTATTTACTTTGCAAGTTTTCAGGAAAGCTATGACAAGTGGAATTAGGATAAAGAAGAAAATGTTTGCTCATGACAGCATGTTCAGTAGAAAAGACAATTGTGAGTTAAGAGGAAAACAGAAACTTGAGGGAAGAGGTGAAAAAGCAAATCAGAGAAGCAAAGTGGAATTATGACAAACATAAAGTGAAATCTCCAAGTCTTCTATGGTCATATAAATAGTAAAAGAGAAAGGAGTACTGCAGGTTAGGGACCAAAAATGGGATTTACACATGGAGGTAGCCCAGGCCATGGCAGCAGAGGAGGAATCTTGGGTGTCAATAGAAGGATTCAAAATTGATCAGGAACATGTTTTATAGGATATTGGTACTTCAAGCTGACAAAGCACCATAACCGGTTGAGATGTATCTGAGCAAACAGAAGGAAACAGGAGTGGAAATTGCAGGGCTATTTCTAAGTAAATCTTTCAGTCTTCCCTCGGCTCAGGGAGATGCCAGAAGACTGGAAAATTGCGTGCATCGTGCTCTTATTCAAGACAAGTCGTACAGAAAACCCCTGAAATTACAAACCAGTTGTTTAAGTTTGATAATAGGGAAGCTTCTAGAAACAATTATGGATAAAATTAGTAGTACTGTGGAAAAAGGGGAGAGATAATTAGAAACAGCCAGCATGGATTTTTAAAGGTGAAACCACGTTTACATAACTTGGAGATTTTTTGAAGAGTTGACAGGACAGGTTGATGAGGGTAATGAGGGACTTTAGAAGGCATTCAGTGCAACACCACACAAAGAACAGTGCAGCAGTGAGCAGGACCTCCAGCCCAAGACTACACCAACACAATCTCTTTCTAAACTAAAAATCTTTTGACTACACTGTCCATATCCCTCTATTCAATGCCTAGTCATAGATCTGTCACACAACGGACTGGAGGGAAGTTATAGGCCATGGAATAAAAGGGACAGTGGAACCACAAATACAAAATTGATTGAGTAATAGAAATCAGAGTAACGGTCAATGGATATTTTCGGATTTCATTGAGGATGACAGAACACATGAAGAGAGGAGTAAATAAACCATAAAGTAACCTGGGCTTTATTAATAGGGGCATAAAACACAACAGCAAGAAGGTGATACTGAACAAGTATACAAGACACTTGGTAGACCTCAGCTGGACTACTGTCCTGCACTACAGGAAGGATGTAAATGCATTGGTGAGAATGCAGAAGAGATTGTAAAGAGTAGTTCCAGGGATGAGGAAGTTAAGTTATGAGGACAGATTGGAGAAGTTAGCCGCTCCTCGTAGGAGAACTATCCTAAGAGGAGATCTGATAGAGATTCTCAAAATTATGAAGGATCTGGACAGATAGGGAGAACCTGTTCCCATTTGTAAAAGGATCAACAATGAAAAGATACAGGTTTAAAGTGATAACAAAAGAACAAAGAACAAAGAACAAAGAAAACTTACAGCCCAGGAACAGGCCCTTCGGCCCTCCAAGCCTGTGCCGATCCAAATCCACTGTCTAAACCTATCGCCCAATTCCTAAGGATCTGTATCCCTCTGCTCCCCACCTACTCATGCATCTGTCCAGACGCACCTTAAATGAATCTATCGTGTCTGCCTCTACTACCTCTGCTGGCAACGCGTTCCAGGCACCTACCACCCTCTGTGTAAAGTACTTTCCGCGTGTATCCCCCTTAAACTTTTCTCCTCTCACCTTGAACGCGTGGCCCCTCGTTATTGAATCCCTCACCCTGGGAAAAAGCTTATCTCTATCAACCCTGTCTATACCCTTCATGATTTTGAAGACCTCAATCAGGACCCCCCTCAATCTCCCTTTTTCTGATGAAAACAATCCTAACCTACTCAACCTCTCTTCATAGCTAGAAATCTGTAGCTGATCTGTAACAGAAGCAAATATGATTTGAAGAAAAGTATTTTTGCACGGCAGGCAGTTCAAGTATGGAATGTACTGCCTGAAGTGAGGTGTAAGCAGGTTGAATTGAAATATTGTACAGGGCATTTGATGATTATTTAAAAAGAAGCAATGTGATGGGCCCAATAGGCTTCTTCTGTGCTGTAGTACTCCTGCGCTGGCCATGCCTTCAACTGCTTGGACCTCAAGTTCTAGAGTCTGAATAAAACTCGTTGCAATACTGGAAGGAGGGAGTCAGGAAACAGCCTGGAGTAGCAGTTCAGGCAGCAAACCTGGCAAATTTTAACAATTACCTGGATGAGCACTTGAAATATCATAACATTCAAGGCCATGGGCCTAGTGTGGGAAGTTGGATAATGTAGGTAATCATATATTTTTGGCGATACAGACTTGATGAGCTAAAGGGCCTCTTCTGTACTGTAAGGTTTAAGGAGTAAAAACTTGGTGGTAATGAGTGCTGGGAATGGACATATTTAAAGCTCATATCTGTGTTTTGATTATTCATGAAAGATCTTTGCAATTCTTACTAAAGAAGCAATCATAAAAATGAACAAAGATTAATGTCCAATTACTACCTTAGTGTTGCCTTTAAACTCCTCCTGATCAAAGTCAAAGTTACGGCACAATGCACCAACAGTAAAAAGGGAGCGAAGAAGGGCAGGTTTATTGCCAACGAGAGCAGTGTTGCTGGAATCCTCCTGGTGTTGCGCCTTCAGTTTTGTTAGAGCACCTGTCATGTGAGTAAACACAATTTTATTAAATTTAAGAGCAATGAGTTTTCAAACAGTGTTCATGCTTTGCTATTTAAAATTTGCATACATAGTAAAAGGATATGAGATACTAGTTGGGAGGACTTCAGTTTGTGCCATCCCACAATTGGATGCTTGGATCCAAATATCTTTGGTGCAGATAGTTTCCAGGCTGGTGTTTTAAAGGTTCTTTTTTCACAGAATCCTTTTATTTTAAGGAAAATAATTAATTAATGGAATGGGGGTGTCATCAGCATGGTTATCATTTAATGCCCACAAGAAACTGATGTATTTGGCTAGCAAGGGCAGTCATGACACTGCCAGGCCACTCTTGGTGATGGATATCGCAACCCCAAACCCAGTGTAGTTTGTCACCTCACCACATCTCCTAATTGGGGTTCAGTATGAAATATAGGAACAGGAGTCAGGCCAGATAGCCTATCGAGCCTGCCCCAACCATTCAATAAGATCATTGCCGACTGAACATATCAAATGCACTTTGGTCATTCATCTCCATAATTCTGCGTGGTAATTAGAAATCTAACAATCTCTACCTTAAACATACTCAAACATCATGCTTTTATAACTCTCTGTGGTAAAGAACTTCAAAGGTTCACAACAAAAAATAAATTTTCATCTCAGACCTAAGTGGCGTCCCCTTATTTTTAAATGGCGTTTCTGCCACCAAAGGAAACATTAACCATTTTCATCTCTTTAAGCATGTTCTATGTTTCAATAAGATTGCCTCTCACTCTTTGAAACTCCAGAGAATACAGGCCCAGTTTTCCCAATCTTTCTTCATGGAACAGTCCTGCAATCTCTGGAACAAGGCTGTTGAATGAGTTTTGCACTCCCTCTATAGCAATTACACTCCTCTTATAAGGAGACTAAAACTGCACACAATACTCCAAGCTCCTATACAACTGAAGCAAGACTTCACTATTCCTGTACTCAAACCCTTCAGTTATAAAAGCTAACATTCCACAAGCCTTCCTAATGGCTTGCTGCACCTGCACGTTAGCCTTCAGTGACGTATCGACAAGGACACCTATGTCCCTTTGTACATCTCCACTTTCCAGTCTCACCATCTCAGAAATACTCTGCACATCTGTTTCTTCTACCAAAGTGGACGACCTCACATTTTCCCATGTCATATTCCATCTGCCATGTTACTGTCCACCTTAGCCTGTCAACTCCTGAAGCCACTTTACATCTTCCTCACAACACACATTTCCACTTAGCTTTATATCATCTGCAAATGTGGAATAATACACTTGATCCCTACCTCCATTGATATGTTATAAATACATAATGAATAGCTGTGGCCCAAGCTTGAGAAAGATCCATTTATTCCTACCGTCTGTTAGCCAATCATTCATCCATTCCAATACATTACCTCCTATGTCATGTGTTTTGACGTAGTGAGAAAAATCAGGTTGGTAGCAGATCTCAAGAAAAGGAATTTGTGAAATATCTACGAGATCATTTCTTGGAGCAGCTTGCGGTAGACCCCACAAGGGTACAGACAATTTTAGATTTGATGATGTGCATTAAAGCAGAGTTGATTAGGGAGGTGAAGATGAAGGAACCATAATACAATAGATTTCACCCTGCAATTTGAGAGGGAGAAGCTGGAATCAAATGTAATGGTATCACAATGAGTAAAGGTAACTACAAAGACACGAGGGAAGAGCCGGACAAAGTTGTCTGGAAGGGGAGCCTAGCAGGTAAGATAGTGGAACAGCAAAGGCAGGAGCTTCTTGGGGTAATTTGGGAGGCACAGCAGAAATTCATCCCAAGGAAGACCAAACATGCTAAACAGATGACAAGACAACCACGGCTAACAAAGGGAGTCAGTGACAGCATAAAAGCAAAAGAAAAAGCTTAAATTGTGGTAAAGATTAGTGAGAAGCCAGAGGATTGTGTAGCCTTTAAGGCCCAGCAGAGGACAACAAAAAAAAAAGCAGTTAGATGGGGTGGGGTGAAGGAAGAATAGAGATGAAACACAAGGGCTAGCAACTAATATAGAAGAAGACCACAAGTACATATTTCTGACATTAATAAGGCAAGACAGACAAGGGTGGATATTGGACCACTGGAAATTGAGGCTGAAGTAGCAGCAATGGGGAACAAAGAAACGTTAGAGGAACTGAATTGGTACTTTGCATCACTCTTTCCAGTGGAAGACACCAGCTGCATTCCAGACCTTCGAGAGAGTCAGGGGGCAGAGATGAATGTAGTGGCCATCACTGAGGTGGTGGTGCTGGGAAGCTGAAAGGTCTGAAAGTGGGTAGTGACCTGGACTAGATGGATTACACCCAAGAATTCTGAAGGAGATAGCTGAGGAGATTGTGCAGGTATTCATTCAGGAATCACTGGAGTGATGGAGGGATCTACAGGACTGGAAAATATTTAAGGAGGGAAGGAGACAGAAGACTGGAAGTTACAAGCCAGATGTCCTGATGCCAGTCCTTGCTAAGACTGGAGAGTGCATTATTAAGGATGAGATTGTGGAGTACTTGGAAGTGCCAAGTAAGGTACAGCTGAGTCAGCACGGCTTCATCAGGGCACTGTCATGCCTGACAAATGCTAGAATTCTCGGAGGAGATAGTGAACAAACTAGACAAAGGAGAGCCAGTGGACGTGATCTATTTGGATTTCCAAAAGGCTTTTGACAAGGTGCTATACAGGACGCTGCTATGTAGGAGCACGTGGGGTTAGAGGCAAGATACTGGCATAGACAGCAGATTGGCTGACTGGCAGAAGGCAGAGTGGCAATGTTGAGGAAATGGGGAGGTTGCAGAAGGACTTGGACAAAGGAGTGACAGACAGAATACAACGTGGGAAGCATGAGGTTACGCACTTTGGTATGTAGAGGCATAGACTATTTTTTAAAGGGGGAAGACATCGAAAATCTGAAGCTAAAAGAGATCCTAATCTTAAGGATAATATACTGGTTCATTTCGCAGTTAGGAAGGCAAATGCAATGTTAGTATTCATGTAAAGAAGGTTAGAATATAAGAGCAGAGTTGTACTGCTAAGGCTGTATAACGTTCTGGTCATATTGCATTTGGAATATTGAGAGTAGTTTTGGACCCCGTATCTATGGAAGGACATGCTGGCATTGAAGTGGTACAGAGGCTTAAAGGATTGATTCAGGCGATGAAAGTCTGATCATGAGGAGCGTTTAAGGACTCTGGGACTGTATTTGAAGTTTGAGAGGATGAGATGGATCTCATAACCTTACAGAATACTGACATGCCGCTACAGAGTGGATGTTTTCACTGGTGATAGAGAATAGGACCCCAGGGCACATCATCAGAGTAAAGGGATGACCCTTTAGAGCGAAGATGAGGAATTTCTTCAGCCAGAGGTCGGTGAATCTGTCGAACTCATTGTCACAGAAAGCAGTGGAGGCCAAGTCATCAAGTAAATTTAAGACAGAGATAGATAGATTCTTGATTATTAAGGGGATCGAGGATTACAGGCAGAATATAGGAGAACGGGGTTGAGAAACAAATCAGCCACAACTGAATAGTGGAACAGACTCAATGGGCTGAATCGTCTAATTCTGCTCCTTTACCTTATTGTCTAAACATGATTTCCCTTCACAATTCCTGCTATGCCTAATCAGATTATTATCAACCATGTATCAATATACCCTATCCTTTGTAATAGATTCTAGCATTTTCCTTACCACTGATGTAAGATGAACAGATCTTCTTAAATAGCAGGGAAACATTTAACACTTTCTAATCTGCAGCAGTCATTCCAGTATCTGTAGAATTTTGGACAGTAATCACCAATGCATTGATTATCTGTAGAACAAGCTCCTTCAAACATGTGAATGAGGAACAAGAGTTGGTCACTTGGCCCTTTGAACCTACTCTGCCATTCAACAAGATCTTAGCTGATCTTACTCTAACCATAACTTCATATTTTTGAATACTCCACAAATCTTTCATTCCCTTGGTAATCAAGAATCCATCCATCTCTGCCTTAAAAACGTTTAAAGGTTCTGCACGAAATGCCTTTTGAGATCAGGAATTCAAGACAGACTTGACCCTCAGTGAATTTTCTCCCACATTTCTGTCTTAAATGAGCAACCTCTTATTTTTAAACCAAAACACTCGAGAGGAGTACTTATTGACCAGGTGGTAGGATGTGGGGTTATGCAAGACAGAGGCAGGTGGCGATCAGGGGGTTTCATGCCCATGCTTTCCCTAATGCCATGAGACTTCATGGAGTCTGGAGTCAATGTAGCAGGCTTCTATGGAAACTCTCTCCCAACAGTATACCTCTGTGGTGCCACTGTTTGTCTTGCTGGTTGTACCATGCATACTCAAGGATTGTGGTGCTGGTGGCACATATTCTTTAAGAATGACCATGACAGGCTAGGGTTCTGAGGAAGGATCACTTGACCCAAAACGTTAACTCTGATTTCTCTCCACAGATGCTGCCAGACCTGCTGAGCTTTTCCAGCAATTTCTGTTCTTATGACAGGCTAGTACCTGAATAATCTGCAAGACAGTTCTCCCAGTTTTGGCCACTCTCAGATGCTGGTAAGGTGGTTTTTGCAGGAATGACTTTACCACTGCTGCTTGTGGTACCTAGGTCAACACCAATTAGTCAATCTGGTTGCAACCATAATAGTTGATTTTTTAAATTCACTTGTGGAATGCAAGCATCATTGGCTGCAGCAGCATTTTATTTCCTGTCTCTAGTTGCCCTTGAGAAGATGGTTGCATACTGCCTTTTTGAACCGCTGCAGTCTGTGTGCTGCAGGTAAACACAGAATACCTTGAAGAAGGGAATGCCAGGATTTTGACCCAATGACAACTGAAGGAACAGTTGTCAAATTTTTCAAGTCAGGATGGTGAACGATTTGGAGGGGAACTTGCAAGTGGTAGTGCTTCTCATCTGTCACATTTGTCCTTCTAAATGGAAGTGGTTGTGGGTTTGGAAGGTGCTGTCCAAGGAGCTTTAGTGAACTTCTCCAATGTATTTTGTAGATAGTACACACTGCTGCTACTGAGTGTCAGTGGTGGAGCGAGTGAATGTTTCTGGATGTGGTGCCAGTCAAGCAGTGCACTTATAGATAATACACACAGCTGCTACTGAGTTTCGGTGGTGGAGGGAGGGGACATTTGTGGATGTGAAGCCACTCAAATGCCCTGCTTTGTCCTAGATAGTGTCAAACTTGAATGTTATTGGAGTAGCACTCATTCAGTGGGGAGTATTCCGCAATACTCCTGACGTGTGCTTTGTAGATGGTGGACAAGTTTTGGGGAGTCAGGAGGTGAGTTCATCCCTGCATTCTTCGCAGCCTCTGACCCACTCTTGTAGCCATTCCATTTATATGATGAGTCCAGTTCAGTTTCTGGTCAATGGTAATCCAAAGGATGATGTTAATGTTGGTATATAAAGGGGTGTTAAGGTGCGGTCTTAAGATTGTCTCTTATTGGATATGGTAATTGCCTGGCTTTTGTGTGATGTGAATGCTACTTGCTATTTTACAGCGCGTTTCTGAATATTGTCCAGCTTTTGCTGTATTTGGGCATGAACTGCTTCAGTATCTGGTTGTCATGAATGGTGCTAAACATAACTGAACTTGGTTGCGGTTAGGACACTAACTGAGGAACTCCTGCAGATTGTCCTGGAGCTGGGATGACTGACCTCCAGCAACCACAATCAGCTTCCTCTGTGCTGGGTATGACTCTAACCAGCGGAGTGTTTTCTCTGATTCCCATTGACACCAGTTTTGCTAGGGCTTCTTGATGCCACACTCAGTCAAATGTTGCCTTGATGTCAAAGGCAGTCACTCACTTCACCCAATTCTGTTCTGAAGTGAGAGCTTGCCAGGCAATTTCAGAATGCCTTACTGAGTCAACCACATTTCTTTGGATCTGCAGTCACACAGGTCAGATTTTCTCAACTCGAGGCTGTGACAAATAACAATGGGTTCACAAACACCATTAGACTATTTTTTAAATTGCGGATTGATTAACTGAATTGGTATTCCACTAGCTGCCGCTGTGAGATTTGAAGCCATGTCCCATTGCAGGGGAGTGGGCTCAGAAGATATTTCCATTTGTAGGGAGGTCAGAACTGGGGACCATAAACATGAGACAAATACAAATTTAACAGCAAGTTCAGGACAAAGTTCTTTAAACTGCCAGTAATTAAAACAATCAAATTAACTACGCCTGGTAGTAAATTCGATCAGAGAAGCAACTGAGATAAAGCGAGATACCACACAAGAGGGGGAAATGAATAGGAGGATGTGTTGGGGAGTTTAGATGATTACAGTGAAAGAAGCCACGCAAAACCACCAGCATAGATCTGTTCAGCTCAATGTTTCAATGTTATAAACACGACGTAATACAAACAATAAATGAGGCATTTGAATGGGAACTTCAGTAACCACTAAGGAGAAAAGCGTAGAAGGACACACAGAAGTGGAGGAATTTGGTGTGGATCCTAAACATAGCCAGAAAATTGATGCGTTGCACTTGTGTAATGTACACATGTGTAACGCATCAATTTTCTGGTTATGTTTAGGATCCACACCAAATTCCTACTGTACACATGTGTAACGCATCAATTTTCTGGCTATGTTTAGGATCATTACACAAGTGATTTAAAATGAATCAGCAGTGATGAAGGAATAGTACATTAAATAGCTGAAATGGATTATGGGCAAATAAGGTGCGTCTGTCACCGTGAACACAGAGTTGACTAAGGGCTACTTACCATAATATCTATTAAAACAGGCCCACACAAATTTAAAGTTGTGAGTTACTCTGTTGACTACAGCTCCCAGACAGCTCACACAGTGTTGAACAACCTGTCAGAAAATAAGATAAAGCCCCATTAGGCATTTACGCCAAACAGAAAAAAATCTCAACATCCATATGCATGATAGTAAACAGTGCGCTGCCACTAATCCCTTGAATTTCAAGCTGGGGCATTAGCAGATATCTTCACATCTGCCCGACCACAGACGAGGTTCCAGAGGACTGGAGATTAGCCAATGTTGTCCCGTTGTTTAAGAAAAGAAGCAGGTATAATCCAGGAAATTATAGGTCAGCGAGTCTGACATCTGTGGTGGGGAATCTCTTGGAAAAGATACTGAGGGACAGGATATATGCACATTTGGAAGAAAATGGACTAGTTAGCAACAGCCAGCATGGTTTCGTACGGGGAAGGTCATGTCTCATCAACCTGATTGAATTTTTTGAAGAGGTGACAAAGATAATTGATGAGGGAAGAGCTGTGGATGTAGTTTATATGGACTTGAGTAAGGCATTTGATAAAGTCTCACATGGCAGATTAGTACAACAACTAAAATCACATGGGATTCGGGGTGGGCTGGCTAGACAGATACAAAACTGGCTTGGTCATAGAGACAGAGGGTAGGGGTGGAACGGGTGTTTTTCAGAATGGAGACCGGTAGCTAGTGGTGTTCCACAGGGATCAATCTTAGGTCCTCTGTTGTTTGTAGTATATATAAGTGATCTGAAGGAAAACATGGGTGGTCTGATTAATAAGTTTGCAGATGACATGGAGATTGGTAGAGATGCTGGTAGTGCTGACGATTGTGAAAGGATATAACAGGACACACAGAGATTGGCGACTTGACACAGAAATGGCAGATGGAGTTTAATCCAGACAAATGAGAGGTGATGCATTTTGGAGGATCAAATTTAGGTGTGAATTATACTGTTACTGGCAGAACCCTTAGGAACATTACCAGACAGATGGATCTGGGTGTGCAGGTCCACAGTTCTCTAAACGTGTAAAACACTGGTGGCCAAAGCGATTAAGAAGGCATAATGGCATGCCTGCCTTCATCGGCTAGGGCATGGAGTATAAGAGTTGGCAAAACATGTTGCAGCTATATAAAACACTTGTTAGGGTGCACTTGGAGTACTGTGTGCAGTTTTGGTCACCACACTACCTGAAGGACGTGGAAGCTTTGGAGAGAGCGCAGAGAAGGTTCACCAGGATGTTGTCCAGTCTCGAGGGCATTGGCTATGAGGAAAGGTTAAAAAGACTAGGATTGTTTTCACTGGAAAGACGGCGGCTCAGAGGAGACCTGATAGAGGTCTACAAAATTATGACAGGCATAGATACAGTGGATAGTCAAAAGCCTTTTCCCAGAGTTGAAGGTTCAATTACAAGGGGGCACAGGTTCAAAGGCCAGAGGGCAAAAGTTTAAGGGAGATGAGAGAGAAATGTTTTTCACGCAGAGAGTGGTAGGAGCCTGAAATGCACTGTCAGAGGTTGGTGTTGGAAGCAGGCACATTGGGCGACATTTAAGAGGCATCTGGACAGTTACATGAATAGGGAGGGAATAGAGGGATACAGACTGAATAAGGGCAGAATGTTTGTTTTTTAGTTTAGTCTGGGCACGATGGGAGAGGCAAAGGGCCTGTTCCTGTACCGTACCTAACTTTTGTTCAAATCTCTGTAAATGCTGCTTAGCTTCCAAATTCAAGAAATTCATTAATCCCATGCTCAGATCATTCTATTTTTCATCAATGCCTGCTTTCTCTGCAACCCTGGATTCCAGGCTTACAGTAAGAGGTGACTTGATTGAAACATACAAAATCTTGAGAGGGCTTGACAGGAAAGAGAGAGAAAGATTTTCAGGGGATGTTGGGAAGCTGATTTAATAAAATCAGCCACAATCTTATCGAACCCTGGAGCAGGTTCAAGGAGCTGAGGGGCCTTCTCCAGCTCCTAATTTATATGCCCTCATGAAATTTTTCTTCTGAAACAGTGTTGTGACTGAAGAGAAGAAATACGGTAGATCATCAAGAGGAGTTATACCGGACGATCAAATGGGTAAACTAAATTAACAAAGTGTGAAGTGATTTCCCCGTTCTTCCAAACAAAAAAGGTATTGCAATATATACTCAAAGGCACAATTCAAAAACGTACACAGGATCACAGGAGGCCGAGAGTGTGTGCATACAAAGTGTTGAAGATGTCAGGGCAGTTTGAGAAAGTGGTCTGTTGTCATATGGGATTCTGGGCTTTTTGTTATGGAGAGAATACAAGTAGTTACGAAAAACCTTTTGAAAAGAACAGATTCTGTTGCCATCACTAAGGAGAAAGTGCTAGAGAAGCTGAATGGTCTTAAGGCGGATAAATCACTGGGACTAATGGACCACACCAGAAAGTCCTGAAGGAGATATTGAAAAGACTGTGGAGGCATTGGTGGTGATCTTTCAGGAATCATTGGGTTTAGGGAGGGTCCCAGAAGAAAAATGGCGAAGGTAATACCTCTGTTTAAGGGAGAAAGACAGATAACGGGAAATTATAGGACAATTAGTCTGACCTTGGTCATTGGTATGATTTTAGAATCCATTACCAAGGATGAGATTGCTGAGCATTTGGACATGCATGGTTAAATAGGGCTGGGTCAGCACAGCTTCATCAAGGGGAGGTCATGTCTGACAAATCTATTAGAATTCTCAGAGGAGATACTGAGCAAGTTAGGCAAAGGAGAACCAGTATCTATTGTATCTATTTGTACTTCCAAAAGGCCTTTGACAAGGTGCCACACAGAAGGCTGCTAATTAAAATAAGGTCTTATGGTGTTAGGGATAAAGTACTGGCATAAATATAGGATCAGATGACTGGCAGAATACAGACAGTGGGGATAAAGGGGTCTTTTTCAGAATGGCAGCCGTTGACCACTGGAGTTCTGCGGGGGTCAGTGTTGGGACCACAACTATTCACGTCATACATTAATGATCTGGACAAAGGAACTGGCATGTCATGTGCAAAATTACCAAAGATAGGTGGAGGGACAGGTCGTGCTGAGGAGATGGGGAGGCTCCAGAATGAATGAATAAACAAAAATCAGCCTAACCAATTAGACCTAACCACTCCAATTGAATGTCTGAACAAAAGGTGACAGATTGAAATGACATTCAAGTCCTCCCACATCAGTTAATCATGAAACGGTTACAGCACAAGAGAACTTTTGGCTTGGAGAGTGGGCATAGAAGTGGGCATAGAAATGAAATACAATGTGGGAAACTGTGAGGTTATGCACTTTGGCAGCAAGAAGAGAGATGTTTCCACCAGTACAGACGTGGACCTGAAGGCACAGCCTCAGAGTGAAGGGACTACCCTTTAGCAGAAAGAAATAAGTTCAAAGAAATATGAGAAATAAAAAATGGATGATCACCTTATTGGGATTGTACTATAGGCCTCTAATAATCATAGAACATAGAACATTATAGCGCAGTACAGGCCCTTCAGCCCTCAATGTTGCACCGACCTGTGAAACCAATCTGAAGCCCATCTAACCTACACTATTCCATTATCATCCATATGTTTATCCAATGACCATTTAAATGCCCTTAAAGTTGGCGAGTCTACAACTGCTGCAGGCAAGGCATTCCATGCCCTTACTATTCTCCGAGTAAAGAATCCGCCTCTGATATCTGTCCTATATCTATCACCCCTCAATTTAAAGCTTTGTCCCCTCGTGCTAGCTGTCACCATCCGAGGAAAAAGGCTATCACAGTCCACCCTATCCAATCCTCTGATCGTCCTGTAGGTCTCCATTAAGTCACCTCTTAACCTTCTTCTCTCTAACGAAAACAGCCTCAAGTCCCTCAGCCTTTCCTCATAATACCTTCCCTCCATACCAGGCAACATCCTGGTAAATCTCCTCTGCACCCTTTCCAATGCTTCCACATCCTTCCTATAATGCGGCGATCAGAACTGTACGCAATACTCCAAGTGCGGCCGCACCAGAGTTTTGTACAGCTGCAACATGACCTCACAGCTCCGAAACTCAATCCCTCTACCAATAAAACCTAACACTCCATACGCCTTCTTAACAACCCTATCAATCTGGGGGGCAACTTTCAGGGATCTATGCACATGGACACCGAGATCTCTCTGCTCGTCCACACTACCAAGAATCTTACCATTAGCCCTGTACTCTGTATTCCTGTTACTCCTTCCAAAGTGAATCACCTCTCACTTTTCCGCATTAAACTCCATTTGCCACCTCTCAGCCCAGCTCTGCAGCATATCTATGTCCCTCTGTAACCTGCAACATCCTTCCGCACTATCCACAACTCTACCAACTTTAGTGTCATCTGCAAATTTACTAACCTATCCTTCTACGCCCTCATCCAGGTCATTTATAAAAATGATAAACAGCAGTGGCCCCAAAACAGATCCTTGCGGTACACCACTAGTAACTGAACTCCAGCATGAACATTTCCCATCAACCACCACCCTCTGTCTTCTTCCAGCTAGCCAATTTCTGATCCAAACCGCTAAATCACCCTCAATCCCATGCCTCCAAATTTTCCGCAATAGCCTACCGTGGGGAACCTTATCAAACGCTTTACTGAAATCCATATACACCACATCAACCGCTTTACCCTCATCCACCTGTTTAGTCACCTTCTCAAAGAACTCAATAAAGTTTGTGAGGCACGACCTACCCTTCACAAAACCGTGTTGACTATTCCTAATCAAATTATTCCTTTCTAGATGATTATAAATCCTATCTCTTATAATCCTTTCCAACACTTCACCCACAAATGAAGTAAGGCTCACTGGTCTATAGTTACCAGGGTTGTCTCTACTCCCCTTCTTGAACAAGGGGACAACATTTGCTATCCTCCAGTCTTCTGGCACTATTCCTGTGGACAATGACGACATAAAGATCAAAGCAAAAGGCTCTGCAATCTCCTCCCTAGCTTCCCAGAGTATCCTAGGATAGATCCCATCCGGCCCAGGGGACTTATCTATTCTCACACTTTCCAGGATTGCTAACACCTCCTCCTTATGAACCTCAATCCCGTCTAGTCTAATAGCCTGTATCTCAGTATTCTCCTCAACAACACTGTCTTTATCATGTGTGAATACTGATGAAAAATACTCATTTAGCGCCTCTCCTATCTCTTCGGACTCCACGCACAACTTCCTACTATTGTCCTTGACAGGCCCTCATCTTACTCTAGTCATTCTTTTATTCCTGACATACCTATAGAAAGCTTTAGGGTTTTCCTTGATCCTACCTGCCAAAGACTTCTCCTGTCCCCTCCTGGCTCTTCTTCGCTCTCTCTTTAGGTCCTTCCTGGCTAACTTGTAACTCTCAAGCGCCCTAACTGAGCCTTCATGCCTCATCTTTACATAAGCCTCCTTCTTCCTCTTGACAAGAGATTCAACTTCTTTAGTAAACCACGGTTCCCTCGCTCGACCACTTCCTCCCTGCCTGACAGGTACATACTTATCAAGGACACGCATTAGCTGTTCCTTGAACAAGTTCCACATTCCAATTGTGCCCAGCCCTTGCAGTTTCCTTCCCCATCCTATGCATCCTAAGTCTTGCCTAATCGCCTCATAATTGCCTTTCCCCCAGCTATAACTCTTGCCCTGCGGAATATACCTATGCCTTTCCAACACTAAAGTAAATGCAACAGAGTTGTGGTCACTATCACCAAAGTGCTCACCTATCTCCAAATCTAACACCTGGCCTGGTTCATTACCCAGTACCAAATCCAATGTGGCATCGCCTCTTGTTGGCCTATCTACATACTGTGTCAGGAAACCCTTCTGCACACACTGGACAAAAACTGACCCCTCTAAAGTACTCGAACTATAGCGTTTCCAGTCAATATTTGGAAACTTAAAGTCCCCCATAACAACTACCCTGTTCCTTTCGCTCCTATCCAGAATCATCTTTGCTTTCCTTTCCTCTATATCTCTGGAACTATTCGGAGGCCTATAGCAAACTCCCAACAGGGTGACCTCTCCTTTCCTGTGGGAATCAGTGGGAAATTAAGAAGCAAATTTGTAAGGTGATCTCAGACATCTGTAATAATGATTGCTTTGTAATGGTAGGGGATTTTAACTTTCCAAACATAGACTGGGACTACCATAATGTTAATAGTTTGGATGGACAGGAATTTGTTAAGTGTGCACAAGAACATCTCCTTGTGCAGTATGTGGACGTACTAACTAGAGAAAGAGCAAAACTTGACCTCCTTTTGGGAAGAAGGGCAGGACAAGTGACTGAGGTGTCGGGGGAAGCACTTTGGGGCTATAATTCTACTGGTTTTAAAATAGTTATGGAAAAGGATGAACCTTTTCTAAAAGTTAAAGTTCTAAATTGGAGTAAGATCAATTTTGAGAGTAATAGGGAAGAACATTCAAAAAAGTTGATTGGGAGAGGCTATTCGCAGGTAAAGGTGCGGTTGGAAAGTGGAAGGCCTTCAAAAATGAGATAACAAGAGTCCAGAGGCAGTATGTTCCTATTAGTGTGAAGAGAAAGGCTGGTAGGGAAAGCCGGATAACTGGAGAAATTGAAGCTCTGGTCAAGAAAAAGGAGGCATATGGCAAGTACAGACAATTGGGATTGGGTAAATCCCTCGAGGAGTATAAAAGCAGGAGGAGTATACTCAAGAGGGAAATCAGCAGAACATAAAATAGCTTTGGTAAACAGGGTTAAGAAAAATCTAAAAGAGATTCTCCAAACACATTAAGGGCAAAAGAGTAACGAGGGAGAGACTAGGGCCTCTGAAAGATCAACAAGGCCACCTATGTGTGGAACTGCAGGAGATGGGGGAGATACTAAATGAGTACTTCACAACAGTGTCTACAGTGGGGAAGGATATGGAAGCTAGACAACTTGGAGAAACAAACAGTGATATCTTGAAAAGTGTCCATGTTACAGAAGTGGTGGTGCTGTACATCTAAAAAAAAATGCATAAAGGTGAATAAATCCTCAGGACCTGATCAAGTACATCCCAGAACTTCATAGGACGCTAGAGAGAGAAGTAATTGCTGGGGTCCTGGCAGAGATATTTATATCTTCGACAGCCAGGGGTAAGGTGCCAGGAGGGTGGCTAATGTGGTGCCACAATTTAAGAAATGCTGCAAGGATAAGCCAGGCAACTACGGGCCATCAGGGGATTGAGAGGGACAGGATTTACAAGTATTTGGAAAGGCAAGGACTGATTAGGGATAGTCAACAATCAAGTTAGTGAGACAATTTTCCATTTTGTGTATCAGAAATTGTGTCTCACTAACTTGATTGACTCTTTTGAAGAAGTGACAAAAGATGGAAGAAGGCAGAGTGGTGGACCTTGTCTATATGGACTTCAGCAAGGCATTCCACAAGGCTCTGTATGGTAAACTGATTAGATCAGATGCAATCCAGGGAGAGCTAACCAATTTCGAAACAAAATTGGCTTGGTAGTAGGAGACAGCGGGTGATGGTGGAGGGTGTTTTTCAGACTTGAGGCCTGTGCCACAAGGATCAGTGCTAGATCTACTGTTTTTTGTTATTTATTTAAATGATTTGGGTGTGAATATAGGAAGTTTGGTTAGTAAGTTTGCAGATAACACCAAAATTGGTGGTGTAGCGGACAGTGCAAAAGGTTATCTCAGAGTACAATGGGCCCATGATCAGATGGGCTGATGGAGTGAGGATTGGCAGTTGGAGTCTAATTTAGATAAATGTGAGGTGTTTTTGTATTTTGGTAAGGCAAACCAGGGCAGCACTTATACAGTTAATGGTAGGGTCCCAGGGAATTTTGCCAAACAAAGAGATCTTGGAGCACAGGTTCAATCTTCTTTGAAGGCGGAGATGCAGGAAGATGGGATAGTGAAGGCGACACTTGGTACACCTGCCTTTATTGATCACTGCATTGAACAGAGGAGTTGGGAGGTGTTATTGCAGTTGTACAGGACAGTGGTTAGGCCACTTGTGGAATACTGCGTTTAATTCTCATCTCCCAGCTATAGGAACGATGTTGTTAAACTTGAAAGGGTTCAGAAAAAACTTACAAGGATGTTGCTGGGCTTGATGGGTTTGAGCTATAGGGAAAGGCTGAATAGGCTTGCAGCTATTTTCCCTGGAGCGTCAGAGGCCGAGGGGTGACCTTATCGAGGTTTATAACGACATGAGGGGCACGGATAGGGTGAATAGCCAACGTCTTTTGCCCAGGATAGGGAAGTCCAAAATGAGAGGGGCACAGGTTTCAGGTGACAGAAGATGGTATAAAAGGGACCTAGGGGCAACTTTTTCATGCAGAGGGCGGCGCATGTATGGAATGAGCTGCCAGAGGAAGTGGTGGAGGCTGGTACAATTACAACATTTGAAAGACATCTGGATGGGTATATGAATAGGAATGGTTTAGGGGGATATGGGCCCAATGCTGACACGAATGGGACTAGATTAATTTCGGGTATCTGGTCAGCACTGATAAGTTGGACTGAAGTGTCTGTTTCTATGCTGTACAACTCTATGAGTCTATAGCTGAGATGAGGAGGAATTTCTTCTACTAGAGTGTGGTGAATCTTTGGAACTCTCTGCTGCAGAAGGCTGTGAAGGCCAAGTCATTGAGCTATTTAAGACAGAGATAGATAGGTTTGTGATTTACTAAGGTCATCGACAGTCACAGGAGAAGGCAAGAGAATGGGGTTGAGAAACATATCAGCCATGATCGAATAGTTGAGGAGACTCGGTCATGGCTGAACTGGAAATCTGGGCAGCACACTCCAGAAAGGACGAAGTGACTTCAGACAGGGAATTTAGTTAGGTGGATATACTGGAAAACTTGGGATTATTCTCCACAGAGGAAAAGATGCATAAGAAATTTGAGTACAGTGTTCAAATCATCAGATGCCTAAACAGGGTGAGGAGGAACAAACTGTTCACAATAGCATGACAGCCAACAATCAAAGGCTACAAATTTAATGAAAAAAGAACTAAAGTTAAAATGAGAAAATGAAAACAAAACACTGCAGATGCTGGAAATCCGAAACAAAACCAAAATGGAGAAAATCAATAGATCTGACAACATCTGTGGAGAGAGAAACTGTTAACTTTTTGAGTCTGATATTACTCTGCATCAGCTAAACAAGTAATTTTTTTTCTACGAAGCAGGTGATTTGGATCTGGAATATATTGTCGAAGATGATGCTGGAGGCAAGTTCATGCATGGCTTTGAAAAAGAAGCAGGACCAGCACTTTGAAGAAAATATTTCAAAAGCTCTAAGTACAGGGAGCAAGATGAACTATATTGCTTTTGCAAAGAGACAACAGATTCAGTGGGGCAAAATGTCTCCTGCACTATAACCACTCCATGATTTGTTGATACAGAAAAACATGGATACCAGTCAATCTGTCAAATCTGTTCAGACATTCATTTACTCCTGATTATTCATTCACAGGGTTTAAGCACTTGTCCAGCATTTATTGTCCATCCCTAATTGCCCAGAGGACAGTTAAGTATCAACTATGTTGCTGTGGGTCTGAAGTCACACGTAGACCAGACCGGGTAAGGATGGCAGATTTCCTTAAAGGACACTAGTGAACCAGTCAGACTTTTCCAACAATCATGTTCATCATTAGACTTTCAATTCCAGATTTTTACTGATTTCAAATTCTACCATTTGCCACGCTGGGATTTAAACTCAGGTCTCCAGAACATTATGATAAAACAAAGGACTGCAAACGCTGAAGCGTTCTGAAGAAGGGTCATTGGACTTGAAAGATTAGACCTGCTGAGTTTCTGCAGCAATTTCTGAATTTGTTTCCACAGAACATTATTTGGATCACTGAATTAGTCGTCTCGTGATAATATCACTAGGCCATCACCTCTCCTAAGGATCTGCATCCCTCCTAGACGTATGACCTTGAATACTCATGGCTTGGTCACAATAAAACATGTTCATTATTCTGAAACATATAACCAAAGCATCATGTTTGAAATTCAGAACTGTGCGCTATAGTCATGTATTAGGTTCTTACCGTCATTCCATGCTTAAGGATAAGTTTCATGAGATCTTCCTCTATTGTGGCCAAGAAGGTCTCACTTGGATGCTCCATCAATGGAACAACCAGTTCCAAAATCTTTGCCACATTGCAGATGACGAGGAAGTCGCTTTGTGTCTGGGAATGGGTAAATATAATAGACAAAGTCATGAAAGTTATAGGACTGACCAAGACACTTTGGCTCATAGCTTTTATGCTGGCTCTCAAAGCAGTATACCCAGTCTAATTGGACCAGAACTCACAGAATCCCTACTGTGTGGAAACAGGCCATTTGGCCAATTTGAATCCATACCGACCCTCGAAACAGCATCCCACCTAGCCGGCATATCCCTGGACATTATGGGCAATTTAGCTTGGCCAATCCATCTAACCTGCACATCTTTGGGCTGTGGGAGGAAGCCGGAGCCCCCAGAGGAAACCCATGCAGACACAGGGAGAATGTGCAAACTCCACACAGTCACCCGAGGCCGGAATTGTCCCTGGGTCCCTGAAGCTGTGAGCCAACTGTGCTAACCACTGAGCAACCGTGGCAAAATCTTGGATTGGATCTTTGAATTCTGATTCAAATAAATATGGCATACGTAAAGCAGCCTGTAGTACCTCGCCGTTTAAGAGACTGGCACCAAACATCAGTGGTACAGGGAGGAATTTTACAGCTGTAATGGTAAACAAGTATGGAGCTGCACTCATCCAGGGTACATTCAGAGCATTCCATCACACTCCTGACTTTGGCCTAGCAAACAATGGACAGGCTTTGGGGAGCGAGAACCCGAGTTACTTGCCATGGAATTCTCAGCCTTTGACCTGTTCCAATAGCCGCAGTATTTGCACATTTGGTCCATCCAGTTTCCAGTCAAGTTAACACTCCAGGATGTTAATAGTGGAGATTCAGTGATGGTAATAGTACTGAAAGTCACTTGCTATTTTTTAAGCCCAAGCCTTGACACTGCCTAGGTCTTGCAGCATTTGGACATGGAAACAAATGAAACATTGGTAAGGCTACATTTGGAGTACTGCATACAATTCTGGTCGCTGTGCCATAAGAAAGATGTTATTAAACTAGAAGGGGTATGACAAAGATTTATGAGGATGTTACCAAAACTGGAAGGTTTGAGTTATAAGGAGAGGCTGGATAGGCTGGGACTTTTTTTCTTGGAGCAGAGGAGGCAGAGGTGTGACCTTACAGAGGTTTATAAAATCATGAGGGGCACGGATAAGAACATAGAACATTAGAGCGCAGCACAGGCCCTTCGGCCCTCGATGTTGCGCCGACCTGTGAAACCAATCTGAAGCCCATCTAACCTACACTATTCCATTATCATTCATATGTTTACCCAACGACCATTTAAATGCCCTTAAAGGTAAGGTGAAGAGCCAGTCTTTTCCCCAGGATAGGGGAACTAAAGGGCATAGGTTTAAAGTGAGAGAGGAAAGATTTAGAAAGGAACCAAAGTGCAACTTTTTCACAAAGTAGTTGGTACATAGACGGAATGAGCTGCCAGAAGAAGTGATAGAAGTGGGTACGATTACATTTAAAAGACATTTGGACAGGTATGTGGATAGGGAAGGTTCAGAGGGAATATGGGCTAAACACAGGCAAACAGGACTAGTTTAGTTTCAGAAACCTGGTCGACAGAGTCAAGTTGGGCCAAAGGGCCTGTTTCCGTGTTGTATGACTATGTATCTATGACTGCTTCAGTATCAAAAATCACCTGACACCAGGTTATAGTCCAACAGGTTTATTTGAAGACAAAAGCTTTCAGAGTCTTGCTCCTTCTTCAGGTGCTAGAAGGAGCAAGACTCAAAGCTTTTGTCTTCAAATAAACCTGTTGGGACTATAACCTTGTGTCATGTGATTTTTGACCTTGTCCACCCCAGTCCAACACCAGCACCTCCACATCAAGCTTCTGTATCATCAGTGAATATTCTCACTTCTGACCTTATGATGGAGGAAAGGTCGGTTAAGAAGAATACAGCAATAATTTTGGATGAGTTTAATCTTTAAACTCATCCATAATTAAATCTTCATAATTTAATATCTTCCACAATTTAATCTTCATGTTGATGAGGTTAATCAAATTGGAAAAGGTATTGACAGCAATAGATTCATACAGTGCTTTCAGGATAGTTTCATAGAACAATATTAGAAAGCAGGCTATCCTGGATTTGGTAATGGGCAATGAGGCAGGTTTAATAAATGATGTCAGAGTAAAAGATCCCCCAGGAAGTACTGATCATAACATGATAGAATTTAACATTCGGTTTCAGGGTAAGAAACATCTATCCTGACCCAACTGTAACTTAAATACAGGAAATTACAATGAAATGAGGACAGAATTAGCTAAGGTGAACTGGGTGGACACATTAACAGGAGTGATAACAAGCAAGCAGATATTTAAAGATTTAATTCACTATTCTCATCAAAAATACAATTCAGTAAGGAGGAAAGATTATAAAAGGCCGTAGTCTCAGAATAAAGGGGCACTAGTTTAAGACTGAGATGAGGAAGAATTTCTTCTCTCAGATGATTGAGTGTCTTTGGAACTCATTGCCACAGAGAGCTGTGGAGGCAGAGTCCTTTGTGCACACTTAAAGTAGAGACAGATAAAATTCTTGATCATTAAGGGAATCAAGCCTTAAAGGGAAAGGGTGGAAAGTGGAAGTGAGAAATGTCAGATCAGCTGTGATTCTACTGAATGGTAGAACAGTATTGAGGGGCTGAACAGCCTACTCCTATTCCTATTTCTTATGGTTTTTATGAAGCAGCTGAAGGTGGTAGGCTCAAGGACAGTACCCTGGAGAACTGCCACAGAGATGTCCTGCAGCACAGATGACTGATGTCCAACAAACACAACAGCCTTCCTTTGTGCCAGTTATTGGACAGAATCTGCCCACTCCATTCCCCAATCCCCAGTTACTCCAATTTTGCTAGGGCTCCTTGACGCCACACTCCGTCAATGTGGCTTTGAGGTCTAGATTCTCGGAAAGTCCTAAAGGATTGGAAAACTGCCAACATAACACTCTTATTTAAGAAGGGAAGGAGACAAAAGGCAGGAAACTAAAGATTAGTTAGCTTAATTAGGTTTTGGGAAAATGTTAGAGTCTACTATAAAGAATGGATTAGCAGAACATTCAGAAGTATATAATTTTATCAAGCATAGTCAACAAGGCTTCATAAAGGGGA
This sequence comes from Ginglymostoma cirratum, assembly GCA_024137785.1. Lineage (NCBI taxonomy): Eukaryota > Metazoa > Chordata > Chondrichthyes > Orectolobiformes > Ginglymostomatidae > Ginglymostoma > Ginglymostoma cirratum. The sequence continues at coordinate 1,042,443 of JAHRHZ010000186.1, read as the reverse complement.
AATCAGGTCATACAAATTTACTAGAACTCTTTGAGGTTGTAACAACCAAGATAGGTAAAGAGGAAGCAGTGGATATATTATATTTGAGGTATTTGATATAGTACTACAAATTGGGTCATTTAATAAGGTCAGAGCCAATCTGTTGGAAGGAGTACGTTAGCATGGATACAGGATTGGCTAACTAATAGAAGACAGAGGGGTGATGTTAAGAGAGGGATTTTCAGGATGGCAACTCGTAACTAATAGTGCCACAGGAACCAGTGCTGGGCCTCAATTATTTACAATATGTATTCATGACTAGGTTGAGCAAAGTGGATTCACCACCATAGACAAGCTTGAGGATGACAAACACGGGTAAGGCGGCAAGTGGTGAGGATGACAGTCTGCAGAGAAATATAGACAGGTTAAGTAAGCGGGCAAAAACTTGGCAAATGGGATATAATGGGAGAAAATAAGAAGTTATACACTTTGCTATGAAGAATAGGAGCTGAATATTATTTAAATGGAGAAAGAATGCAGAAAGATTCACAGCAAAGGCCTCTGGGAGTCCTCATCCATGATTCACAAACTGTAACTGCTCAAAATTAGGCAATAATAAACTTCACTCTAACTAATGGTTTATATTGAACAGAGCAACATTTTAGAATAATGAACAATCTCCCTTTTTGAGATAAATTGCATTAAAAAGGAAGCAATGTCTAATTTATCATCCTTCTAACAGTACACTGCAGGATGAGCTTACATTCAGCTGCCTGCAACATTCCTTTGAGTAAGACTATGAGACCTTAAGATACAGGAGCAGAATTAGGCCATTTGGCCCAGTGGGTCTGCTCTGCCATTTGTTCCTGTTTGGCACGTTTCTTATCCCCATTCTCTTGCCTTCTCCCATTAATCCTTGATCCCCTTAATAACAAAGAACCTATCTCTGTCCTAAGCACAATCACTGACTTAGTTTCCATGGCATTCTGCATCAACGACTGGCTGAAGAAATTCCCTCATATCAGTTGTAAAATATTATCCGTTCTGAAGCCACGCCCTCGGGTCCTCATCTTTCCTATTCGTGGAGACATCATCTCCGCATCCAATTTATCCCTGTCTCTCAGTACTTTAAGTTTCAATGAAATTTCCCCCAACTCTTCTACACTCCATTGAGTACAGACCCAGTGTCCTCAACTGCTACTTCTATGACAAGCCCTTCATCCCCAGGATCATTTTTATAAACCTCCTCTAGACCCCTCCAAAGCCAACAGATCCTTCTTTAGACAGTGCCCAAATTGCTCACTAACATTCCAAATGCGGTCTGACTACAGCCTTATACAGCCTCACCAGTACATCTCTGCTCTTGTATTCTTTCTCTCTTTACATAAATGCTGACATTGCATTTGCCTTCTTAACTGCCAAATGAACGTACATTTTAATCTGAAGAGAATCCTGAACTAGGACTCTCAAGTTCCTTTGTGCTTAAGATTTCTGAAATGTTTCTGTAGTGATTGGAACAAATCAGCCAGGTGGACCTCACAAAATGAGTTCCCTGATTGGACCAGGTTAACAGCCCCAATCAGGGAGTTCTGGCTGAAAGACACAAACAGGAGCGTCAGGGATTCTGTTCATCCTATGAGCCGGAACTGAGCTAGCTGGTGAGTGTCTCATACTATACATGTGTAAATAACAGTTGACTTGGGGACGGGATACCAGCTTTCGTGGAATTAATTTCAGTTATTTCAGTTTTTAGAAAACAGTATCCACCTCCATTCTTCAAACCAAAGTGCATAACCTCAAAATTTCCCACACTGTATTCCATCTGCCATTTCTTTGCTCACTCTCCTAGCCTGCCCACGTCTCCCCGTTTCCTCAATACTACCTGGCCCCCCACCTATCTTTGTGTCATCTGCAAACATAGCAACAAAGCCCTCAGCCCGCAACCAGATCATTATTGTATAAGGTAGCATAGTTGTCGTCCCAACATTGATCCCTGTGGAACTCCACTAGTTACCAACTGCCATCCTGAAAAGGACTCCTTTTTCTTATGAATTTTGAATTGTCTCACGAATTAGTGAAACAAGGCTGCTGCTAAATTATAGGATACCAACGTATGTACCACAAAGGAATCTAAAGCACTGCAACCTTATGGGTGATTTCTGTACTGATAAATTATTCTGTACACACTCCTAAATGCATCAATTTATTAAAACTCAATTTTTGTGCAAAATGATTAGGAACAGTTGAACAGAAGGTCACAAAATGCAAAAGCCATACTCACATTGCACTTTGTGGTAAGGTACGGCTGAAGAGTCATTGCATGTTTCACCATGAGATGAGGCTGGATTTTGCTGAACAGGTATAACGTAATTAAACAAGCCACGAGACAGTTGGTATTCATGCCTTTACTATCGGAATCTGTGGGGAGACAATTAGTGTTAGTGCTGGAAGTTAGAGCACCTCATGCACACTAAGCTTGTAATTTTCCTGGCGACATCATTCAATCATCAAAATTACTTCAGCAGCAAATTTGGTTCCAGAGTTTTGGGGACCACTTTCTGGGAAGCAGAGAATTACACAGAAAACAGAGAATCAAGGGCTATGGGGAGAGTGCGGGTAAGTGGAGTTGAAATGCCCATCAGCCATGATTAAATGGCAGAGTGGACTTGATGGGCCAAATGGCCTTGCTTCCACTCCTATGTCTTATGGTCTTACATGGATAAAATATTAAGTTTTCATTCATGGAATGTAAAACCGCACAAGAATATTATTCCCAGTCTGAGGAGTTTAGCAGGGCATCATAGAGAGAGCTATACGCTGTACCTCTCAGAGCAGTACAGCACGGAAACAGAGCCTTCGGTCTAACTTGTCCATGCCGACCAGATACCCTAAATTAATCCAGTCCCATTTGCCAGCATTTGACCCATAACCCTCTAAATCCTTTGTATGTATACACGCATCCAGATGCCTGTTAAATATTGTAATTGTACCAGTCTCCACCACTTCCTCTGGCAGCCCGTTCTATACACGCACCACCCCCGCATGAAAATGTTTCCCCTCAGGTCCCTTTTAAATTTGTCCCCTCTCACCCTAAATCTATGCCCTCTAGTTTTTGACTCCCCCAAACCTGGGAAAAGATATTGGCTATTCACACTATCCATGCCCCTCCATGATTTTATAAACCTCTAGAATATCGGATGTCCTGGAGTATTTGATGGAGACAGTGGAGAATAAGCTTTTGTCTGTGTGCTATTTTGCCTTACAAGTGTTGCATGGGAAATGTAGAGCAAGTTGTGTACAATGCCGTGGAAGATGTGTGACAACAATTATAGTTATTATACTGAATGGAAAAATGCCAAGTAGTAGATATGGGAGAAGAGTGAAAGGGAGAATGGATCTTACTGAAATATGGGGGATACGTTACTGTGTTGTAAAGGATTGTAATGTAGCCTGACAAGGGAGATTAATGTACTAGAAGGCAACAACAAAGGGACCCTGGTATATTCTGGGAGGTTGATCGGGGTCTAGAAAAGGTGAATGATATGGTCAAGTGACCTGTGAACAAGTGGTTTAGGATAAGGGTGGACATTTCAAAGGTTGCAATGTGGAAGCCAAACCAGAGATATGCAACAAAACAGGAGGAAGGGCCTGATTAGGGACAGTCAGCGCGGCCTTGTGTGTGGTAAATTGTGTTTTGATTGAGTTTTTTTGAGGATGTGACCAAGAAGATAGATGATGTCAGAGCGGGAGACGTTGTCTACATGGACTTTAGCCGTACCTTTGACAAGGCTCTGGATGGTTGACTGGTTAGTCAAGTTAGGTCACATGGGATCCAGGGAGAACTTGCCAATTAGATACAAAATCATCTTGACAGGAGAAGACAGTGGGAGGTGGAGGTTTTTGGACTGGAGGCTCGTGACCAGCAGTTTTCTGCAGGGATTGGTGTTGGGTCCACTGTTGTTTGTCATTTATATAAACAATTTAGATGAGAATATAGGAAGCATGGTTAGTAAGTTTGTGGGTGACAACAAAATTGATGGTATAGTGGAAAGTGAAGAAGGTTACCTAAGAGTATGACAGGATCTTGATCAAAATTGGGCTAATGGGCCAAGGAGTGACAGATTGCACTTAATTTAGATAAATGAGAAGTAGTGCATTTTGACAAGACAAACATGGGTACGACTTGCACAGTTAAGGATAGGGCCCTGAGGAGAGTTGTTGAACAGAGAGACCCAGGTGTTGAGGTACATAGTTCCTTGAAAGTGGCATCAGAGGTACGCAGGATGGTAAAGGCAGCATTTGGCATACTTGCTTTCATTGGTCAGAACATTGATTAGAGAGTTGGGATGTCATATTGTGGCTGTACAGGACATTGGTGAGGCCACTTTTGGAGTAACATGTACAGTTTTGGTCACTCTGCTGTGGGAAGTATATGATTAAATTGGAAAGGGTGCAGAGAAGATTTATAAGGATGTTATTGGGACAGGAGGGTTTGAGGCATAAGCAAAGTCTGGACAGGCTGGGACTTTTCCCCCTGGAGCGTAGAAGGCTGAGGGGTGACCTTATACAAGGCTTATAAAATCAGGAGGAGCATGATGTGGAAGTGCCAGTGCTGAGCTGTGTTGAACAGTCAAAATTCACATGACACCAGGTTATAGTCCACCAGGTTTATTTGAAAACACTAGCTTTCAGAGAATTGCTCCTTCATCAGATGTAGTGAGAGGGGCATCAAGACACAGAATTTACATGTAAAAGACCGAGGATCATACAACTGATGCAAATGCATTGGATAAACCTAATGTGGCTGGCTGACTCCCTCCTGTTAAATCCTTAATCAGTTAGAAAGGAAATGCAGGCTTCGACTGATTAAAATGCAAATCTTAGCATTTCTTTCAAGTCACTGCCCCGGATTAACTGAAGGTTTTATCAGTGCATACTAGATGTGACATCTCAGGTTAGGCAATGCATTTTGGGTGTGAGGCCTTGTTTAGAATCTGTGTTTTAATGTGAAGTCAGACTGGTTTTATTTCCAAAGCAGGAATTTATAAAATGCCCCATTGACTGACTGTGTCTACAAATTATGTGCCCTTGGAATAAAATAGAATGTACCTGCAAATACAAATTCACCCCATAGATTTATATACGTGGGGACACGTGTGCGCCGGCAAGAGAAGAGCGAGAGAGCGCGCGTGGACGAGAAGGTACGCAAGAAGAGCGCGAGCGAGACGGACAGAGAGAGAGAGAGAGAGAGAGAGACAGACAGACAGACAGACAGAGAGAATGAATGTGAGAGAGCGGGAATAGTAAAGGTCTTTTCCTTCGGGTGGGACTGAGTTCAAAACTAGAGGGCATTTTTTTTGAAGATGTGGAGGTGCCGGTGTTGGACTTGGGTTGACAAAGTCAGAAGTCACACAACACCAGGTTATAGTCCAAAGGGTTAATTTGAAATCACAAGCTTTCAGACTGCTCCTCCTTCATCAAGTGATGAAGGAGCTGCGCTCCTAAAGCTTGACAGTTCAAACAAACCTGTTGGGCTTTTTTTTTTAAAAAAAGGCGAGAGGAGAAAGATTTAAGGACCTGAGTGACAACATTTTCCACAGAGTGAAGCAAATGTGGAATGACCTGCTGAGGAAGTGGTAGGTGTAGGCAGAATTACAACATTTAAAAGACATTTGGACAGGTACATGAATTGGAAAAGTTTAAAAGAATATGGGCCAAACTCAGGCAAATGGGACTAGTTTAGTATGGGAAACCTGGTCAGCATGGATGAGTTGGAATGAATGTTCTGTTTCTGCGCTGCACGATTCTACGACATACAGATCAAATAGAATGAAACCCTTCTAGGAAACATCTACTTATTTAAAAGGGAGGATTTGCAAATAAAGCTACAGGTCAATATTCATAGACGTTTTAACACCACAGTCTCATACAGCCACTTATGTCTCAAATTGAAACAATTTTCAATTAAAACCATGTATTTCAGTGTTAAATACTGTACTGGCGATCAAACAATATCACCAAATCAACTGGGAAGTAAAAGGGCCAAAAGTCAAGTCAACAGTCAGACACAAACATGTCATGTTGAAGAAATATCAACAGAGGAGGCTAAGGATTCATAAACAGATGTCAAGAACAAAAGCTGAGACATTATAACGAACCATGATAAAGTTCTAGTTGGGCCATGACTACAGCATTATTTGCAGTTCCAATCACCACACTTCAGGAAGAGGGGATATGTTGGAATGATTCCAAGGATAAGAGATTTAAGTCACAAAGGTAGTTTAGAGAAGTAAGGGCTGTTTTCCTCGGAGTAAAGGAACGGGACAAGAGATTTATGGAGGACTTTAGACTATAAAAGTTTGGATACAGTGGAAAAAGTCTGATTAAGGTTCATAAACTGTTATTGGAAGCTTGGATTCTAAAGTGGAGAATTGGATGTAAGTTGGATTTTATTTGGTTTTCAATTCTATAACGTTCTGTATGTCATTTTGAACAGTGAGTTGAAAAAAAAGCATTTCCACAAATCATGTCACTTTAGATGACCGAATAGCCGTCATAGATAATAACAAGAGTGCTTGCTGATTTGAGGTATTTAATCCAGACAGAGTTGAGGGGAGAAGAGAGAAGGGAATTTAGAATCAGGTTCACTCTAACAGAAGCCAAGTTCATTCAAAGAGGATCAGGTTGGTTCAAAGAGAAGAGGTCTTTAACAGCAAGAGGGTGGCATGGTGGCCCAGTGGTTAGAGCTGCTGCCTCACAGGGCCAGAGATTCCGGGCAACTATCTATGTGGAGTTTGCACATTCTCCTAGTTCTGTGTGGGTTTCTTCTGGATATTCCGGTTTCTTCCCACAGTCCAAAGATATGCAGGTTAGGTGGATTGGCCATGCTAAATTGCCCAGTGTCCAGGGACATGTAGTTAGGTGGGTTAGCCATGGGAAATACAGGGTTACAGATAGGGTGGGGAAATGAGTCTGGATGGGATGCTCTTCAGAGACCCGATGGGTCAAACTGGCCTGCTTCCACACTGTAGAGATTCTATTATCAGCAGTCCAAACAATCAAGGCTGGGAAGAGGGGGAGTGGAGAGAAGAGTTGTGAATTGCCTAAGTCAGAAACAAAAGGCTGTGAAGGTGTCAAAGAGGAAGACATTCTACAAAGCCGCTGAAGTGAAACTAAGAAACACTCATAACGAAGCAAATAATCAGAGAAAGCAACTTGTTGAAAGATCTCCTTAAAAAATATTAATAAAGAAAATGGCATCACATTAATGCAAAAAATTATCAAAAACCACTGCTTATAGCATGCTATATAAACAAAGAGATTTAGTGCGGACACAGGAGTAACCTTTCAGTGAGGTTTGCATGTCTGACAGATGGTTATTGGGACTAAAGGGTTAAATCTTTAGGAAATCTGAAATGTGTTCAATTAAAAAAAATGTTCTTGCAGAGCGTAATATTGTTTGGATTTTTCTCTCATGTAAGAAACTTGTACATTGTTTCGTTAAAAGTACATTTGCAGCTTCTTGTGAATGTATTCGGTGACTGATCTCCACAGTAAACAATAAGAACAAAAAGAAACTTATGGAAGATCAAACAGGGTCTCACCCCAGGATATGACTTATCTGGTATTCAATGTCTAAGGGGTGGTCTCGGAGAAGCAATCATTGATTTCAAAAGTAAATTGGATGGGGGGCCTAAGGGAAATGAAATTTCTGCTCAAGGTTAGAGGTACGGTGGGAGGAAAATGGAATCGACTGGATCACCCTGCAAAGAGTTGGCATGAAACATGATGGGCCAAATGGTTTCCTTATGTGCCTCAACATCTATGATAGAACATTCAACAGGACTGACCAGTTATATTCCCATCTCATTGCTTCTCCATTTACCTGCAAGGGATTCTTCATATTTCAGAATGTGTTCCACCAGATTATCCACTATTTGCACACAGGCCTTCTTCACGGGTTTGTATGAAGCATCTTCCTCAGATTTCAACAACTGAAAGAACACAGCAAAGTTCAGTTAAAGAAGTTGAAAAGATTTATTTATCCCTAATCTGTGATTCCAGATAGCTAACCAATCCTTTATTCATGCTAACATGTTACCAATGTGTTGTGTGTTCTTCTCTTGTGTAGTAATGTTTGATCTGGCACTTATCAAATTTTTAAAATCCAAGTACACCACATGGGTGGGGGAAGGGGGGTAACAGTGGTATAGTGTTAATTACATTGGACTAGTAATCTAGAAGCCTAGACTAATGTTGTGGGAACATAGATTCAAATCCAGTCACAAAAGCAGGTGGAACTACATTTTAATTAATTAAAAATCCCATCTAGTCCAGTTCCATGCTGTAGGAAAGGAAATCTGCCATTCTTGGTCTGGACTACATGCGACTCCAAGCCCATAAAACTTGGCTGACTCTCAACTCCACTCTGAAACAGCTAACCGCAACATGACAACCCAACTCCTGTACACAATGCTCTGATCGGTAAAGGCAAGTGAGCCAAACATTTTGCTCATCACCTTATCTACCTGTTATGCCATGTTCACGAGGTTCCTGCACCCCTGGGATCTCTCTGTTCGGCAATATCCCCAGGGCCTTACTAATATCCTTCAAGGAAGGAAACCTGAAATCCTCGCTTGGTCTGGCCTACGTGATTCCAGACCCACAGCAATGTGGTTGACTCTTAACTGCCAAGCAAGCCATTCAGTTGTACCAATCACTAAAAAGCCTCAAAGAAATGAAACCAGACGGATCACCTAGCATCGACCTAGGGACTGGAAAAGACAATTGCAGAAACAGCCCTGTCAAACTTTCGAAGTTCTCCTCACTAATATCTGGAAACTAGTGCCAAAATTGGGACAGCTGTCTCACAGATAGTTGAGCAATAGCCTGACATAGTCACACTCACAGAATTGTACCTTACAGAAACGTCCCAGACACCACCATCACCATCCCTGGATAAGTCCTGTCTCACCAGCAGGAAAGCCCAGCATAAGTGGCAGCACAGTGGTATACAGTTGGGAGGGAGTAGCTCTGGGAGTCTTCAACATTGACTCCGGACCCCATGAAGTCTCGTGGCTTCAGGTTAAACATTGGCAAGGAAATCTCCTGCTGGCAGCCACATACCATCCTCCCTCAGCTGATGAATCAGTACTGCTCCATGTCGAGCAACACTGAGAGGAAGAATTGAGGATGGCAAGAGCACAAACGCACTGTGGGTGGGGGATTTCAATGTCCACCGCCAAGAGCAGCCCGGCAGCAGTACTACTAATCGAGCTGGTCAGGTCCTAAAGGACATAGCTGCTAGACTGGGTCTGCGACAGGTGGTAAGGGAACCAACAAGGAAAAACATATTTGACCTCATCCTTACCAATCTGCCGGCTGCAGATGCATCTGTCCATGACAGTATCGGTGAGAGTGTCAACTGCACAGTCCTTGTGGAGATGAAATCCCGCACTGAGAATAACCTCAGTCGTCTTGTGTAGCACCATCACTGTGCTAAATAGGATAGACTTCGCACAGATCTAGCAACTCAAGATTAGACATCCTAGATGTGCTGTGAGCCATCAACAGCAGCAGAATTGTACTCCAGCGCATCTGTAACCTCATGGCCTGGCATATCCCCCACTCAACCATTAACATCAAGCCAGGAGATCAATCTCGGTTCAATGGAGAGTGCAGGAGGACATGCCAGGAGCAGCACCAGGCATATCTGAAGATGAGGCGTCAACCTGGTGAAGCCACCAAACAGGACAATCTGCACACCAAACAGCAAAATGCAGCAAGTGATAGACAGAGCTAAGCCATCCCACAACCAATGGATCACATCTAAGCTCTGCAGTCCTGCCAAATCCAGGTCATCAATGGTGGTGGACAATTGAACTACTCACCAGAGGAGATGGCTCCACAAACATCCTCATCCAAATGCTGGAAGAGCCCAGCACATCTGTGCAAAAGATAAGGCTAAGCATGCGCCGCAATCTTCAGCCAGAAGTGTCGAGTGGATGATCCATCTCAGCCTCCTCCAATAGTCCCCAGCATTACACATACCAGTCTTCAGCAGATTCAATTCACTCCATGTGATATCAAGAAAAAATTGGAAACACTAGATACTGCAAAGCCAAGGGCCCTGACAACATTCTGGCAATAGTACTGAAGACTTGTGCTCCAGTCCAGTTACAAACTGGTATCTACCCGACAATGCGGAAAATTGCCCAAGTACATCCTGTATACAAAAAGCAGCGTAAATCCAACCCAGACAATTAACGCCTCATCAGTCTACTCTCGATCATCAGTAAAGTCATGGAAGGTATCATGAACAGTGCTACCAAGCAGCACCTGCTCAGGGACCCCCAGTTTGGGTCCCGCCAGGGCCACTCAGCTCCTGATCTCATTACAACCTTGGTTCAAGCATGGACAAAAGAGCTGAATTCCAGAGGTGAGGTGAGAGTGACAGACCTTCACATCAAGGCTGCATTTGACCAGCTGTGGCATCAAGGAACCCTAGGAAAACTGGAATCAATGGGTATCAGGGGGCAAACTCTCCAGTGGTTGGAGTCATACCTGACACAGAGGAAGATGGTTCAGGTTGCTGAAGGTCAATCATTTCAGGTCCAGGACTTCTCTGCAGGAGTTCCTCAGGGTAGTGTCCTAGGCTCAACCATCTTCAGCTGCTTCATTAATGGGTCTGTCCATCATAAGGTCAGAAGTGGGGATCTTTGCCAATGACTGCACAAGGTTCAGCACCATTCACAACTCCTCAGATACTGAAGCAGTCCATGTTCACATGCAACAAGATCTGGACAATATCCAGGCTTGGGCTGACAAGTGGCAAGTAACATTTGCATGATACAAATGTTGGACTGTGACCATCACAAACAAGAGATAATCTCACCACCACCCCTTGGCATTCAACTGTGTTACCATCACTGAATGCCCCACTATCAACATGTTGGAAGGTTACCATTGACCAGAAACTCAACTGGACTCACCACGTAAACACAGTGGCTACAAAAGCAGATCAGAAGCCAGGAACATTGTAGCAAATACCTCACCCGAATATTCAAAGCCTGTCCACCATCTACAAAGGCACAACTCAGGAGTGTGATGGAATACTCCCCACTTGCCTGGATGAGTGCAGCCCCAACAACACTCAAGAAGCTTGACACCATCCAGGACAAAGCAGCCGCTTGATTGGCACTACATCCACAAGCATCCACTCCCTCCAACACCAACGCTCAGTAGCAGCAGTGTGTACTATAAGCAAGATGCACTGCACAAATTCACTAAAGATCCTCAGACAGCACCTTCCAGACCCACAACCACTTCCATCTAGAAAGACAAGGGCAGCAGACATATGGGAATACCACCACCTTCAAGTTCCCCTCCAAGCCACTCACCATCCTGACTTGGAAATATATTGCCGTTCTTCACTGTCGCTGGGTCAAAAATGCTGGAATTCCCTCCCTAAGGGCATTGTGGGTCAACCCATAGCAGGTGGGCTGCAGAGGTTCAAGAAGGCAGTTCACCACCACCTTCTCAAGGACACCTAGGGACAGGCAATAAACGCTGACCAGCCAGCGATGTCCACATCGCACAAATGAATTACAAAATAAATTAACTGTGCAAGTCCTGTCTTTTTGTAGGAACTATGTTCTAAGGAAGGGTCGCTACCTCTTTTTCCCTTCACAGATGCTGCCAGACTTGCTGAGCTTTTCCAGCAACTTTGTTTTTGTTCCTGATTTACAGCATCCACAGTTCTTGTGGTTTTTACTTAGCTCCCAGTGTTCTCTGAGGTGACCTTTGTTGCTGTCCACTATACCTCCAATTTTGGCATCATCTGCAAACTTGTTATCCATAGCTCCTATGTTCACATCTAAATAATTTATATAAATTACAAAAATCAGTGGATCCCGCACCAATCCTCTGGTAGACCCCTGGTCACAGACCTCCAGTCTGAAAAGCAACCCACCATCACCACCCTCTATCTTCTACCTTCAAGCAAGTTCTGTATCCAAATAGCTGGTTCTCTCTCTATTCCATGTGATCTAACCTTGCTAACCAGTCTACCATGAGGAACCTTATCGAATGCCTTATTGAAGTCCATATAAATCACGTCCACTGCTATCCTCATCAATCCTCTTCAACACTTCTCCAAAGAACTCAGTCAAGTTAGTGAGACAATTTCCCACACACAATTCATGTTGATTATACCTAATCAGTCCTCGCCTTTCTAAATAGATGTAAATGCTATCCCTCAGGATCCCACCCAACAACTTCCCCACCACTCACGTCAGGCTTACCGGTCTACAGTTCTCTAGCTTTTGCTTATCACCTTTCTTAAATAGCAGTACCATGTTAGCCAACTTCCAAGCTTCTGGCATCTCAGGTGTGGTTATTAGCCTGATTGCTCCATATTCCTGCCAACCTACTTTCCTCCTAGTTTTTCAGACATCTGCAGCTGTGACTTGGAAGTTACTGCACCTGCATCTTGATCAGCCAACCCAAGCAGAAAACATTGCTGCCAATCCCTCATTACCTTCAAGCCCTTTATTTATCATGAATCTATTTCCATCTCCCATGGAAAGATTCAGACTCTGCTTTTACCAGATTTTCAGGAAGAGAGTTCAAAAGGCTTTCAATCTGGCAGCAAAAAGCATTGCTGCATATCAGATCGAAATAGGCGACCGCTTGTTTTTAAAGGGAGACCTCTAGATCTAGATTCTCCCACAAAATGGAAATATCCTCATCCACCCTGTCAAAAGCCCTCAGAACCTTACGTCATTCAATCAAGTCACCAGATAAAAACCTGAGCAACAGTAGAAGAGTGAAGCAAACCTTCACTGAATCTAGAGGCAGAGGTGACATCAGGGTTCAAAAAGTTAAGGATTGGCAGCTTTCGAACCAGTTTTATTGACACAGAGTATACCAGGAGGGACAGATAGTGGTAAGTCCTCATTTTTGTTGTCTGTAATTTGTGACAAAGAGAGACAGGCAGAGCCAGTAAGTTGTGTGTAAGGTTGAGTATTTTTTTTCATAGCTTTATGCCTGCATTGATAAGGTTCACAATGGGAGGAGAACTCGGGCTTGTGAAATACTTCTCCTGCAATATGCGGGAATTCAGGGTCACTTCTAGTATCCGTCGTGACTATGTATGTTCATTTCCCAGTACCAGGTCTAGTATGGTCCCTTTCCGAGTTGGATTATTTACATAATGCTTCAAGAAACACTCTTGGAAGCATCACAAGAAAATCCCCACGTCCCAGCCCCTGGGACCAAGGGTGTTCCAGTCAATATAGGAAAGTTAAAATCACCCACAACCGCCACCCTGTTGTTTTTAAATTTTTCTACAATCCGTCGACACATCTGTTCCTCTACCACCCACCTTTTAAAGAACAAAGAACAAAGAACAAAGAACAAAGAAAATTACAGCACAGGAACAGGCCCTTCGGCTCTCCAAGCCTGCGCTGATCCAGATCCTCTATCTAAACCTGTCGCCTATTTTCCAAGGATCTGTATCCCTCTGCTCCCTGACCATTCAAGTATCTGTCTAGATACATCTTAAATGACGCTATCATGCCCACCTCTACCACCTCCGCTGGCAAAGCGATCGAGGCACCCACCACCCTCTGCGGAAAGAACTTTCCACGCATATCTCCCTTAAACTTTGCCCCTCTCACCTTGAAATTGTGACCCCTAGTAATTCAGTCCCCCCACTCTGGGAAAAAGCTTCTTGCTATCCATCCTGTCTATACTTCTCATGATTTTGTAGACCTCAATCAGGCCCCGCCCCCCCAACCTTCGTCTTTCTCATGTAAATAATCCCAATCTACTCAACCTCTCTTCATAGCTAGCGCCCTCCATACCAGGCAACATCCTCTGCACCCTCTCCAAAGCATCCACATCCTTTTGGTAATCTGGCGACCAGAACTGTACGCAGTATTCCAAATGTGGTTGAACCAAAGTCCTATACAACTGTAACACAACCCGCCAACTCTTGTACTCAATACCCCGTCCGATGAATGAAAGCATGCCTTCTTGACCACTCTATCGACTTGCGTTGCCACCTTCAGGGTACAATGGGCCTGAACACCCAGATCTCTTTGTGCATCAATTCTCCCCAGGGCTTTTTCATTTACCGTATAGTTCGCTCTTGAATTGGATCTTCCAAAATGCATCACCTCGCATTTGCCTGGATTGAACTCCATCTGCCATTTCTCCGCCCAACTCTCCAATCTATCTATATTCTGCTGATTTCTCCGACAGTCCCCTTCACTATCCGCTACTCCACCAGTCATCTGCATACTTGCTAACCAGACCATTTATACATAAATGATCTGGAGGAAGGTATATCACAAACAACAGTGGTCCCAACACAGATCCCTGTGGAACACCACTGGTCACAGTTCTCCATTTTGAGAAACTCCCTTCCACTACAACTCTGTCTCCTGTTGCCCAGCCAGTTCTCTATCCAGCTAGCTAGTACACCCTGGACCCCATGCGACTTCACTTTCTCCGTCAGCCTATCATGGGGAACGCTTTATCAAATGCCTTACTGAAGTCCATGTATATGACATCCACAGCGCTTCCCTCATCTATCAACTTTGTCACTTCCTCAAAGAATTCTATCAAGTTGGTAAGACATGACCTTCCCTGCACAAAACCATGCTGCCTATCACTAATAAGCCCATTTTCTTCCGAATATAAATAGATCCTATCTCTCAGTATCTTCTCTCGCAGCTTCCCCACCACTGACATCAGGGTCACCGGTCTATAATTACCCGGATTATCCTTGCTACCCTTCAAGGAGACAACATTAGCAATTCTCCAGGCCTCGGGGACCTCACCCATGCTCAAGGATGCTGCAAGGATATCTGTTAAGGTCCCAGCTATTTCCTCTCTTGCTTCCCTCAGAAACCTGGGATAGATCCCATCCGGACCTGGGGACTTGTCCACCCAAATGCCTTTTAGAATATCCAACACTTCCCCCCCACCCCTCTTATGCTGACTTGACCTAGACTAATCAAACATCTATCCCTAATCTCAACATCCGTCATGTCCCTCTCCTTGGTGAATACCGACGCATTAAGTACTCATTAAGAATCTCATTTCCTCTGACTCCTCGCATAACTTCCTCCTTTGTCCTTGAGTGGGCCAACCCTTTCTCTATTACCCTCTTGCTCCCTATGTGTGAATAAAAGGCTTTGGGATTTTCCTTAACCCTGTTTGCTAAAGATATCTCATGACCCCTTTTAGCCCTCTTAAGAGGTCCCATCAAAGTGACTGCTCTCTTCTTATTCCTGAGTTCTACCAATATGAAGGCATCTCGCCAATTCCAAGTATTAGTCTAGGAATCGCTGTACAAATTACTCCAGATGTAGTCTCACCAATGGTGTGTATAACTGAATCATAACCTCCATACTTTTATATTTAAATCCCTTTGAAATAAACAATAACATTCTATGAGCTTTCTTGATTACTGGCAGTACCTGCATACTAACCTTCTATGATGCATGCACAAGGTAGGACATCCAGATCCTTCCGTTTTTCAGAGCTCTTCAAACTCTCACCATTTAATACTTACACTTTCTCATGCTTAGCTAAACTATATCACATTTTCCAACTGTTATGAAATTGGATAGAGTATTTGTGAAGAGGAAGGCAGGAAGCTAAAATTTGTGGCTCCTTTAAGAGATTTGTGCTTTGTCCATACTTAGAAAGTAAAACAAAAAGTATGAATGTGAGCAGCAGCTGAAGTTGCCAGTACAGAGAGCCTCAAAAAGTGAAACAAGCGAATCAAAAAAGCCTTACAGGTGGCAGGCAAAACAACAGACTCATTTTGTTGTTGTGACAATGAGTTTGAATTCAACCAATCAATTTAAATGAAGCACCTAGATGCAGAAAGCCAGGTGTATTTAAATCTGTTGGTGTTGACAACCTGAAACCAATCATACAAGAATTTGATTATGTCATTACGGGCATATAAGACAAGGGCTTGTGGAAAATCCGGGTGGGGGGAAAGCCTAGAAAGCCTATCTAATTAATCAAAGGTACCATGGTAGTTTAGCTCAAAGTCTTCACTGAAGAAATTATAGACATAAAACATCCCTGACAGCAGAATTAATGGAAAAACCTATTTGTGAAGACAGCGAAGATGACAGAATGTTCCAGAGGACAGTTTGTGCAAACTTGGAGAGATTAAGTTATAATTTATTGCTTCTTATCAATTGGGTTTATATTCATGGGACTTGTCTTTATTTAAACAACATTCCAGTAGAAATTTGACCAGTTAGGAAGTAATTGGTAGCCTAAGGGGAAATTGTCAGTTTGTTAGTAATTTTGTTAATTTGTTCATTGTTGGGTTAAATAAATATTGTTTCATGTTACTTGTAAAGCGGAGATCAGGGTTTTGTCTTTTAAGCATTCTTTTAATAGATTACGTGAGGAAAGACAGGTTTCTCTGGGTAGTTAGAACATAGAACAGTACAGCACAGTACAGGCCCTTCGGCCCACGATGTTGCGCCAAACTTTTACCCTAATCCTAAGGTCTATCTAACCTCCACCCCTACCTTATACTATCATCCAGATGCCTATTTAAATGACGCTTAAATGCCCCTAATGAGGCCAACTCTACTATCTTCTCGGGCAAAGCATTCCACGCCCCTACCACTCTGAGCAAAGAACCTACCTCTGACATCTCCCCGATATCTACCTCCACTCACTCTAAAACTATGCCCCCTCATAATAGTTACCTCTCCCCGAGGAAAAAGTCTCTCGCTGTCTACTCTATCTATACCTCTGATCATTTTGTACACCTCAGTTAGGGAATAATTATTACAAGGGAACCTCTACTCCTATCAGTGGTGTTCGGCAATTCCCTGTTCTAACACCAACACTGCACTCTATTTGCAAGATCTTTACCCACTCACTTCATCTATCCATAATCCCTTTGTAGCCACCTTAGGTCCTCATAAGTTATTTTTCAATCTAACTATGACTTGCCAACAAATTTCAACCATACTTTCCTTCTCTTCATCCAAGAAAGAGTAATACAGCATGGAAACATGCCCTTCGGCCCAAACTGGTCCATGCTGCCCACTCAGATAGCTCCAATTACCCGCATTTTTTCCACATCCCTCCAAACCCTTCCCATCAATGTACCCATCCACATGTTTTTCAGATGTTGCTATTGTACCTGCCTCAACCACTTTCTCTGGGAGCCCGTTCCATATACATATCAATCTGTGTGTGAAGAAGTTGCCCCTCACATTTATATAAATTTTAAAAGTTGTGGC
This sequence comes from Ginglymostoma cirratum, assembly GCA_024137785.1. Classification (NCBI taxonomy): domain Eukaryota; kingdom Metazoa; phylum Chordata; class Chondrichthyes; order Orectolobiformes; family Ginglymostomatidae; genus Ginglymostoma; species Ginglymostoma cirratum. Next base: position 1,025,170 of record JAHRHZ010000186.1, on the reverse strand, counting down.
CCCAGCACTGTTCACTATGGCACATCACTTGTTACAATGTGCTGACCAGAAAATGAAAAGTTGATTGGAGAAAACAGAGAAGGAGAAAATTATTTTCCATTTAGAGAGGGAAAGGATTGATCACGGACACTCAGCATGGCTCGGTCAGAGAGAGATCATGCCTAAAAAATCTGGTGGAATTTTCCAGGAGGTGACCCAAGTGTTTGGATGCTGGAAGAGCAGTTGATGCGATTGCTGGAACGCATTTAATGACATTCCATATGGGAATCAGATTAAAACAAAAAGGTCAAAGCTCATGGGATCCAGTGTAACTTGGAAGGATGAAGGCTGTGTGTGTGACAACAGCCCAGTGTGCAGTGGTGTACCACAGGGATCTGTGTTGGATCCCTTGTTTGTGATATTCGTAAAGGATGTGGGTAACATGACAGTTTAATGGTATAGGTAAGAAGGCGCACGAGACACTCATTTTATCAGTTGAGACTTAAGAGTATAAAAGCAAGGAGGTCACATTGGAACTGTACAGAACTGAGCTGGAGTACTCTGTGCATTCTGGTTAGCACACTTCAGGATGGATGTGATTGCACTGGAGGGGATGCAGAAGAGGTGCACTAGAATGTTGCCTGGGATGGAACATCTTAACCAAGAGGCTGGATCAGCTCAGTTGTTTTCTTTGCAGCAGAGAAAGCTGAGGTGAAAACTGATAGATGTGTACAAGATTATGGGGAGTATGGACAGGTTGAACATAAAGCAGCTATTCTCCTCAGTTCAAGGGGCAATAACAACAGGGCACACTTTTAAAGTGAAAGATAAGAGCATCGGAAGGGTTCTGAGGAAAAATGTTTTTGCCTAGAGGGAGGTGGGCATCTGGAATGCACTGCCTGGGCGGGGAGTTGAGGCAGGAAACCTTACAACCTTCAAGGCTATGGGCTTAGTGGAAGAAAGTGTGAATAGAGTAAGTAATAATGTATATTTTGGCTGGACTGATTTGATGGGTCGAAGGGCTTCTTGTGGACTGTATGATTCTGTGACCTATTTATGCCATCTTCTTCCTGTTGAGGTTACAATGAAAGTCCCAGCTTCTCAAACCTGACAAGAGATAGGGTGGCCCTCAAGAACAAGAAAGGAGCAGTCACTTTGTTGGGGTTTTTTTTTTTTTAAAAACAGACCCGCTAATAGTTGCAGAGAAGTGGAGGAGCGGATTGGGAGGCAGATACTGGAAAGGTGCAGAAGTCACAGGGCTGTAGTCATGGGTGACTTCAACTTTCCAAATATTGATTGGAACTTTTTAGTTGCAATAGTTTACATGGAGCAGATTTTGTTCAGTGCGTTCAGGAAGGATTCCTGACACAGTATGTAGATAGACCAACACGAGGAGAAGCCACCTTGGATTTGGTGCTTGGCAATGAACCTGGCCAAGTGTTAGGCCTGTTGGTAGGAGAGCATTTTGGGAGCAGCAATCATAACTCTGTTACTTTTACAATAGCCATGGAAAAGGATAGGTACATACAGCAGGGTAAGGTTTATAATTGAGGAAAGGGTAATTATAATTCTGTTAGGCAAGAACTGGGTAACATAAAATGGGAACAGATGCTGTCAGGGAAGAGCACTATTGAAATGTGGAGATTGTTTAAGGAATGCATACTGCATGCGCTCGTTATGTTTGACCCTAGCAGGCAGGGAAGATGCAGTCGAGTGAGGGAGCCTTGGTTCTCAAGAGAGGTCGAGTGACAAGTTAAGAGGAAGGAGGCGGCTTATTAAAGGTTTAGGAAACAAAGATCGGAAAAGGCTCTCGAGGGATACAAGTTATCCAGGAAGGAGCTGAAGAAAGGGCTTGGGAGAGCTATAAGGGGGCATCAGAAAACCTCGGCAGATAGGATCAAGGAAAACTCCAAGGCTTTTTACACATACGTGAGGAATGAGAGAATGATGAGAGGAAAGAGTAGGGCCGATCAGGGATTGCAAGGGAATTTGTGTATGGAGCCTAAAAAGATAGGACAGGTCCTTAATGAATACTTTGGTCGGTATTCACAACTGAGTGGGACCTAGTTGTAGGGGACAACAGTGTGAAACAGGCTGGTAGGCTAGAGGAGGTGGATGTTAGTAAGGAAGATGTACTAGGAATTTTGAGGAGCTTGAAGATAGATAAGTCCCCTGGGCCTGATGGGATTTATCCAAGGATTCGATGGGACGGAGGAAAGAGATCACAGGGCCTTTGGTGATGATCTTTTCGTCCTCACTGTCCACGGGTTTAGTGCTGGAAGATTGGAGAGAGGCAAACATCATTCCCTTGTTCAAAAAAGGGAACAGGGATAAACCCGGAAATTACAGGCCAGTTAGTCTTACTTCAGTAGTGGGCAAATTAATGGAAAGGGATCTGAGAGATAGGATTTATGATCACTTGGATAGGCACAGTTTGATTCATGATAGTCAGCATGGATTTGTGAGGGGTAGATCATGCCTCATAAACCTTACTGAATTCTTTGAAGAGGTGACCAAACATGTGGATGAAGTATACATGGATTTAAGTAAGGCGTTTGATAAGGTTCCCCATGGTAGGCTCATGCAGAAGGTAAGGAGGCATGGGATGGGGGGAAATGTGACAGATTGGACTCCGAATTGGCTGACCCTTAGAAGACAAAGGATGGTAGTAGACAGAAAATATTCAACATGGTGCTCAGTTACAAGTGGTGTACCACAAGGATCTGTTCTGGGTCCTCTTCTATTTGTGATTTTTGTAAATGATTTGGATGTAGGAGTGGAAGGGCGGATTAGTAAGTTCGCGGATGATATGAAGGTGGGTCGAGTTGTGGATAGTGCTGAGGGCTGTTCTAGGTTACAAAGGGACATTGATAGGATGCAGAGCTGGGCTGAGAAGTGGCAGATGGCGTTTAACCCTGAAAAGTGTGAGGTGATCCATTTTGGAAGGACAAACTTGAAAACAGAATACAGGGTTAACGGAAAAATTCTTAGTAGTGTGGAGGAGCAGAGGGCTCTCAGAGTTCATGTCCACAGTTTCTTGAAAGCTGCCACCCAGGTGGATAGAGTTGTTAAGGCATATAGTGTCTTAGCTTTCATTAATAGAGGGATTGAGTTCAAGAGCTGTGCAGTTATGCTCCAACTATACAAAAGCCTGGTTCGGCCACATCTGGAGTATTGTGTCCAGTTCTGGTCGCCTCATTACAGGAAAAATGTGGAAGCATTGGAAAAGGTGCAGAGGAGATTTACCAGGATGTTGCCTGGAATGGAGGGAAGGTCTTACGAGGAAAGGTTGAGACAGCTAGGGCTTTTCTCTTTAGAACGACAAAGGATGAGAGGTGACTTGATAGAGGTGTACAAAATAATCAGAGGTATAGATAGAATGGACAGCCAGAGACTTTTTCCTGGGGTGGAGGTAGCTATTACGAGGGGGCGTAGTTTTTGAGTGAGTGGAGGTAGATATAGGGAGACGTCAGAGGTAGGTTCTTTACTCAGAGTGGTAGGGGCGTGGAATGCATTGCCAGAGACGATAGTGGAGTTGGCCTCATTAGGGGCTTTTAAGCGTCTATTTAAGCGTCTATTAGATATGCATATGAATGATAGTATAAGGTAGGGGTTGAGGTTAGATAGACCTTAGGTTTAGGGTAAAAGTTTGGCACAACACCTTGGGCTAACGAGCCCGTACTGTGCTGTACAGTTCTATGCTCTATGTTCTATTTAAACTACAACCAGTTGCCTCTCTTTAATGAGGGTACAGTCCTATGGTCCTCAAGGACGATACTCCTGTTCAGTAGCTAAACCAAATGTTATCCCTATTCCATGAGTTTTTATTTTCTGCAATACCTCTGATGTGGCATCTCATCGACTCCCTTGTGGAAACCGAAGTTTCAGTGTATCGATTGGCTCTCATTTACCACACCACGATACTTCTTCAAAAAAGAAAGAAGACGAAAAGACGAATGCCATGGAAGATGTTTTCTCTCCAACTAAACTATGCTGACTCTGCCTGATTACCTTGAATTTTTCTAAGTGCTCAGCTGTAATGTTTTCATCTTCTACATCATCCCTCTGATAGGGTAAGCTATGGCCTCGTGGTATTATCACTAGACTATTAATTCAGAAACCCAGCTGGTGTTCTGGGGACCCGGATTTGAATGGCAACACGGCAGATGGTGAAATTGGAATTCAAAACTAAAGTCTGGAATTAAGAATCTACTGATCACCATAAAATCATTGCCAATTGTCGGAAAAACCCATCTGGTTCACTAATGTCCTTCAGGAGAGGAGATCTGCCACCATCACCTGGTCTGGCTGGCACGTGAGTCCAGACCCACAGCAATGTGGTTGACTCTCAACTGCCCTCTGAAATGGCCTAGCAAGCCTCTCTGGTGTACTGATCGCTACAAAAACTCAAAGAAATGAAACTGGACGGATCATCTGGCATCTACCTCGGCACCGGAAAAGACAACGGCAGAAACAGCCCTGTTGACCGTGCAAAGACCTCCTTGCTAACATCTGGGGGTTAGTACCAAAATTAGGAGAGCTGTCTCACAGACTAGTCAAGAAACAGCCTGACATAGTCATATTCACAGAAACATATCTTACAGAAAATGCCCCAGACCATCACCACCACCACCACCACCACCACCGTTCCGAGATATGTCCTGTCCCACCGGCAGGACAGACCCAGCAGAGGGTGTGGCACAGTGGTGTACAGTCAGGAGGGTGTTGCTCTCGGTGTCCTCAACATTGATTCTGGGCCCCATGAAGTCTCATGGCTTCAAGTTAAACATGGGCAAGGAAACCTCCTGATTACCACATACCGTCCTCCCTCAGCTGATGAATCGGTACTCCATAAAGTTGAGCAACACTTGGAAGTAGTACTGAGGGTGGCAAGGGAACAAAATGTACTCTGGGTGGGGGATTTCAATGTCCACCACCAAGAGTGGCTCAGCAGCAGTACTACTGATCGAGCTGGTTGAGTCCTAAAGGACGTAGCTGATAGACTGGTTCTGCGGCAGGTGGCGAGGGAGCCAACGAGAGGGAAAAACATACTTGACCCCATCGTTACTAATCTGCCAGCTGCTGTTGCATCTGTCCATGACAGAACGGTAAGAGTGACCAATGCACAGTCCCTGTGGAGATGAAGTCCCATCTTCGCATTGAGAACAACCTCCACCGTGTTGTGTGGCACTATCACGGTGCTAAATGGGACAGCCTTCGCACAGATCTAGCAACTCCAAACTGGGCATCCATGAGGTGCCATGTGGGCCATTAACAGCAGCAGAGTTGTACTCCAGCACAATCTGTAACCTCATGGTCTGGCATATCCCCCCGTCAAACATTACCATCAAGCCAGGGATCAACGTTGGTTCAACAAAGAGTGCAGGGGGGCATGCCAGGAGCAGCACCAGGCATACCTGAAGATGAGGTATCAACCTGGTGAAGTCACCAAACAGGACTACTTGCACGCCAAACAGCGATAGCAGCAAGTGATAGACAGACCTTTGCACTCCCACAACCAACAGATCAGATCTAAGCTCTGCAGTTTTGCCACATCCAGTCGTGAATAGTGGTGAACAATTAAACAACTCACTGGAGGAGGAGGCTCTACAAATATCCCCATCCTCAATGATGGAACAGCCCAGCACATCAGTGCAAAAGATAAGGCTGAAGCACTTGCAGCAATCTTCAGCCAGAAGTGTCGAGTGGATGATTCATCTCGGCCTTCTCCAGTGGCTCCCAACATTAGAGATACCAGTCTTCAGCCAATTCAATTCACTCCACATGACATCAAGAAATGGTTGGAGATACCGGATACTGCAAAAGGCCTACTGGCCCTGACAACATTCCGGCAATAGTACTGAAGACTTGTACCCCAGAACTTGCTGCTCCCCCAGCCAAGCTGTTCCAGTACAGTTACAACACTAGTATCTACCCGACATTGTGGAAAATTGCCCAAGTATATCCTGTGTACAAAAAGCAGGACAAAACCAACCCGGCCAATTACCGCCCCATCAGTCTTCTCTCGACCATCAGTAAAGTGACGGAAGGGGTCACGAATAGTGCTACCAAGCAGCACCTGCTCAGAAACCCCCAGTTTGGGTTCCGCCAGGGCCATTCAGCTCCTGAAGTCACTATAGCCTTCGTTCAAACATGGACAAAACAGCTGAATTCCAGAGGTGAGGTGAGAGTGACAGCCCTTGATATCAAGGCTGCATTCAACCGAGTGTGGCTTCAAGGAACCCTGGCAAACCTGGAATCAATGGGTACGGGGGCAAAATCTCTGTGGTTGGAGTCACATCTGACACAGAGGAAGATGGTCGTGGTTCTGGGAGGTCAATCATCTCAGCTCCAGGACATTTCTGCAGGAGTTCCTCAGGGCAGTGTCCTAGGCCCAACCATCTTCATCTGCTTCATCAATGACCTTCCCACCATCAAAAGGTCAGAAGTGGGGACGTTCGACGATGATTACACAATGTTCAGCACCATCTGTGACTCCTCAGATACTAAAGCAGTCCATGTTCACATACAACAAGATCTGGACAATATCCAGGCTGACAAGTGGCAAGTGACATTCACGCCACACAAATGCCAGGCTATGACTATATCCCCAATAAGAGACAATCTAACCACCGCCCCTTGACATTCAATGGTGTTACCATCACTGAATCCCCCACTATCAACAACCAGGGGTTATCATTGACCAGAAACTCAACTGGACTCACCACATAAACACAATGGCTACAAGAGCAGGCCATAAGCTAGGAATACTGTGGCGAGTCACTTACCTCCTGACTCCTCAAAGCCAGTCCACCATCTACAAGGCACAAGTCAGGAGTGTGATGGAGTACTCCCCACTTGCCTGGACGAGCGCAGCCCCAACAACACTCAAGAAGCTTGACACCATTCAGGACAAAGCAGTCCACTTGATTGGCACTACATCCACAAGCATCCACTCCCTCCACCATCGATGCTCAGTAGCAGCAGCGTGCACCATCTACAAGATGCACTGCAGAAATTCATCAAAGATCCGCAGACAGCACCTTCCAAACACATGACCACTTCCATCTAGAAGGACGAGGGCATCAGACATATGGGAACACCACCCCCTCCAAGTCACTCACCATCCTGACTTGGAAATATATTGCTGTTCCTTCACTGTCGCTGGGTCAAAATCCTGGAATTCCCTCCCTAATAGCATTGTGCGTCAACCCACAGCACGAGGACTGCAACAGTCCAAGAAAGCAGCTCACCACCACCTTCTCAAGGACAACTGGGGATGGGCCTGAAATGCTGGCACAGCCAGCGCTGCCCACATCCCACAAATGAATAGATAAGAAAGTGGAGCTAATGAGCCTCCACCCTCCCGCTTTCCATCTCCCTTCCTCTTCAATAAAGGAAATACATTATTACTTTCCAAATAAATGAGAATTGAACAGGATTCAATCCGAAGCTAGGCAATTTTTAAAAGATTTAAACCAGTGCTACAGTTATCTCATTTGCCACTTCTTTTTAGACCGTGGAATAAAGTCCGTCAGCCTCTTTGTCAGTCACAGCTCCAAGAATTTGCTCTGTAAGACCTCTCTAGTGATAACTTTGAGAATTGTTGCCCATTTCTTGATTTACGACTATTTTTGGGATGTTTCTCATACTGTTTAAAGGTCAATACAAAATACCTGTTTAGTTCAGCTACCATATCATAATTTTCCATTATTGCTGATTTGTAGTGTGTTTTTCAATTTGGTACTAACCTGAATTTCATTATGCAGCCATGGATGACGCATCCTTTGGGTCATACAAACTTACAGCACTGAAAAAGGCTCTTCAGTCCATTGTATCCATGCTATTCCAAGTAACTACTAACCTAACTACTCTGTTCCCACTTTCCAATATTTGGCCTATAGCCTCATGTACCTAGGTATCACAAATGCACATGTAAAGGACTATTATTTTCAAAGACATTCTTTTTGACTGGGTGGTGCTTCGGTAAGTGTTCGTCTTAAAAAGTTACATAAACTCCACTGTACTAGTCACACAAAGGAGAGCCAGTGGACATGATCTGTTTGGATTTCCAGAAGGCCTTTGAAAAGGTGCTGCACAGACTGCTAAATAAGAGACAACCGCATGATGTTTCCGGCAAAGTACTGGCATAGATAAGAAGAATGGTAAGATGGCAGCCGGTGACTCATGGAGTACCGCAGAGTTCCATGTTGGGACCACAACTATATTTGTTACATATTCAGGATCTCAACCAAGGAACTGACAGCATTGTTGCTAAGTTTGCAGATGACACAAAGATACAATGGACAGGAGTGTTGAGGAAGTGGGGCTGCTGCAAAAGGACTTGGACAGGCTAGAAGAGTGGGAAGTACAATATGGGAAGGTGTGAGGTTATGCTTTAGTAGGAATAGAGATGTTGACTATCTTGTCAATGGGGAAAGACTTCAGAAACCCGAAGCACAAAGATACGCTGGATTTTCAGTTCAGAGTCTTTTTAAGGTTGGCAGTTAGGAAAGCAAATACAATGTTAGCATTTATTATGAGAGGGCAAGAATAGAACAGCAGGGGTATACTGTTGAGAGTGTAGAAGGCTCGAGTCAAACCATATTCAAAATACTGAGATAACAAGGTGTGAAGCTGGATGAACATAGCAGGCCAAGCAGCACCATAGGAGCAGGAGTCTCCCTAACCTGTTCTTCCTCTCACCTATCCCCTCCTCCTAGCCCAAGCCCCACCCCCATTTCCTATCTACTAACCTCATCCCACCCCCTTGACCTGTCCATCCTCCCTGGACTGACCTATCTCCTCCCTACCCCCCCACCTACACTCACCTTTACTGGCTGCTGAGGTGAAGTCACTGTGTGTATTTAAAAGATATAGATACGGTCTTGATTAGTAAAGGAATCAAGGGTTACAGGGAGAAGGCAGGTGAATGGGAATGAGAAAAACATCAGCCATGATGGAATGGTGGAGCAGACTTGCGGGATCAAATGGCCTAATTCTGCTCCTGTGTCATATGGTCTAATGGTCCATATATATATGCACTTCTAGTCACCACAGTATAGGAAGAATGTGATTGCACTCAAGGCAGTGCCTATGGTGCTCTACCAGGATGTTGCCTGGAAAAGATTACAAGGTGCACGGACAGGCTGAATAGGAAACAAGTTGTTTCCTTTAGTCAACGTATTTATGACAAGGGGGCATAATTTTAACATGAAAGGCAAGGAAGTTTAGAAAGGAATTGAGGAAAAGTTTTTTTCTTCCATCCAGAGGGTGGCAGGAATCTGAACGCACTGCTGGAAGAGTAGTTGAGGCAAGAAGCCTCAGAACCTTCAATAAGTATTTGGATGAGCACGAAGTGTTGTAACATTTAGGGCTTAAAGGTAATAAAGGTTACCCAAGCCAACAAAACCCACATCCCAAGAATGAATAAAAAGTGTTTAAATTAATTTACTCTTCATACAGGTTTTTCTTAATTAATCTGTATTTTCCCATATGACTACTAATTTTGACTTCAATCACTTCTGAAAGCTTCCTTGAGATGAACCAAAGGAACTGAAGAATTTAGTATACTTCTGCTCCTTTCAGTCAGTAGACCTTGCCTGGCTTATGTGAGCAACATTACTGATTCTTAACTTTGCTCTGCACAGCTAGGGATGACCAATAAATGATGGCCTAGCCAGCAATGGCCACAACCCATGAATGAGTTAAAAATTGACCTTTGCATCTGCTCTGTATGTGTTTTCAATTCCACATTTCCATCTACATCCACACTGTCCAATAACCCTCAATTCTCCCTTTCGAACAAGGATTTATCCATCTTTGTCTAACAAATATTCAATGACACGCCTTCATGCCTCTAGTTGCATAACCCTGAGAAAAAAAACTCATCTCTTCCTGGAAGGGCTGCTCTCCGGTTCTGAACTGACCAATAAGTGGAAACATCCGTTCTATGTCCACCTTATAGATTTGAATCAAGTGACCCTTCACTAACTGTGAGCAAAATCAAGCCCAACCTGTCTGACTCATTAGACAACCCATTCGAATTCCAAACTGGCAGGCCTGTATTTTCTGGGCTTATCGCTAAACACTTCTTTGAACAAGTGTGTAACATTCAGAATTCTCCAGTCCTCTGCCATAACTCAAGTTTAAGGAAGATTGGAACAGTATTATCAGTGCAATTTCTACTCTCATTTCTGAGAGTGCTTGATTGCATCTGATCTGGTCCTCAGGTCTTAGCCTATATACACTTCATCACTTCAAGTGACTAATCCTGCTTTTATACCATGGCCTCTGTAACATTATATTTTAAAAAAATTCTTTCATTCACAGGCATCACTGACTAGGCCAGCATGCATAGCCACCCCTAGTTGGTGATGAGCTGTTTTCTTGAATTGCTGCAGTCTGTGCTTTACAGGCAGAGTTAGAGCCACGAGGCAGTATTGGAGGTTTTGGTAGTTTTACAAGTGGACTGTTGTATCCCTGGTTATTATGGAGATAAGAGAGGACATTACAGAGCGTGATCCAAATTGTTAAACCATCTCTTGCCACAGGAGAGGTATCAGAGTACTGACGGTCAGCTAACGTGGTTCTACTTTACAAGAAGGGTGGGACAGACAAACCAAAGAACTATAGACAAGCGAGTCACACAGATAAGAAACTATTGGAGAAAATAGTGGAGGATAAAATTAATATCCATTTAGAGAGGAAAGGTATGATCAGGGATAGTCAGTATGGCTTTGTCAGAGCAAGGTCATGCCTAACAAATCTGGTGGACTTTTTCAAGGAGGTGATCAAGTGTTTGGATGAGGGTAGGGCAAATGGCATAGTTTATGTGAAATTTCAGCAAAGACTTTGACAAGGCCCCACGCAGGAAACTGAAAGAAGGTAAAAGCTCATGGGATCCTGGCAAGATGCATCGAGAATTGGCTTAGTGACTGAAGACAGAGGGCAGAAGGTTGTTTGTCGGGCTAGGGCCTAGGATGCAGTGGCATACCACAGGGGTCAGTGATGGATCCCTTAATCTCTGTGTATTCATAAATGATGCAGGTGTGAATGTGGGAGGGATGATCACTAAGTTTACAGATAAAACAAAGATTGGCCGGGTGGTTGACAAGAGGAGATGGGTAGATCAATGGAAGGTGGAATTTAATCTTCATAAATGTGAGGTGATGTACTTTGGAAGAAAGAACAAGACAAGGGAGTACTCCTAGACACGAGGATGCTCAGAGGAACGGAGGGATCTTGGGGTACAGACCACGTGCAGGCAGATGGAATTAGTTTTGAACGGCACGATGCATGATATGGTGGGCCTTAGGGCCTGTTCCTGTGCTGTACTATCCTATGTGCCAGAGTTAGATACCATGGAAACAGACCCTTCGGTTCAACTAGTCTCCCTTGTCTGCATTTGGCTTAAATCTCTTCAAACCTTTCCTATTCATGTACTTATCCACATGTTTTTTTAAAAGTTGTAACATTACTCACAGCCACCACTTCATCTGCCAGTTCATTACACACACGAACCACTGTGTAAAAAAAGTTGCTCTTGATGTCCTTTCTAAAAGTTTGTCCTCTCACCTCAAAAACATGCTCCCTAGTTTTCAACTCCCCGATTCCAGGGAAAAGATCCTTGCTATTCACCTCATCTGTGCCCTTCATGATTTTATAAGCCTGTACAAAGTCACCCCCCCAACCTCTTATGCTCCAGTGAAAGAAATCCCAGCCTACCCAACCTATCTTAATAACTCTTCCATACCCTGAAACATTCTGGTGAATATTTTCTGAAACCTCTCCAATTTAATAATATCCTTTCTATAGCAGGGTGACCCACACCTGTACTCAGTACTCCAGAAGAGGCCTCACCAACATCCTGTACAACCTCAACATGATGTACCAACTCCTATACTTAAAAGTCTGAGTAATGAAGGCAAGCATGCTAAGCTCCTTAATTACTCTGTCAACATGTCATGCAAATTTCAAAGAATTATGTACCTGAACCCCCGAGGTCCCTCTGTTCTATAACACTACCTAAGGCCCTACCATTAACTGTATAAGACCTCCCCTTGTTTGCTTCGCCAAAATGCAATACCTCACATTTATCCAAATTAAACTCCATCGGCAACTCCTCAGCCCATTGAGCCAACTGATCAAGGTCCCTTTATAATCGTCCTAAGTGTTAAATTTAGAGACTTATTACAAACATACATTTTTGGTTTGTGCTAAAAATGGAGCACATGAATCCTCAGCTAACATTACCTGAGAAACATTAATGCAATTAATATATAATTAACACCTAGCTGTGGCCACATAGTCTGAAAACAATTGACGTCAACTCGGAAGTTAAGCAGTCTCAGGCCTGGATAGCATTTTGATGCCAGAATGCCTGGGAATATCAGGCATAGGTGGCTTTGGGCATTCGTGACGTAGTGGTAATGTTGTTACCTCTGAGCTAGGAAGTCCAGATTCAAGTCCCACCTGCCCCAGAGGTGTACCATAAAAATCTCTGAACAGGTTAATTAGAAAATACAGCAAACTTAGTTTTAGCCAGCACCTTATCAACCAGTATTGTTGATAAACTGGCAAAAATTATATACTTCAAATATCGCGAAGTCTCAGTATTTATGGTGCAAATAAAATATACTGGTGATGCATATACACCCTCTGCATTAAGTTTCTATTGTGTGTGTATCTAAATTAACTTTAGGCGGTGTGTTGATGTTTTTCCATAGTTTTTTTTGAGGGATGTTGATGTTTCGAAGCTTCTCTCGGTTCAGGGTTCATTGCAGTTATGCATACCTCTCGACTAGCCGGAATATTTGATCAACTCCTGGTCCCATAGGTGCTGGTTAATAAAATACTTGCTGTATCTAGTCCTGTAAATCTAGGGTATTTGTGGCACAGTGATAGCGTCTGTACCTGTCAGCCAGGAAATCTGGGCTCAGGTCCCACTTGATTCCAAAGTGTGTAACAACATCCTTGACAGCTTGATTGGAAAATCTTTACAATTAACATCCAGCTGATAGTCATATTAGTCTAGAAACAACTGATCTCATCTGATCTTGGAAGCTAAACAGATTCAGCCCTGGTTGATACCTGGATGGCAGTCTGCTGGAAGTACCAGGTGGAGTAGCTTAGGAACACGAGGTGTAGTGGTAGTGTCCCTACCTCTGGGGCAGGATATCTGTGTTCAAGAACCATCTGTCCCAAATTGTCATAACATCTCTTAACAGTTTAAGTAAATAAAATTAACGTCCAGTATGGGCTTTTGTGGTAGTAACACTACCTCTAGACCAATAAGACCCCAAGTTCAAGTCTCACTTGCTCCAGGGGTGTGTAATAATGTCTCTGAACAGGGCAAATAGAAAATTTTACAATTACCAACCATGGAAGGCTCTTGTGGCGTAATGGGACTGTCCCTACCTCTGGGCCAAGAGACCAAGGTTCAAGTCCATTTGCTCCAGTGACATGTCTTAAAACATCTGAACAGGTTGATTAGAAAATATCTATAACTGGCACCTAAGGAGACTGCCTGGGAATACCGGGCGCTATAGGCATCAGTGCTATTTTGGGTAAGTGGCTATGTTCCCATATTGGAGCTAAGGTGCCCAGGTTCAAGTCCCACCTGCTCCAGAAGTGTGCAATAATGTCTCTGAACAGGGCAATTAGAAAATATTTACAATTACCAACCATGGATGGCTCCTGCGATGCAGTGGTAGTGTCATTATCTCTGCACTGGAAAATTTGGATTCAAGTCCCACTGCCTCAGAGGTAAGACATAACATTTCCGAACATCCAAAACTTCCTCACCCATCAAGAGTTTAATTCAGACTACAGAAAGCTCTAGACTCCCAGTGGGAAAGTTTCCAACTTGACATTAGATTCTCAGCAGCACCAGGATAATTTTCTAACTTTACATCTAGCTGAATCAGACTTTGAAAAATAAGCTCTCATGCGATGGAAACCTTATCTGTATTGTACTTACATTCTGAAGAAGCTGCTCAAACCAATCGTACCCAGTGTCCCTGCAAGCAGCGACCTGCAAAATAGGCGAAAGACAGCTGTCAACAGTAGCACTTGAAAGAAGTGAACCGTCATTCCACAGCAGCGTAGATTCGGAGCTATGCAAAACCTACAGCCTCAACTATCTTCAAGTATGAATCATTCCATTTGTGTTCTTTTTAGGGAAACACAAGTCGACAATTCCATTCCTTGAGAATAATTCCTGAAATTCCCTCCCTAAGGAAATTGTGGATCAATACACAGCTCATGAGCTGCAGTGGTTCAAGAAGGCAGCTAACCAACACCTTCTCAAGGGAAACTAAAGGATGGACAATAAATGCTGGCCTGCCAGCAACACCCACATTCCACGAATAAATGAAAGAAAATTAGACTATGGCTGCTCTGTATCTGCACTCTACAATCACTTTGCAACATAGGATCAGGAGTATGCTATTTAGCCATCAAGCCTGCACATCATTCTAGAACATTGCTGATCATCTACTTTGAGGGAAACTTGCAGGTGTTGTGATTTCCATGTGTCTGCTGCATATGTCCTTCTAGATGGTAAAGGTCGTAGGTTTGGAAGGAATGGTACCCATTTACAACCCAGGGATTGTCTGAAAAGTTAATAATACTGGGGAGTTACAGGCACATGGATCATGAAAGGCAACACTGGGGTATTCCTGGCTACAGTGTTAAGAAAAGATGGAAAGGGAGAAAAGAAGGGTAGAGGAGGGCAAGATTGCTTTTCTGGTTAAGTTGAACACTGTAGTGCAGGGGACAAAGTATGTCCCTGAACATTTTTGTACAGAATTGATTCGGCTGTAGCAAAGGAACAAAAAGGGTGAAATTACATCGATCTATGCAATTTATAGCTTACCCACTAGTGGGAAGGATGTAAAAGAAAAATCTGCAAAGAAATTACCAAATTATATAAACACAGAGAAGATATAACAGGGGAGATTAATTAGCCTAATATAAGAACATAAGAACCAGGAACAAGAGCAGGCCATCTGGCCCTTTGAGCCTGCTCCACCATTCAATAAGATCATGGCTGATCTTTTCATGGTCTCAGCTCCACTTACTCACCCTCTCACCATATTCCTTTACTAATCAAAAATTATCTTAGTTTTAAAAATATTCAATGAGGAAGTCGCAACTACTTCACTGGGCAGGGAATTCCAGATTCACAACCTTTGGGTGAAGAAGTTCCTCCTCAACTCAGTCCTAAATTTTGAGGCTATGCCCTCTTGTTCTACTTTCATCCACCAGTGGAAACAACCTCCCTGCTTCTATCTTATCTATTCCCTTCATAATTTTAGATATTTCCATGAGATCCCCCCTCATTCTTCTAAATTCCAATTAATATAATCCCAGTCTATTCAGTCTCTCCTCATATGCCAATCCTCTCAACTCTGGAATCAACTGAGTGAACCTCCTCTGCACTCCCTCCAGTGTCAGTACATCCTTTCTCAAGTAAGGAGACCAAAACTGCACGTAGTACTCCAGGTGTAGCCTCATCAGCACCCTATACAGCTGCAACACAACCTCCCTGCTCTTAAATTCAATCCCTCTAACAATAAAAGGCAAAATTCTATTTGCCTTCTTAATTACCTGTTGTACCTGCAAACCAACCTTCTGTGATTCATGCACAAGATACCCAAGTCCCTCTGCACAGAGCAATTTTTTTACATTGAAATAATTGTCTCTTTTACTGTTATGCCTACCAAAATGGATGATTTCACATTTATAAACATAGAATTCTATCTGCCAGACTTTCGCCCGCCCACTCACTCAAACTATCTACATCCCTCTGCAAACTTTCATTGTCTTCTACACACTTAGCTCTACCGCTCACCTTAGTGTCATCCGCAAACTTTGATATACTTACACGCGGTCCCCAACTCCAAATCATCAATGTAAATTATAAACAATTGCGGTCCCAGCACTGATCCCTGAGGCACTCCACTGCTCATTGTTCTCCAACCAGAAAAACACTAATTTATTCCCACTCTTTGTTTCCTGTTGGTTAACCAATCCTCGATCCATGCCAATAAATTGCCTGTAACACCATGCACCTTTATATTATGCAGAAGCCTTTTGTGCAGCACCTTGTCAAATGCTTTTTGGAAATGCAGATACACATCTACTGGATCCCTGTTGTCCACGGCACTTGTAACGTCTTAATAGAATTCCAACAATTAGTCAAGCATGACCTGCCTTTTGTGAACCCATGCTGCATCCACCCTATGGGGCAATATCTATCTAAGTTTCTTGTTACTTCTTCCTTGATGATAGATTCAAGCATTTTCCCCACAACAGAAGTTAAGCTAATTGGCCTAAAATTCCTCATCTTTTGTCTCCTCCTTTTTTGAACAGCATGGTCACATTGGCCGTTTTCTAGTTTGCTACAGGTTTGGATATATATGGGTATGGAATCACAGTAGCTTCAAGGATAGCAAGGCACAAGCATTCTTAGATTGGGTTCAGGAGAATTTTCTTGAGCAGTACGTGTCCAGTTCATCAAGAAAGGAGGCACTGACAGACATGGTTCTTGGAAATGATTCAGTGCAAAAGATAAGGCAGAAGCATTCACAGCAATTATCAGACAGAAGAATCAAACGGATGATCCATCTCAGCTATCTCCAGTAGATACCAGAACTACAGATACCAGTCTTCAGCAAATTCGATTCACTCCATGTGATATCAAGAAATGGTTAGAGGCACTTGACACCGCAAAGGTTACAGGCCATGACAACATTCTGGCAAAAGTACTGAAGACTTGTGCTCCAGAACTTGCTGCTTCCCTAGCCAAGCTTTTCCAATACAGTTACAACACTGGCATCTACCAGACATGTGGAAGATTTTCCGTCCATGCCCTGTATATAATAAGGTCAAATTCAACCCTGCCAATTATCACGCAACTGTCTACTCTCTATCATCAGTCAAGTGCTGGAAGGTGTCATCAGCGCTTTCAAGCAGCACCTGCTCAGCAATCACCAGTTTGAGTTCCACCAGGGCCAGTCAGCTCCTGACCTCATTATAGCTTTGGTTCAAACATGGTCAAAGACTTGACTAAATTTCAGAGGTGAGGCAAGAGTGACAGCCCATGACATCAAAACCACATTTGACCAAGAGTGGCATCAAGAAGCTCTAGTAAAACTGGAATCGCTGGGTATCAGAGCAAACTCTGTGCTGGCTGCAGCCACACATGGCATGTAGGAAGATGGTTGTAGTTGTTGGACGTCAGTCATCTCAACTTCAGGACATCTCTGCAGGAGTTCCTTACAGTAGTGCCCAGGGACCAAGCATTTTGCACTCCTTCATGAGTGATCTTCCCTCCATCATGAGGTCTGAAGTGGGAACGCTCACCAATGTTTGCACAATATTCAGCATCATTTGTGACTCATCAGATACTGAAGGAATTCATGTTCAAATGCAACATCATCTAGTTAATATCCAGGCTTGGGGTGACAAGTGGCACCACACAAATTCCAGGCAATTATCATCACCAATAAGAGACACCGTATTTTGGCATTCAGTATTGTTGCTCTCACGGAATGTCCCAAATTAACATCCTTGGGATTATCACTGACCAGAAACTGAAGTGGATGTGCCACATAAACAGCGGCAGCATGAGCAGATCAGAGGCTAGGAATATTGTGGTGAGTAACACACTTCCGGACTCGTCAAAACCTGTTTACCATCTAGAAGGCACATGTCAGGAGTGTGAAGGAATGCTTCCACTTGCCTAGGTGAGTTTAACTCCTCCAACTTGAAGCTTGACACCAAGGACAAAGCACCCCATTTGACTGGCACTATAGTCGCAAACATTCACTCACCATCGATGCTCAATAGCAGCAGTATGCAAAATCTAAAAGATGCAGTGGAGAAATTCACCAAGGTTGCTCATACAGCACTTTCAAACACACAACCACTTTCATCTAGGAGAAAGGCAGCAGATACATGGGATCACCATTACCTCAAGTTCCTCTTCAAGCCACTCATTATCCTGACTTGAAAATAGATTGCTGTTCCTTAACTGTTGCTGGGTCAAATTCCTTGGATGCTCTCATCAAGGCATTGAGAGTCTACTTACAGCACATGAGTGGCAGCAGTTCAAGAAAGAAACTTACCACCAGCTACTCAAGGGCAAAAAATGCTGGTCCACCAGTGTAGGCCAGGTCCCACGAGTGAATGAAAAAGAGGTAAGCCAAATTGGTCAGTGGGGAAAAATTTAGGAAACAGTATCAGCAGACTTGGAGTGTCGGTGGAAAAGGACACTGAACAATCCAGAATGACAATGATCAACTGGCACAGAAAGCAGATTTCATCAGTGCAAGAATTAAGATTGACCAGTTAGAGTGGAATCTAAGGCTGATGAGAAAAACAGATACAGAGCAATGGGCATCTTTAAAGAGGAAATTGATTGGACGGCATCAAGGTACATACCGTCAAAAAGGTAATGTATAACAAACAAATCCACAGCTCCACCGCCAACAAAGGAAATAGAAATTAAGGCAAAGACAAATTGAAAGTACAACGTATATTTAAGACCCAACATGAATAGAGAAGGTTCAGAAAGGAGGCAAAAAAAATGCAAAGAGAATTAACATTAAAGATGAATTCCAAAGTCTTTTTATAAACACCTAAATACTGAAAGGGTAACAGGAGGAGTAGGGTCAATTAGGGACATAGCTAAGGAGATTATAGAGGCATTGGTAGTGATCTTTCCCAAATCACCAAAGTCAGGGAAGGTCCCAGAGGAATGGAAAATGGCTAATCTCCTTGGTAGACGGGACAATGAAATTTGAAATGCAAACAGATCTTATTCTGACAGGAAAACTTTGAGGCTGATTTGAGAAATAGCTGCTTCTGTTTTACATTTTCATATGTTTGTATTTGGGACTGAGATAAGGAAAATTACTTTTTCAAAGGGTTATGTACCTACGTAATTCTCTGCTCCAATGTGTTATGGATAGTCCGAAGTGACATGACACCGGGTTATAGTTCAACAGGTTTATTTGAAATCACAAGCTTTCGGAGCACTGCTCCTTCATCTCCACATCATGGATAGCCCGTCATTGAAAACATTTGAGGCTCACCCACACAGAATTTTAGTCTTCAGAATTTTCGCTTTCAGTCGTTTGAGCGGCAGGAGTCCGGAAGGAGGCGCGAGGGCAGCCTGGGAAGGTGAGGTTCTCCTTTTAAAAACTTACCTCGTGACATGGAGTGCGTGTCGAGCAGGAGCAGACACGGGACGGTTGAGTAAGTGAGGTAATATATTTGGGCGGTTGCTTTACCTGAAACACTACTAAAGTAGTGTCTCCCACCCATCCACCTCCTCTAACCAAAAAGGGTCTGAGCGCCGATTTGGTAAGTTACTAGTGTTTTCTTTTCCAATAGTCTGTATTTCAGAATTCAGAACAATGGGAATGGATGTTAGGGCAGTTGCATGCTACTCCTGTAGGATGTGTGAGGTAAGGGTCACCGCTAGTGTCCCTGCTGACTTAATCTGCGGGAAGTGCACCCAACTCCAGCTCCTTGGAAACCGCGTTAGGGAACTGGAGCTGGAGCTGGATGAACTTCGGATCATTCGGGAGGCTGAGGGGGTCATTGAGAGGAGTTACAGGGAGGTAGTCACACCTCAGGTACAGGAAAAAAGTAGATGGGTTACAGTCAGGGGACGGAAAGGGAACAGGGAGACAGTGCGGGGATCCCCTGCGGCCATTCCCCTCAATAACAGGTATACCGTTTTGGATTCTGTTGAGGGGGACGACTTACCAGGGGTAAGCCATGGGGTACAGGTCTCTGGTGCAGAGTCTGTCCCAGTTGCTCAGAAGGGAAGTGGGAAGAGGAGGAGAGCATTAGTCATTGGGGACTCCATAGTTAGGGGGACAGATAGGAGATTCTGTTGCAACAAGAGAGACTCACAGTTGGTGTGTTGCCTCCCAGGTGCCAGGGTCAATGATGTCTCGGATCGTGTCTTTGGGGTCCTGAAGGGAGAGGGTGACCAGCCCCAAGTCATGGTCCACAGAGGTACCAATGACATAGGTAGAAAGAGGGATAGGGATATAAGGCAGGATTTCAGGGAGCGAGGGTGGAAGCTGAGAGCTAGAACAAACAGAGTTGTTATCTCTGGTTTGTTACCCGTGCCACGTGATAGCGAGGCAAAGAACAGGGAGAGGTATCAGCTGAACACGTGGCTGCAGGGATGGTGCAGGAGGGAGGGTTTCAGGTATATGGATAGCTGGGGCTCATTCTGGGGAAGGTGGGACCTCTACAAACAGGACGGTCTTCACTTGAACCAGAGGGGTACTAATATCCTGGGTGGGAAATTTGCTAGTGCTATTCGGGTGGATTTAAACTAGCTCAGCAGGGGCATGGGTACCTGTGGTGTAGTTCCAGTACACAGGAGGATAAGAGAAGGGAGGACATGGACAGGATTTCACCGTCACAAGAGTGTGCTGGTGGACAGCAAGCTGGTTTGAAGTGTGTCTACTTCAACGCCAGGAGTATCCAGAATAAGGTAGGTGAGCTTGCAGCATGGATAGGTACCTGGGACTTCGATGTTGTGGCCATTTCGGAGACATGGATAGAGCAGGGTCAGGAATGGATGTTGCAGGTTCCAGGGTTCAGATCTTTCATAAAGATCAGGGAAGGTGGTAAAAGAGGGGGAGGTGTAGCTTTGTTAGTCAAGGACAGTATAACGGTGGCTGAAAGAACTTTTGACGAGGACTCGTCTACTGAGGTGGTATGGGCTGAGGTCAGAAACAGGACAGGAGAGGTCACACTGCTGGGAGTTTTTTTATAGGCCTCCGCAAAGTTCCAGGGATGTGGAGGAGAGGATCGGCAAAACGATTCTGGGCAGGAGTGAAAGGAACAAGGTGGTCATTATGGGAGACTTTAACTTCCCCAACATTGACTGGAAATGCTATAACTCTAGTACGTCGGATGGATCGGTTTTTGTCCAATGTGTGCAGGAGGGTTTCCTGACACAGTATGTCGAAGGGCCGACAAGAGGGGAGGCCACACTGGATCTGGTACTCGGTAATGAACCAGGCCAGGTGTTTGATTTGGTGGTAGGTGAGCACTTTGGAGAGAGTGACGACAACTCGGTTACGTTTAGTTTAGCAATGGAAAGGGATAGGAACATGCCACTGGGCAAGAGTTATAGATGGGGGAAACGCAATTATAATGCAATTAGGCAAGACTTAGGAGGGATAGAATGGGGTAGCAAAATGCAGGGGATGGGGACAATCGAAATGTGGAGCTGGTTTAAGGAACAGATATTGCGTGTCCTTGATAGGTATGTCCCTGTCAGGCAGGGAGGAAGTGATAAGGTAAGGGAACCTTGGTTTGCAAAAGAAATTGTATCTCTTGTTAAGCGGAAGAGGGAGACTTATGTGACATTGAGACGAGATGGTTCAGATGAGGCGATGGAGAGTTACAGATTAGCGAGGAAGGATTTAAAGAGAGTGTTCAGAAGAGCAAGGAGGGGACATGATCAGTCATTAGCAGGTAGAATTAAGGAGAACCCTAAAGCTTTCTATAGGTATGTGGGGAATAAAAGGATGACGAGGGTAAGAATAGGGCCAGTCAAAGACAGAAGCGGGAAGTTGTGTGTGGATCCTGTGGAGATCGGAGAGGTGCTAAACAAATATTTATCATCTGTTTTCACTCAGGAAAAGGAGGATATTGTAGAGGAGAAGACTGAGATACGGGCTATTAGACTTGAAAGGATTGAGGTTAGTAAGGAGGAGGTGTTATCAATCCGAGAAGGTGTGAACGTAGATAAATCCCCTGGGCCGGATGGGATTTTTCCGAAGATTCTCTGGGAAGCTAGGGAGGAGATGGCGAAGCCTTTGGCCTTGATCTTTGAGTCGTCATTGGCTACAGGTTTAGTACCAGAGGACTGGAGGATTGCAAATGTTGTGCCCTTGTTCAAGAAGGGCAGTAGAGATGACCCAGGTAATTATAGACCAGCGAGCCTTACATCTGTTGTAGGAAAAGTTTTGGAAAGGATTATAAGAGATAGGATTTATAATCATGTAGCAAGCAACAATTTGATTGGAGATAGTCAACATGGATTTGTCAAGGGCAGGTCGTGTCTCACAAACCTCATTGAGTTTTTTGAGGTGGCGACCAAGCATGTGGATGAGGGTACGGCAGTTGACGTGGTGTACATGGACTTCAGTAAAGCCTTTGATAAGGTTCCACATGGCAAGCTATTGGAGAAAATGCGGAGGCATGGGATGGAGGGAGATTTAGCAGTTTGGATTAGAAACTGGCTTTCTGAAAGAAGGCAGCGAGTGGTGGTTGATGGAAAATATTCGGCCTGGAGTCCGGTTACTAGTGGTGAGCCACAAGGATCTGTTTTGGGACCACTGCTGTTTGTCATTTTTATAAATGACTTGGACGCAGACATAGGTGGATGGGTTAGTAAGTTTGCAGATGACACTAAAGTCGGTGGAGTGGCGGACAGTGTGGAAGAATGTTGCAGGTTGCAGGGAGACTTGGATAAACTGCAGAATTGGGCTGAAAGGTGGCAAATGGAGTTCAATGCAGATAAATGTGAGGTGATGCACTTTGGGAAGACTAATAGGAAGGCAGAATACTGGGTCAATGGAAAGATTCTTGGTAGTGTGGATGTGCAGAGGGATCTTGGTGTCCAGGTACATAGATCCCTGAAAGTTGCCACCCAGGTTGATAGTGCTGTTAAGAAGGCATACGGTGTGTTAGGTTTCATTGGTAGAGGGACTGAGTTCCGGAGCCGTGATGTCATGCTGCAACTGTACAAAATGCCAGTGCGGCCTCACTTGGAATATTGCGTACAGTTCTGGTTACCCCATTACAGGAAGGATGTGGAAACATTGGAAAAGCTGCAGAGGAGATTTACCAGGATGTTGCCTGGTCTGGAGCGAAGGTCTTATGAGGAAAGGCTGAGGGACTTGGGTCTGTTCTCATTGGGGAGAAGAAGGCTAAGAGGGGATTTAACACAGACCTACAAAATGATCAGAGGATTAGATAGGGTGGACAGTGAGAGTCTTTTTCCTAGGATGACAACGTCGGCTAGTACGAGGGGGCATAGCTGCAAATTGAGGGGTGATAGATTTAAGACCGATGTCAGAGGCAGGTTCTTTACTCAGGGAGTGGTAAGGGCGTGGAATGCCCTGCCTGCCAATGTAGTTAACTCAGCCACATTAGGGGCATTTAAACAGTCCTTGGATAAGCATACGGATGATGATGGGATAGTGTAGGGGGATGGGCTTAGATTAGTTCACAGGGCGGCACAACATCGAGGGCCGAAGGGCCTATTCTGCGCTGTATTGTTCCATGTTCTATGTTCTAAAGGGTTCAATCAAGGTCTTTGGGTATCCTGCAGGAAATGGAGTTGAAATCCAAAAAGAGCTATAACCATGTTAAATAGCAGGAATGATGGGAAGGATGGTCGTTGCCTGTTCCTACATCTTGTGTTCTTGTGAAATTACCCTGAGGAACTTCTCGAGTGATGTATTGGGATTGAGATAATCGAACTCCAACAACCACACGATCTTCCTTCGTATGGTTCCAACCAGTGGATGCAATTCATCCTGAACATCAAATCTTCAGTACTATTACCAGAACCTGGAAAGGCTCGTAATGCTTTTTCCGTTTTTCAAAAATTCGCTTGTGGGACATAGGTGTCACTGGCTGGCCAACCCTAGGTGCCCTTGAGAAGGTGGTAGTGAGCTGCCTTCTTGAACCACTGCAGTCTACCTGTTGTGGGTTCATCCACAATACTATTAGGGAGGGAATTTCAGGGTTTTGACCCAGTGACAGTGAAGGAACAGCGATATATTTTCAAGTCAGGATGGTGAGTGCTTAGAAGAGAGCTTGCAGGGAGTGGTGTTCCCATGTATCTGCTGCCCTTGCCCTTCTAGATGGAAACGGTTGTGGGATTGGAAGGTGCTGTCTGCGGATATTTGGTGAATTTCTGCAGTGCATCTTGTATATAGTACACACTGCTGCTACTGAGCATCGGTGGTGGAGGGAGTGAATGCTTGTGGATGTAGTGCCAATCAAGCGGCTGCTTTGTCCTGGGTGCTGTCAAGCTTCTTAAGTGTTGTTGGGGCTGCGCTCATCTAGGCAAGTGGGGAGTATTCCATCACACTCCTGACTTATGCCTTGTAGATGGCGGACAGGCTTTGGGGAGTCAGGTGGCAAGTTACCCGCCTCAGTATTCCCAGCTTCTAACCTGGTCTTAGAACAAAGAAGAACAAAGAAAACTTACAGCCCAGGAACAGGCCCTTCGGCCCTCCAAGCCTGTGCCGATCCAAATCCACTGTCTAAACCTATCGCCCAATTCCTAAGGATCTGTATCCCTCTGCTTCCCACCTACTCATGCATCTGTCCAGACGCACCTTAAATGAATCTACCGTGCCTGCCTCTACTACCTCTGCTGGCAACGCGTTCCAGGCACCTACCACCCTCTGTGTAAAGTACTTTCCGCGTGTATCCCCCTTAAACTTTTCTCCTCTCACCTTGAACGCGTGGCCCCTCGTTATTGAATCCCTCACCCTTGTAGCCACTGTGGTAATGCGGTGAGTCCAGCTGAGTTTCTCGGCAACGATAACCCCCAGGATGTTGACAGTGGGGCAGTAATGGTAACACCGTTGAATGACAAGGGACAGTGTTTCTTATTCATGATGGTCATAGCCTGGCATTTGTGTGGCACAAATGCCACTTGCCAGCCCAAGCCTGAATATTGTCCAGATCATGTTGCATTTGAACATGGACTGTTTCAGTATATGAGAAGTTGTGAACGGTGCTGAACATAGCACAATCAATCATTGACAAACATCCCCACTTCTGACCTAATGATGGAGGGAAGGTCATTGATGAAGCAGCTGAAGATGGTTGGGCCGAGGACACTGCCCTGAGGAACTCCTGCAGAAATGTCCTGGAGCTGAGACATTTGGTTTCCAACTACCACAACCATCTTCTTATTTGACAGGCATGACTCCAACCATCGGGGAGTTTGTCCCCGATACCCATTGATTCTAGTTTTGCTAGGGTTCCTTGATGCCATACCCAGTTGAACGTAGCCTTGATGTCATGGGCTGTCACTCTCACCTCTGGAATTCAATTTTTTCGTCCATGTTGAACCAAGGCTACAATGAGGTCAGGAGCTGAGTGGCTCTGGCAGAATCCAAATTGGCTGCTACTTAGCAGGTAATGCTTGATAGCACTGCTGATGACACCTTCCATCGCTTTACTGATGACAGAGTAGATTGTTGGGGCGTTAGTTGGCTGGGTTGAATTTCTCCTGCTTTTTGTGGCATACCTGGGCCATTTTCTGCATTGTCGGGGAGTTGCCAGTGTTATAATTGTACTGGAACAGCTTGGCTAGGAGGACGACAAGTTATGGAACACAAATCTTCAGTACTTTTGCCAGAATGTTGTCAGGGCCTTTAGCTGTTGCAGTATCCAGTGTCGCCAACCATTTCTTGATATCATATGCAGTGAAGCCAACTAGCTGCAGACTGGTATCTGTAATGCTGGGGAACACTGGAGGAGGCTGAGACGGATCATCCACTTGGTACTTCTGGTTGAAGACTGCTGCAAAAGCTTTGGCCTTCCTTTTGCACCAAACGTTGGAGATGGGGACATTTGTGGAGCCTCCTTCTCTACGGAGTTGTTTAATTGTCCACCACCATTCATGACTGGATGTGGTAGAACTGCAGAGCTTAGCCCTGAACCATTAGTTGTGGGGTTGCTTAGCTCTGTCCATCACTCGCCACTTATGCTATTTGGCACGTGAGTAGTCCTGTTTGGTGGCTTCACCAGGTTGACCTCTCATTTTCAGGTATGCCTGGTGCTGCTCCTGGCAATCCCTCCAGCACCCGCCATTACACCAGGGTTGATCCCCTAGCTTGATGGTAATGGTTGAGCCAGGCCATGAGGTTACAGACTGTGCTGAAGTACAACTCTGCTGCTGTTGATGGCCAACAGCCTCCCACGAATGCCCGGCATTGAATTGCTAGATCTGTGCGAAGTCTGTCCCATTTAGCACAGTGATAGTGCCACACAACACAGTGGAGATTGTTCTCAACGTGAAGGCAGGATTTTGTCTTCACAAGGACCGTGCAGTGGTCACTCTTACTGATACTGTCATGGGCAGATGCAACTGCAGCTGGCAGATTGTTAAGGGTGAGGTCAAGTATGTTTTTCCCTCTTGTTGGTTCCCTCACCAGCAGCAACAGACCCAGTCGAGCAGCTATGTCCTTTAGGACCCAACCAGCTCGATTAGTAGTACTGCTCCCGAGCCACTCTTGGTGGTGGACACTGAAATCCCCCACCCAGAGTATATTTTGTGCCCTTGCCATCCTCAGTACTTCCTCCAAGTATTATTCAACATGGAGGTGTACCGATACATCGCCTGAGGGAGGACATAACATGGTAATCAGCAGGAGGTTTCCTTGTCCATGTCTAACCTGAAGCCACAAGACTCCGTGGGGTCTGGAGTCAATGTTGAAGACTCCTACAGCAACTCCCTCCCGACTGCATACCACTGTGTCACCACCTCTGCTGGGTCCGTTCTGCCAGTGAGACAGGACACATCCAGGGATGGTGACGGTGACGGTGGTGTTTGGGGCATTTTTTGTAAGGTATGGTTCCGTGAATGTGACCATGTTAGGCTGTTGCTTAACTCGTCTGTGAGACAGCTCTCCCAATTTTGGCACTAGTTTCCAGATGTTAGTGAGGAGGACTCTGCCAGGTTGACAGGACTGTATCTGTTATCTTTTCCAATACCTGGGTAGATGCTAGGTGATCCGTCTGGTTTCATTTCTTTGAGACTTTGTAGTGATTGGTACAACTGAATGGCTTGCTAGGCCATTTCAGTGGGCAACAAGTCAACCACATTGCTGTGGGTCTGGAGTCACATGTAGGCCAGACCCGATGAGGATGGTAGGTTTCCTTCCACGAAGGACATTAGTGAACTAGATAGGTTTTTCTGACAATTGGCATTATTTTAAGGTGAACAGTAGATTCTTAATTCAAGATTTATTTTTCTTGAATTCAAATTCCACCATCTGCCATGGCAGGATTCAAACCCAGGTCCCCAAAACATTAGCTGAGTTTTTGGAATAATAGTCTAGTGATAATACCACTGTTTCTTGACATCACGTAGTGTGAGTTAAATTGGCTGTATCTGTGATGGCGGGGACCTCAGATGGAGATCAAAGTGGATCATCTCCTTTGACTGAAGTTTGTTATAAATACTCAACTTTGTCTTTTGCACCATCGTGCTGGACTTGACCCAACTCATTTAAAGATATTTGTGGAGTATCTGCTTTGATTAGTTGAGGTGTGCCAGCATTCATGACAGATTTGACAGTTTCTGGCTAGTCTTTTATTTAGCTGTGGCAACCCATACAGCCACGACATTCTACATTGGAAGGTCCAGGTCATTGTGGACATCCACAAGCTTGAGGCCAGAATACGGCACATACCCAAGGAAATAGTCTGACTGTTGACGTTACCGTCATTTGTAGATATAAGCAACTTTCAGAGTTTTTGAGGCAGGAAGTTGGGGCTCAATTTAAGGTTTCAAGATTTCACATTAAGAGATTTTTGTTTGGTGATGGTAAGGAGCAAGGCTAAGCAAATGGGGCTAAGAATCAGATCAGCCATGCTCAACCAGAATGGCAAAACATGCTCAAGAGCTGAATGGCCATTGTGATCATCTTGATTCATTTACAAAGACCACCCGTGTTTACACTTAAACTAGCTTAAGTTTTATACAAGTACATCAGGATGGTGTTGAGATGTCACAGGATAAAAGGAAGACATGTCTACTTCCCTAAAAGTGAAAGAAACTGTCATACTTATCTGGTCTGACCTACATGTGACTCCAGACCCACAGCAACGTGGTTGACTCTGAACTGCCATCTGGGCAATTAGTGATAGGCAATAAATGCTGCCTTGCCAGCGACACCCTTATTCCTTGAATGATGATAAAAAAACTCACCACGTCTGTGACATTTAGGATTTTCCGTGTCATCCCTTCAGCATCGTGAGAAGGAGTGGGAGTGAACCAGAGTTTCTGGAATGTTTCATTCACCAGTTTCTGCAGAGAATAAAATTTGAATTACACTGATATCTACTTAGGAGTTCATCCAATCATAGCAACCATAAGAACAATAGCGAAATGAGAACAGCTCATAAAACATCTGTACGCCCCAATTCAAATGGTAATGAGGGAGAATTCGGGAATGGTTCCAGAAAAATAGTAGGTTACAGATGTTACAATAACCCTCATTTTGTAAAGGGGATAAACTGAAGGCAAAACAGCCTATCAATGTTGGAAACTTGACTGTAGATTATTCACAAAGATAAAATGAATTCTCACTTGGTGAATCTTGGGAAAATGACAGTAAGTCAACATTGATAAGTATTACAAGTTTTATAGAAGAACTGTCAGAAGGCATTTGATAAAATTCCACATACAAAGAAACTTCAGAAAATGTAACTACACGGTAGTAAAAGTATATTAAAAACATGGATATGAAACTGGAGAAGGGATCAGCAGGCAGGGACTAGAGGTGAACGGAAAATATTTTAGATGAGAGGGAATTTTACAATGCAGACCCACAAGGAAGGATTGGTATTTTGGACACTGTTTCTATTACACTTAGAATTCTAGAATCATAGCGGCCAATCACAGGGGAAAGAGGAGTTTTATGGAATACTCTCCAGTTGCCTGCATGAGAGCAGCTCCAACACTACTCATGCTTGACACCAAGACGAATGCGGCCCATTTGTTTGGCACTACAGCCACCACTTTCAATATTCTTTCCTCCACCACTGACACTCAGTGGTAGCAATGTGTACCATTTACAAAATGTACTCCAACAGTTCAAAGACCTTCCGAATGCCTCTTCATCTCAAAGGCAAAAGATGTGCGCGAGGCTCCCAAGTCACACACCACCTTGACTTCAACCATACTGCCATGCTTTCATTATTGCTGCGTCAAAATCCTTAAACGTTAAACAGCACTATGGTGTACCTGTACTCCCAGGACAGCAACAGAAGAATGCATTTCACCCCCATGACTGGTGGCTCAGGGGCTAGCACTGCTGCTTCACAGCACTAAAGACCAGAGTTTGATTCTAGCCTCAGGTGACTGTGTGGAGTTTGCATGTTCTTCCTGCGTCTGCATGGGTTTCGTCCAGGTGCTCCTGTTTCCTCCCACAGTCCAAAGATGTGCTGTTTAGGTGGATTGATAAATTGCCTGTAGTGTCTAGGATGGGAAATGCAGGGACAGGGTAGGGGCAGACCTGGGTGGATGCTCTTCAGAGAGTCAGTGTGGACTAGATGGGCCTAATGGCCTGCTTCCACACTGCGGGGATTCTAGAACTGCCTCCACAGCAGTTACGGTGGGCAATAAAGGCCCAGACAGCAAAGCCCACATTCCATAAACAAATAAAAACCCAAACTCTCTACAACTTGATGCAAATCAGTGTATTGTCAATGGTGAGGTCAATCTCTTTTGTGACCTAGATTAGTTTGTACAGAGATTCCAAGTAGACCCTCCTTGAGGCTGCAGTAACACTTTGTACAGGAAGAAAAGTTAAATGAAAGCATTCTAATTCTAGTTACACAGACATGAAGTTAGGCAAATACATTTGAATAGTCTACGTAACATTACCTTAATGCCCTCTTCATCATTGACTCTACGAATCATTCGCACACACATCTCAGTCACTTTAGAGAAGGTTGGTTGCTCAATGCAGATGTCACGTAGAATCTTGATAACTCTCTTTCTCACACTGATACCAGTGTCCTGCAAGAGATTATTTGTTAAAGGACCAGAAAAGTTCAGAAAAGCACAGAAGAGTGTAGAGTTCCCAGAGTAAAGACCTATTAAAATTTCTATCTTCTTACAAAAGGGCCCATTCCCACTCTCGAATAGTTCTTACTTGTACTTCAAGCAACTCCTCAAAACAGCAGAGAATGATATAGCACGGTAAACCACTATTTGATTCACCAAACCAAAGTGTCCTAAATTTTTTCTCCAATTAATTAGTTAATTCCAACCTATTCTCTCCTCATAGCTCTGCTACATGAAGAATAGGCAATGCAATGTGAAGATGACAGAAGAGCATTTTCAGATAGACTGAATGGTTATTGCTCTTTAAAATTCTATTACTTTGTTAGTAATAATAGAGATCTGATGGCACAAAGTTTTGAGGCAACTTATGAAATGACCTACACATTGATATTTACCCAAACTCAAACGATATCAGACTGTCAAGGTTAGATGTAGTGTGAACGGAGGAGCAGCATGCTCCTGCCAGCAGTTTCATCACTGTATATTTTAAGGCAAAGTCATATACAAGCATACGTATTGGATCAGCAAAACATCAACTCGGAAAGTTTTACTGTCATCTTGTAGGCAGACACTTGTATCATGAACTGAGGATTTCAAACGTTACTGGTGCGACCACTTTAAAGATAAAAGAAAAATTCTGCAAGTGTTGGAAACACTCAGATTAAATCAACATATGTTAATGGACCTTGCTCAAAACATACTACATTTCTAACTTTTTGGAGTTATGAAACAACATCTCCAGATCTTCTGCGTATTTCTAGCATTTTTTGTTTTATTGCAGAAGTCCAGCAACTGGAGCATTTTGCTAAGGTAGATCAGATTAACTTCAAGATGCTCCTGACCTATGGAAACTTGCAGCCCACCCTGATAACCACTATTAGTGGCAAGTGTTATTCAGACAGAAAAGTTCAGAACTAGTGTATGGTACTAATTTTCACTTTTTGGCATTATCTAGGTTAACTTTACAAAACCAGTTCCCACTCCAACTACCTCCAACTTAACTCTCAACATCGCTATAAAAACCCAATCTGACATGAAGCCAGCCAGGAAACAGACATACCAATATCCTCTCGATCAACATGTCGTAGTACTGCTCAGTGAGTTGAGGTCGGCTCAGCACAAAGCGACCCAGTAACTCCACAGCCGCTTCACGTACACTTGTGGAATTATCCATCAGGCGCCCGTGGACCCCACGTTGCATGTCCAGCTGAGAGGAGAACACAATGACTACTGTGAAATTCAGCAGGAAAAGCATAAGAAACCTTAATGACAGGCAATGCAAGCGAGGCAAGAGCATTAGAACTAGCATGTGGTACGTGGCTGCTCTTTGCTTCAATACATCAAGGACACAGTGGATCTTTACATTTTCTCCCATCTCCACCCAAAATGCCTGTTAAATATATCCTTAGCCTGATTCTCCAATTCACTGGCGTTTTCTCTTCTTCTGATCACCTTGCTTCACTCCATACCTCTCAACTTTCGTTTAAAATTTCTAATTGCTACTGTCCAGTCAAGTACAATAAAAAATTCTCTCATTGGGATATCTTCACTGTTCTTCATCAGCTTCTACAATAAGCAACATCTTCCAAACTAAACCAAATAGTTGGGGTGAGGGACCAAGCGAAAGAAAGTATGATAAAATAAAGAGAGAAGTCAAGGCCAAAAAGGAAACTAGCAATCAGGGAAATTATAAACAGAGTATAGTGGGAAGGGACAGAGCATATAAACTTAAGCATGCACCAGCAAACAGGCTAAAGGTTGCAGCAGAAAGAACAGACTGTGTTTCTGAATGCAGATCGCATTTGGAGCAAAAAAAGAGGAATTAACAGCTGAAATAGAAATAACATATATGACATGAAAGTCATTTGAGACGTATAACCTGCAAGGTGGCAAAGACTGAGACCTGAATATTCAAGGGCATATGACATTTCAGAAGTACAGCAAACTAGGAGAAAGGTATAAGGGAGATCTGTCAATTAAGGATAACACTTGTATCATTGAGAGATCATCCCAGATTAAACATCAAGATATAGAATCAGCAGGTCAAGCAGCATCATAGGAGCAGGAAAACTTGACGTTTCGGGCCTAAACCCTTCATCGGAAATTGGGGAGGGGAAGAGGGTTCTGAAATAAATAGGGAGAGAGGGGGAGGTGGATAGAGGATGGATAGAGGAGAGGATAGGTGGAGAGGATAGGTGGAGAGGAGGCAGACAAGTCGAAGAGGCGGGGATGGAGCCAGTAAAGGTGAGTGTAGGTAGGGGGGTAGGGAGGAGATAGGTCAGTCCAGGGAGGACGGACAGGTCAAGGGGGCGGGATGATGTTAGTAGATAGGAGATGGGGGTGTGGCTTGGGGTGAGAGGAAAAACAGGTTAGGGAGGTGGAGATGAGCTGGGCTGGCTTTGGGATGCGGTTGCGGGAGGGGAGATTTTGAAGCTTGTGAAATCCACATTGATGCCATTGGGCTGCAGGGTTCCCAGGCTGAATATGATTTGCTGTTCCTGCAGCCTTCGGGTGGCATCACTGTGGCATTGCAGGAGCCCAAGGATGGACATGTCATCTGAGGAATGGGAGGGGGAGTTGAAATGGTTCGCGACTGGGAGGTGCAGTTGTTTGTTGCGAACTGAGTGCAGGTGTTCTGCAAAGCGGTCCCCAAGCCTCCGCTTGGTTTCCCCGATGTAGAGGAAGCCACAACGGGTGCAGCGGATGCAGTATACCACATTGGCAGATGTGCAGGTGAACCTCTGCCTGATGTGGAAAGTCTTCTTGGGGCCTGGGATTGGGGTGAGGGAGGAGGTGTGGGGGCAGGTGTAGCACTTCCTGCGGTTACAAGGAAAAGTGCCGGGTGTGGTGGGGCTGGAGGGGAGTGTGGAGCGGACAAGGGAGTCGCGGAGGGAGTGGTCCCTC